>JADRCH010000015.1:3434965-3452186 GCA_019843965.1 Rhynchomys soricoides | reverse complement strand
TATATATATATATATATATATATATATATATATATATATATATCATATATATCACCTTCCTCCTTTGGCATTTTTTTGCAAGCTCATCAAATTATATTAAAATATACTTTTATGTATACTTTGTCATGGTTGAAAAGCTTTGTGTAAAGATAAAAGTAATTTGCTTTAATGAACTTTAATGAGCTTTTGATTTTTTTAAATTTGGGGGGATTATAATATAGTCACATCTTATCTCCCTTCCTTTTCTCTGATCTACCCCCTCCCATGTTCCACACCTCTCAATCATATTAAAATTCATGGCCTCTTTTTCTTTAATTGGTGATGGTGGTGGTGGTGATGGCAGAGGTGTGCGTGTGTGTGTGTGTGTGTGTGTGTGTGTGTGTGTGTGTATGTTGGCACTTGCCTTCAAGGAGAAATGCTTTGACTTTCCTATTACTAAATTAGTACGGACAGGTATATCTATTTCCAAAAATGGAGCTGATCCATTAGGAATCCAGAGCTGACAAAATGCCTTTGTTGGATGAGAGCCCTCATCTGTTCTCTATTAAGCCATATTTTCAAGTGTAGCCAACATGTTCTCTCTTTCCCAACAGCATGAGGATGGTTTCTTTAAAGCCACATTATCAATATACTCCTGGTTTCTCTCCAAGGACACCAGAGTAGGATTTATATGACCTGTATTTTGTACCACTCTTGCACAAAATAACCACTGGAAATTCTGTAGTGGATAATTTGGAACCCAGCATCAGAGGGCCATGTCAACAGAACAATTTGTTTCTCAATCACAAATAGCAATATTTGTGTCTACAGCTACTCACTCTCTTGAACACCACTTATCATGAAAGCACTAAAGGGTCACTCTTGTTGTTTCTCCTCACCTCTATCCCTCCTGACTCTGTTCTCACACATGGCTTGGTAGGGTACAATATTAACTTTAACTGTGAGAAATGAAGTTATCACTAAAGACAAGTGTCTCTGTGGCCCTTATCTTTCTGTACCTGACTGCAACAAATGGAGGGCGCATTTTAGACACTTTGCCTTTGCCTGTCCTTTTGCTACAGAAGTTCCTTTTCCTGTCTGCCTAATATCCTTCGGTTTGCACATAAACTTTGACGGCAGTGAGGTTATCAGTTTATATGATGGCATGGGTACATCTTTAATGTTTTATTTTAATGATCTCTGTATCTTTTCTATGACTTGATGTCAGGAAATGGCATTCTTCCTTCAAATTACCAAAGAAATTTCATATCATACCATGAAATGTTAATATAGTATTTTCACAGCATGTCCTTCTCAGAATACTTAAGTATTGTCAAGAAAAGGACCTAATATTAATTTCTTTTAGACCTAGAGTCTTGTGATGACATGCTGATCCTTTTCATATTTAGGTCTAGTTGCTTAGTCGAACATACTGTGTTACAGAAACTTTCTCAGGTTGGGTATTTATTTTGATTTTCCTCTTTGGAGTTTAGCCTGTACATTTTCTTCATTTGTCATTGAGAATTCATAACCACTACTATGTTCCCTTCCCAATTTATGCCTGATATTTCACATTTTATCTGTTTAAGTTATACTCCAATGGAACTTCAAGAATCTTACCAATAACTGAACCTAACTAGACATGACTAAGAATTGAGTTAACAAGTCTGCATACTAGAATGCCTTAAGCAACCAGCAAGCAAGAGTTTGTACTTTATAGCTCTACAGTGTATATAAGGCATATGTATTCATCTTATGTCCTAGTCAGGGTGTGGTGGTTTGAATAAGAATGGACCCTATAGACTCATGGATTTGAATGCTTAGTCACTAGGAAGTGGTTCTGTAGTTTGTGTCAAGTTGACATAAAACTAACCAGCACAATATATACTTGTTTCATGTAGGAGAGGTATGAGGTAAAATCATTCACTCAAAATGGGCAGATATTCCTAAGGCTTTTAAGAATTATTAGAATAAAAATCGTTGAGACTCGAGGTGAACTTTTCTTCTCTTTTTCTAGTGAAAGGTCATGACTTTAGAATTAATTACAGGCAATGAGACATGAACTCCCGGCTACAGAAATGGTGTCAAAACAAAAAGTATGTCTCCTTTGATCAGATTTACACATTTCAACTAAGTATTTGTAGCAAGGAACACAGCTTATTCCATGAGACCTGAGGAGATTTTTTTTTCTAGAATAGTTGCCAACATGATAAACTGAGGAGTTTTCCATCGAAACTTGAAGAAAAGAGGAGAAAAGTTCTCAGCTTACACTATAAAATTAATACTGCTGTACTGGCTGGTTTTGACTGAACTTGACACAAGCTGGAGTTATCACAGAGAAAGGAGCTTCAGTTGAGAAAATGCCTCTGTGAGATCTAGCTGTAAGGCATTTTCTCAATTAGTGATCAAGGGGGGAGCCATCTCCCCCCTTATGGGTGGTACCATCTGTGGGCTGATAGTCTTGGGTTCTGTAAGAAAGCCAGCTGAGCAAGCCAGGGGAAGCAAGCAAGCCAGAAAGTATCATCCCTCCATGGCCTCAGCATCACTTCCTGCTTCCTGACCTGCTTGAGTTCCAGTTCTGACTTCCTTTGGTGATGAAAAGCAACATGGAGGTGTAAGCTCAATGAACCATTTCCTCCCCAACTTGCTTCTTGGTCATGATGTTTGTGCAGGAATAGAAACCCTGACTAAGACAACTGCCCTTTAAAGTTACTATCTATAAATTAGGAGGTGAAAATACCAATTGAGGAAGCGCCAACTAATTCCTGAAAGAAAATAGCAGTGAAGAGAAATCACATCACAGGACTAGTGTTAGAGGGTTAGCATATCTTGGACAGTAAACAAATGGATCTTGAGTTGTTGAACATAAAGAGATAAAGAGGTGGAAACCAAATCAAGCTTTCAGAAATATTGGGGAATTTTAGTAGAATGAGAACATTTGCTTGAAGGGTAAAACCTCCATACAGAACAAACAATGGAAACAGGTCAGAAATTCAAATCTTCAAGGAAACGTAGAAAGCTGGATTAGAAGCAACACTGTCAAATGTGGGGATAAGGGTTCATGAAAGCCAAAATCTATCATTAATACTGCTAGCCAGAGATGAGAGTCACTTATGGAGGGTTGGAAAGAATGCACCTTACTCTTTCAGGAGTAACAAGTAACATGAAAATTTTCCAACAGGATAAACAGAAGCAGAAGGAATAACCTGCCAACAACATATTGAACTCATGTTTGGGAAGTATGTACAACCAACAATCACTGTGTTTTGACATTGAGTGTCTATAAAAGCTGTCTTTGGAAAGCTCTCATTCTGGAAGGTAGAAGACTCTTGAAAATTTTTTATAGTGAACTTCTCCATCCATAAAAGAGTGGGCAAAAGAAATGGATTAGGAGAAAATGTAATTAAAGCATAAAATGGACATTCATGAGTTATACCAGGACCTAATGATATCAAACTCAGGAAATACTATAAAATGACAGTCAAGTTTCAATTTTAGGTAAATGATGCCCTTGTTAGCATTAAGTATATTATATGATTTTTGAGAATAACTATATTAAGAAGTATTTGTTGACAATCTCAAACTCACATTTAATCTGAGCACTCTATCTTTGGATGATGAAAGGATTACTTCCATAGTCAAATACCTTCAACTTTCTACCAGCATGTTAATTTATTCAATATATTGTTAAATTGTTCTGAACTTTGGTACACACTGCAGTCATTAATTTGTGTTATGTTGCTAATAATACATTAAAGCTCGAAAGGCTGGCAGATGATATCTTGAGGTAAGACCAACGGATCAAGAATTACATTGCATCCTCCTACACTAAGAGTATGTAACTTTGGGAGTCATGGTAGTCTTGCTGTGGGTAAGGACTCAGAAAACCAGCTTGGAGAGACAATAGTTTCCAAGCCACAGCTGAGGATTGTGAGATAATAGACAAGAAAACAGAAAGCCTTGGAGGGAAGAAAAGCTAGGAACACAGCTCAGTGGCTCAGTGGTTCTTAGCACACTGCAAGCCCTGGGTTCCACTCTCAGCACCACCGAAGAAAAATTAAAAAAGACTATTAGAGTAAAGTCTGTTCTCCACTGCTGTGGTGTGACTGGATATAAGACAACTCTGCCCACCTTTTACTTTAGCAGGTTTACCTCACCTTCATTGTGAAAGGAACTTTTAGCTCTCACACAAGCTGATAAGAGAGACTTGGTTTTAGGTGAATGATATAAACAAGTATTGCTCATTAAACTATCTTGAGTTCCATAACTAGTCAGAATTGAAGTATGCTATGAGTCCAAAAGATAAGTTATCTTTTAGACTTACTGTGATAAAAAGAATGAAAAACTATGGCTGAATTGATGCATGTCTTTAATCCCAGCACTCAAGAGGCAGAGGCAAGAGGATCTCTATGAGTTCATAGCCAGCTTGCTCTAGATAGTGAGTTCCAGGCTAGCCTTGGCTACACAGTGAGACCCTGTCTAAAAATAAAAAACATGGATATTTTTATATTTATCAATTGATTAAATTAATTTCATATTTACTAATATCATTAATATATTATTACTGTTATTAAATCTACCCAGTTCATTTCTTACATTATTGTAAATTGTGGCTTATTACATATATTCTTATAGGAAAATGTTACTGTTGTTCTTTTATGTATATTATCTTAGTAGGAAATGAGTTATCTCAAAAGTGATGGAGATTAACTTGTGATTTAGCAGATCAGAAAGTGCCATCCTTCAAGGAGAAATGCTGGCCAAGGCCACTGCCCTAGCAGATGAGACTTTGCATCTCAGTGATGAACTTGAAACATTGTCTAAACTTTGAATGGGTTTAAAGATGGGCACAAATGCCCTATCTCACTTAGGAAGTCTCACTTTAAAAAGTTCTGCTGTGTTCTGTTTGAACAGAAGCAGCAGTGATAAATAATTTAATAGGACAAAGTATACTTAACCTGTATTTATGATGTTGATTGCTTCATTGTGAATAAAACTACTTTATAATTAATGTTAAAATATTGCAAGCATTTTAAAAAATTGCATCCTAGAACAGTTTTGATATTTGACCTCATGTTAAAGGTAAACGGGGCTTACCCTGATCTGGTAATGTCTGGAAAAACATTTCTTGTTCATCTATACACACACCTTATAAGGGCAGCCATTTCAAACCCTAAGATTGTTCCACTCTCTCCACATATCATCCACCTTTTCTATAACATCAATACTAGACATTTTCTGACACTAGTTGCTTGTTTCTTCTCCCATAATATTAGTGAATCCTGTCTGTTTTGAGACTGCCATGCCTACTTTACATCTCCTGTAACTGTGCACATGATCTCAGCTGGCAAATAATGATTGTTTTATTCCAAGGTGTTTTTCTCTATGACTGACTATCTATCCATAGATCTTATGCCTTATGTGTCCAGGGAGCAGGAATTCAGAGACTTACAAATGTAATTGGAATATTGAATCATCTTTGATAACAGAGGTATTATCCAATTACAAACAGAGGGCTTTTAGAGGTTCCATTTCAAACCAATATCTACTCCTTAATTAAAATGATCCCATATGCATTTATCATTTAATAGAGTAACATGAAATATTAATTACTTATATTGGAAGTAAACAACTGAAAGCTCATAAATTTACAAATTCAATTACTATAAAAACTATCAAATGTCTTTTTGTTTAATTGCTATGGATTCTTCTTTAGACATCATTAAGGAATTAATAGAACATTCTGGTAATCAATAGAGATTGATTAATTGATCAATTTGCAGAACATGGTTAGATTCTTTAACTTCCAGACATTATTATTTATGCCCAGGAAGTACCAGAGCGAGCACCTATCAAACAGATATGAGCGGCATAGAGCCAGGGTAGAGGGAGGAGGTTCGGACATTATCCAAAGTTCAGTGTGGGGTGATGTGGCTTTTGCATATATATGAAGCACGTCACCCTTGAAGGGTAAGCATTATGCTGCTCATTAATATATTATCAAGGTCTCTTCATAAGCGAAAAAACACAGTCATCCTTCACGGATGAACTATTGCCTTATTCCTGAGGATTTATTAAAAATTAATACTATTTCACTTTATGTTTTTGGTACATGTCAGTACTTCAGAATGCAGGGT
The DNA here is from genome assembly GCA_019843965.1 of Rhynchomys soricoides. Lineage (NCBI taxonomy): Eukaryota > Metazoa > Chordata > Mammalia > Rodentia > Muridae > Rhynchomys > Rhynchomys soricoides. Next base: position 3,446,070 of record JADRCH010000015.1, on the reverse strand, counting down.
GATAGATCTGAGCATAAAATTATGCTTAAAGTACACTAACAATATAAAGATCTGCAAAGTAAACACAACCCTCTCTCCTGTCCCCTTGGAGCTTCCTCTTGTAGTCCATGCACCTGCATTTCTCCAGTCTTCTGCTTCTCACTGTGGTGTAATTTATACCCCCTGTGGAATTTACAAGCTCTTAGAAAGCAGATCTATTTTTGAGGCAGGAAAGTAATAATGTCGTCGCCACAAATTTTCAGCATTGCAAGTTTACAAAGCAACCAGTCTACTCTTTTGAGTGAGCAATCACAGCTTTCTGAAGCCTTGTGGTGAGACACTGAAGCCAATGTTTCAGGGGGAAAAGCTTGAAATGATGAGTAAGGAGTGACTCACTGACTCAGATTTATTTATTAGAACATTGGTCCTGAATATACTTAAAGGTTATATGCTTCAAAGAACAGCAATAGCCCTCTGAACCCTATTCAGTCTATTTCTTTCATTTTCTTTCTTTTTAAAATAGTTTTTTTCCATAAAATGTATTCTGATCATGTTTGCCCTCTTCATCTTCTTCCAGATCATCCTTCTACTCATTCAATTCCACATCTTCTCTCTCCTTTTTAGAAAATAAACAGGCAAGTAGAAAACAAACAACTAAGCAACAATAAAATAAAGAAAAATAATGAGAAACACACACACATACACACACAACCCATAAAAACATAAAATTGAAAACAGTAATATACAAGCAAAAGGCCAGTAAGGTAAAGGATGACCAAATAGAGCAATGTGAGAAAAAAAACAACAAACAACAACAAAAACAAAAGATCCCAAAATACAAAAACAAAAAACAAACAAACAAACAAAAACAAATAAACAACACCACCAAACCTTGAGTAGCTTGCTCTGTGTTGCCTATAGATACCGGGAATGGGTGGGAACTTTGCTTAAGTGCTGTTTATAAGTTTGTATATCCATTGTGACTCCATTAGAGACAACTAAATTTTCCTTTGCAAGCTTAACTTCTAGCTTAGGGATGGGGAACTGTATCTCCTTTCTCTCTCAAATCCAAAATTTCAGTTGGCTTGGACATCTGTAGACCCTCCCCATGCTTGGGTAGATTTTTATTTTTAAGAACATTAAAGAATACTGTAATCATTTATCGCATAACTTTCTCAGGTGCAATACTAATTTCCTCCTGTAAGTAATAGCGAACAAAACCTATAATGCCTGTCATGTGGCAGTAGCAACATCAAATCCATCATTGTTAATTGCACCCCAAATGTCAATCACTTAGGCCTTCAGCATACAGCTAGGAAGCACTTATTTTCTTCCAGGCACTTAGGTTCTTCTTTCTTCTAGTTTTAGAGACTATGTATCCTTTTAGTTCTCTATCTGGAGCAGCCTAATGCCCACTGAAACAATGGTTTGCTCTTATGTTGGTCTTAGATTAGATATGATTTCTTTTAAATTCATTATGAGATATTTAAACACTTGTATTGCTCCTTCTGCTTTTTTCTGAAAACAATAAAAAGTGAATGTTTTATAACTATTTGTTTAATATCTCTCACCTGGAATTGTAAGCTTCATAAGGGCAAGAAATGTCATTTTAGTCACTGAATCTCCTCTGTCCTAACAATCCTTTAACACATCAGAACCTCAAAATAAATATTTGAAGAAAATATTTTATATTCTATACCAAAGTATTATTCCAAATTTAAATATTACATACTTAATATATCTATAACTTGATGTTTTGAGTGCATGTGTTAGAAAATGTTCACCAAAAATGCACATGAATAAATATACATGTCACTCCAGAAAGGTATCATTTTTATTTGTGTGTGTTGCCATGTAGACACTCACTGCTCTATCAAATTACAAGTACACAATAAAAGGCTACCATCAACATGAAAAACTAAACTACATGCATCTGACAGACTCCCTCTGTTTACCTCATCCTAGTCTCCACCTCTTATGATCTTGATGTTTTTACATACTAGCTGTATGACAGTATACTGTTTTGAATTTCTATATATGTTATTTCATGTAGTATTATGCCAATCAGGCTTACTTGTGTTGTTGTAAATAACAGGATTTCCTGCTTTTGGAAAACTGAATATGATACTACTGTGTAGCAATTTTCTTTATCTATGCATCTGGTATTAAACTCCCATGAATACTGTTGGAGGGACGCTATGTAGAAGATGTAGTAACAATTTTCACTTTCTCAAGGACATCAGGGAAGATTTTAGCTTCAAGATACAAAGCATCTCAACGTTCCCCCTTCTAGGAGGAGAAAGGGAAAGGAGAATGAAGTAGAAGCTGCAAGAGGTGGGGAAAAGGCAGGATGATATTGGGATGTAAAGTGAATAAATAAATTAGTGAAAAAATTAATTCAGAATGATTCAAGACATAGGTCAATGGTAGAGTACTTCTCTAGTAAGCATACAGGAGGCCATGTTGTCAATATCTACTAATGCAGGACAAGTAAAAGAACCAAGAAAAATAGATAGATAGACAGATAGATAGATAGATAAATAGATAGATGATAGATAGATGATAGATAGAAGATAGATAGATAGATAGATAGATAGATGAAGGAAGGAGAGAGAGGACAGGAAGGAAGAAAGGAAGGAAGGAAGGAAGGAAGGACAGAAAGGAAGGAAGGAAGGAAGGAAAAGAGAAAAACAAAAGAAAACGTGTATCTGTTTCAAGCTGTCCACAGATGAGTACCATAATTTAGTGACTGTAAGGACTATCATGTCACCGTCTGCTTTATTATGAATCTACTTCAATAAAAGCCACATGTGGTGTTCCCGGTGCCAAGTTTCACATTTAAACTAGACAGGTTTCAAAAGCATTATCCGAATAAGATAGAAAGCTGCTGACAAGCAGAAGTTACCAGAAGCTGTATAATCTGTAGATTATACGGATGATTAGGGAAATACTATCAAGTAGCAAAAGTTAAAACAAATCAATCAGCTCATACACCTAGAGGGACCTCCAAAGTAGGAGTACATTCTTTAATCTACATTAGTTGTTATAACAGAAATAGAATTGATGGTTTCAAATTGCAAAACCTATTCCTTGTAGTTGGAGACACTGAGAAGACTGAGATTGAGTTATTGTCTAATTCATGTTATGGGAAAGCTGCTTTTCTGTTTTGATTTATTGTCCAACTCTTATCTCTACACATAGGAGACTGAAAGCCCAAGTGTCATGGGTCCCTCTTAGGGACACAAATTTTATTATGGAGTTCTATCTCCATGAGCTCATCTATGCCTAATTCCCTCACAAAGTGCCACCTGCAAAGGCTCTTCACACTAGCTCTATGAGCAAAACAAAGACCTTTTGCAAGGGACTTGAACATTTAGTCTGTAGCATAGACAGAACAGGGTATCATTAGAGTGTCTAAATAACAATAAATTATGTTAATAATCATCTATGATAAATAAGATTTGAAGAAACTCAATAGCCACCATTCATCACGAAAGGTTTGCTAACCTCTGAGCTCCAAGATAAATTCTACAAAAGCACCAAACTGTGCCAGATTTCTAAGACAAAACCAAGGAAGGAAATGCCATTTCCTGAAAGAGTGAGGCTGAACATGGACTGCTGACAAAGATGGATTTGGAAAAGCCAACAGTTACATGAGACCAAGCAAGCAGAAGAGAGGGGGCACATACAATACTATATTTGTCAGAGATCTGCTCAAGACCTTCATAGATGCCTACCTGTTACCAAGGCCACTTCAGACATATGATCTCCACTGTCCTTATTTGATGTAGAAATGAATACTGGTCAGCTAAGGAAGGCCGCTGCTATATATATTGATTCTGTGGAAGAGAAAAATTACTGGATCTTTTTGCAGCTGCTTATATTCCCATTAAAACTAGGCAGAGCTGATAAGGTCATTGGAAGTATTATAATTCATGAGGTCAAAATTGACAGTTATACTATATTTTTTAAAACTCTAAAAATACTATAGGTCAAAAGGACATCCCTTTTGGCTAAGTTGGAGAATGCACATTTCGTTTCTGAAAGATAAGAAATAACTACTTTAGCATCTACTACTATCTGTACTTACACCAATACTGAAAAAGACAGCATCCTTTTAATAAAGCAATGAAAGTAGTAGGTCCCTATGGGTGGCTACATTATCACATAGGCTATAGAAAAACACACATATAAAAGTGAGCAGTACACTTCTACAACTAAAGAAAGCCAAGTTTGAGATTTTCAAAACATAAAGCCACTAGAAATCTCTATTATATTTCATGACAATGATCATTAGCAGCATGGAATTACAATGGAAGCGGTTGTCATTGGACATTGCTTCATTTGAGGCTGAGATTCAAAAACTTACAGAGGTTAGAATCAGAGAAGTCCCTAGTGTCTCGTCCACTTCTCATTAATATACTTTCTTTCTAACAGGAGTTTTAATGATCTCAGACTCATGTCCGTTTCTGAAACAAACAATGACAACAAAAATGCTCTTCATCTTTATTCTCTCACCATTATAATATTTTAAAATTTAAAACAGCAAGGAGTGCTTATGATGAAGATCGAGAAACAAGCCTTGCCGTTAATGAGTTAATGGGAGAAGTCCATCAAGGTTGGTAGGCTAGTATGTCCTAAGCCTAGGAACAACGGGGGAGTAGCAGATAGGGAAAATGGTACTCTAGTCTCCATTCAGCTCCCAAAGACTCAGAACACACTGCTGTAAATGATTTTCTCTGTTTAATAAGCACACCACGTGCAAATGTACTAAACACATAAATATAATGGTCATAATTACTGGGTTCAATGTCAAGCACCCTTTAAATCTACTGATTAAATCAATTTGATGATTGTAAACCTTTTTTATTGCAGCCCCTGTATGAAGAAGAAAACACAATTGAGGGAAAAGCTGTACTTTTTACTTGAAGGAAATGAAATCTATTATTTACATTAATTACATTAATGTAATTTCCAAGAGTCCTAGTGTAATCTAGCATTTTCTCATTAAGAATAAAACCATCCCTCCACTCCACCATCTTTTCGTTTTAACCACAGAATCAACCTATTCTTTCTTCTTGGGCATAGACTGAGGTCTATGAGTGAAGTGTGATCGGTAAACATTTTCAGTTCTTCACAGTGAAAGAGTCTATATCTACCATTTATGGGGTTTATGATTCTGATCCTACAAAATTTCCTTCAACATTTGCTCCAATGTAAAGAAACCTTTGGCTTTGGCAAAATTAAGCTCACTATCAATTTGGAATAAAATCACAAGGGCTTTCACAAAGAATCAATGATAAGGCACTGTCAGCAAAATCCAAAGCAATAGCAAACAACAAAAAAAACCAATGTGACAACATTTATGATGACTTTCTCATTGGCTACCCAAGGGGCCTTTAGAGGAAAAATTAGATCTGCATAAAATGATACATTATTCAAGAGATCCATTTACTCTTTTTACAGTTAAAATATAAGTCATTGGTATCAAAAAAGAGAAAAGTCAAATTGAGGGGAAAAGGACATGGACGATTGTTTTGAAAAAGATAAAAATTTGATCAGAACAGAGACCATGAGCGTAGTATTGATCCAAAGAAGAGAGTGTGATACAAACAGAAAAATGGAAGGTGGGACATTTGATTTATTTTTAATTGTTTTCCTGGTTGTGCGGGGATGAAATTCTAAGTGAATTCTGCAAGTTCTGTATCATGATGATGCTGGCAGAGACATTTAATGATGACAAGAAATTTATTTTCTTTACAAATAAAAGGTATGTGTTAAGAGCTAGCTATGTGCAGGTTTTATGCTATTGGCTATAAGCTTGTCAAAACAGGTCAGATTCTCTTATCTGAAAGTTAGACTACAGAGAATCTTACACAAGAGACTCACTTCTATACCTACATGTTTCATTGTTAGCTTGAAGTATTGTCACTGTAATTGTTGTTGTCTTACAAAATAACTTTTCCTGTGTTGTTGCCTGTGCCCTAGTCAGCTCTCTGCCCGACCCTAACTGTTCTTAGAGGTTGGGGGCAGGGCCATGCAGAGTCAATGACACAGACTCTGGAGCAGGTTAGAAACACTGCTGCAAGCTCCTTTAATACCCTCCACCCACGCCCTCATTGGTTCCAAGAAAGTGTCTACTCTAAACAGCAGTTCCTGATTGGCTAGAACTGTTTGCACCAGCAATCCTTGCTCTCTCCTGCAGTCTTCAATTAGGTCCTCCTGCAGGAATGCTTTTGCAGCTGCACGGCCCCCAGCGTTTACATAGAGACAGCTCTGCTGTTCCTGCTACACTGTGTTACCTTTTTCTTATTAGAAAAACAATACAAAGATGCCTTAATGCAACAAAACGTACATCTCTGTAACTGATTCTCTCTCACAACCACAAGCACATAAATCTGATTCCTGAAAAGAGTATTACAAAGTATTCCTAGTTTAATACTCGCTACTTTGGATATATGGGTCTGTGAATGTGGTCATGGGACTGAGGCTATAACAAGGACCTGGAAAAAACAGTTCCATCAACCCCAAATGCCATTTACATATATACCTTAATATTCAAACACTTTCTCATTCTGACCTCACTAGAAACAGCTGATCTACCTGTAACTTCTCTTTTCTGTTACAAAAATGTGTAAGTGGAATCACATGATAAGCAGACTTTGAGATTGCATATTTCACTTGACTTAAAGACTTTCAGATTATCTGTGTTTTATACATCAGTGATCCATTCCTTTTTAGCACTTCTAATAGATTTTTAATCAAACTGTAATTACAACACTTTCCATCTTCCCATTTCTCCCTGTCCCATCCAGGTACTTTCTCTCCAGCCCCTCTAATGTCCCCTCACACATTAATAGCCTATGTGTGGGTTCTTTTTCTGTGTATGTGGTTTCAGAGATGACCACTTTATATTGGATAACGAATAAGAGGATTTATCCTTGGGTGAGGCTATATTGCTCTCTTCCATTCGTCTTTAATTTTAATTTATTTATATATTGCATGGCATAGTTTTAGAATGTGCTTTCTCTTTTCCTTTCCTTCCTTCCTTCCTTCTTTCCTTCTTCCTTCCTTCCTTCTTCCCTCCTTCCTTCTTTTCTTCATTCTTTTTCCTTCCTTCCTTTTTTTCTAGGAAGACAGCATCTCACTATGTAGCTTGGCTGGCCAGGAATTCACTCTGTAGACCAGGCTGCCCTCAAACTCAGAAAGGTCTGCCTGCCTCTGCATCCCAAATGCTGGGATTAAAGGTGTGCACCACCATCCCTGACTTCTATAACACTACTTAAAGGGTGAGTGTACATGTCTTACTAATTCATTGTTTGTAAATATCCTTTGATTGTTCTAACTTTTCTGATTGTCCACATAACCATAAAAACTAATATTCTGTGTCAAAAATCCTCTTGTGATATTTATCTGAATTTTGTTATAATTATAGATTCATTTAAAAAAAAACTGACATTGCATTGAAACTTTCAACTAGTGAAGAAGGAAATATCCCTCCTGTTATATGGGACCAATTTTTTTTTCATTGAGATTTAGATATTTTCAGCACACTCTACATATAGTTAGCTCTATGATTATCTAAATCTTTGACTCTTGTACAAAGCTATTTTAAATCACACCATTGTTTTAATTTTAATTTTCAATTGTTTTCTGCTAAAACATACACTTGGATTTGCTATTTGTAGTATTCTTGTGACATAAACTATATAGTCACTTATTCTGCATTTGTAAATGGTAGAGTGCTTTGTACATAAACAATCATGGTCTGTAAATATGAATTAAGGATAATATTACTTTTGGATTTGAGTGCATAGCTTTATTTCATTTTCTAGTTTTATTGTATTAACTAGGACTTCAAACAGGACTTAAATAATGAAAACACACATTCTTTTCTGACTCTTCAAATAAAAAATTATGTTAAAATAGTTATCTGTCTATCTACCCATCTCCAAGGTTTGCCTGGAATCTGTAATCCTTGTAATTCTGCCTATGTAATACTGTTATTATAGACAAATACTACTATGCATTTTCTGAGTCACTACTCTGTGGTGGTTTGAAAAATAATGACCCCATAAACTCAAGTATTTGAACACCTGATTACCAAGTAATGGAACCATTTAAAAGGATTGCAAGGATTAAGAGGTATGGCCTTGTTGAGGCAGGTGTGGCCTTATTAGAGAAATTGTGTCACCGAGGACGACCTTTGAAGTTTCAAAACCCCGTTCTAGGCCTCATTCTCACTCTCTCAGCCTACAGATCAGGATATAACTCTCAGCTACTTGGCCTGCCTTTATGCCTACATGCCATCTGCCATGATGATAATGGACAAACCTCTGAAACTGTGACCTAGCCCTCAGCTAAATGCTTTCTTTTACAAGAGTTGTTTTGGTCATGGTCACAGCAGCAGAACAGCGAATAAGAAATACTCATTAAAGGAAAATGTGTGCGTTTTTGCCACTAAGGATGACAAAACCCACACATTTTCATAAGTATTATTTTTCCAAGTTTGAAGTTGATACAGAGAAGCAAAACTAAAGCACTATTTAGAAAATTGTTAAAGACCAACTTTGACACCACAGGGTAAACTGAGTCCGGCACTAAGGTGTGGTGTCAGCAATTGGGGCCAGTGCTGACAGCAGCTGATAGAGAGCATCAGAAGGGCTGATGGGGGTTTGTCCAACCAATGGGGGGCTGTCTATGCAAGATAGTAATTAGAAGAAAAAGGGGGGATAAAACACACACACACACACCCACACATACACACACACACACACACACACACACACACACGAGTGGTTGACGCAACAGCAGACCCCAGTGTTTTATTATTTCTCTTAACCTTTTTTACCCCTTAAGACAGTTTTTCTATGTCAGAAAATTTTCTCATAGCTACAAGTTACATATTTTCTAAAGAAATTACTACAAAAACATATTCTTCAAAAACAAATTAAAATCATTACACAAGAGGAAATTACAACAGGGTTATTGATTTGTGTTCCTCTTTGAAACTTTATACCTAACTAAACATTTCTCATCTATTTTTCTCTCCACAAGTTATTGTAACCCCAAAGCAATGATTCTGTTGTCATAAATAAATGAAGTTTAAACAGGCAAAGTCTATAGTAGCAAGTTTCTCCCTGTGCTTGGCTGATGACAATCTCTATTCACTAAGAAATAGGCCATCTATCCTAAGTCTTATTTTGAAGTCATGATCAGCCAGTCTGGTTAATCATCTGTTCTCTATTGTTATACTCATTACACGATTGGTTCCTCTTTGTTCGTAGCCTTTCTGTTTCATGGGGCACACTGAAAACCTATTACTACATCCCTAGGTCACAAGACCAAGGAACTCAGTCCCAACCTAGAGTGAATGCTCTCTTTGATTATTAACTTGCCCCATGATTATTTTTCTTGCTACCACAAACAGGTGCTTGCAATGCATGAACATGTCTGCTCACTCTACTCCTTTCTCTAACTCATGCATTTCTTGCCTTTCTCTCAGGAAGGGGCACATTCTAGTCTTAATTCTAACTTTAAGCTTATTTTTTCCAACTACCCTAACTTCATCAAATTATTTAAATCAAACTAGTTTCCTATAACTACATGAATCAAATCAGTAATTGCATAAAGTCATTAATTCATCTAAAGAGCATTATCTCAAAAATGTTGATCTTCATGTTGATCTGCAGGAAATTTGCCCAACAGAGTGTGGATTATCACCCAGGAAATAATTACTATAGGTGGTGAGGGTCTCCAAGTGTCCACTCACACCAAGCCAAATAAATGAAGACTATGGCAAGGACAAACATGAGAAGGCACCTCAGTACCCTGAAGCAATCCTGGGACAATGTCTATGGGTGGAACCACGCCTTTCCAGAGTACACCCATTGTTGCCAAGCAAGAGAGTAAGCCATCTCCAGGTAGCTCACTTGCCCACTGTAGTACTTCTTGCATGGTGCCCACCAGAAGATATTTGTAATGTATACAGCTAAAGGAAAATTAATATAAAAGTATGAAGAATTTGTCCTGGAAGGATGTTCAGTGGTTAAGATTCCTCTTACTCTTGTCCCTTCTATAGTACTTGAGTTATGATCTGAGCACACCCATGCCAGGTGGATCTCAACCAACTGAAAATCTAACTCTGGGAGATCCAATGCCTTCATTAGTACCTTCCCACATGCAGCTAAATACAAACATAAATAAAGATAATGTGTTTTTACTATGAGAAAATTTGTTATTCAAATTTTAAGTACACCAAATTACAGAGAAAAACAATATTCAAAAAAGAAAAATACTCACACAAAAGGGGCTAGATATTAAAAAAAACACTTAAACAGATACTGAATCTCAATAGTATTAAAGTCTAGCAACTTTTTTGCTATGCATATAGTTTTATGAAGTCACCTTCTTTATAGTTATATTTCTTGGTAGAGGAGAGTTTCTTGAGGAAGCCATCTAAAAATTCATATAATGTTTTGATGTTTCACAGTTTTGAATAACAATGAAAATGAGTTTAAGTTATATATAAATTTTAAAATAGTTCTATTCATGAAAAATAATTAAATCTTAAACCACCGATTATTTAATATTTTTATGACTTTTAAGCACTATCTGATTCAAAGTCTTGTAATATCTACAGGAAATGAAAAAACAAGGACAGGAGGGTCTGTCTCCTGACATTAGGAGAAGGGAAACCCAGACAGTAAAATCCAATTTTAATCATACAGTTAAGTTTTCCGTTTTATAAACTTTGTCTTAATAGGATCATGGGGCATCTCCCTTGTTAGTCTCTTCTAGTAATAAATATTTTGTAACCTTGACTTTCCCTATCAACAATGGAAAATATTTTACACTCTGAGAATTAACATTCAAAATAACCTAAAGTATGTTTGATTTCCTTTAATTAAAACTGAGTAATTTCAAAAGGTACAATGTTCCTACCCCATCTACTATCTGAACGTTGGACTAGCATTGCTTATGTGAATATGTGTTGTCATTATTCAGGTGCACTGAAGTGTGGCAGGGTCATGTAAACTTATAACTCTAGTGCTCAGGAGGTTCAAGGCTGTCTCAGAGACAATGAAGTGGAAGAGGGTCGAGTGGGCTGCAACAATGAAAAATCA
>JADRCH010000015.1:3422275-3434955 GCA_019843965.1 Rhynchomys soricoides | reverse complement strand
CAACTATATGAGGGAAGGTACTTTGCACACTGTTGTATAAAACAATGTAGAACTAGCCTCTTTAAGTGTTGTACATCAATCTATCTTTAAGACCTCAAAAACATTTAGGTAGATAGGGTGGATTTAGAGCAAGAGCCTTCACCAAGGAGCCTGAATTCCTTCTCTAACTCTAATTCTTAGGTATTGTGGGAGGTCACGGGTAATAAAGAATCCAGTTTGGAGTTACTAACGTAATACTTCACTGAAGAATAATGCAATTTACGTTCTGTTTAGTGCTTGAATTAGTTATATTGTTATCTCTGCTTAAAATAAAACACAATATAACTATGTTTATGAATCATTTGTTCTTGTTGTTTCTCATACTTTTAAAAGCTGTAATTCATCCAAATGTTTGTAAAAATCATTACAATATTACTAATAATGTAACTCAGAGAAGAACTTGGCTCCATAGGTGGACAGTAGAACCAGGTGTGGTCCAAGTCCCAAGCCCTTGCTTAGTTCAGTGCACCATCGTGTTTTGTTACCATGACAACTAAATTTTGCTATAACCTCTACCCAAGAAACAGGGAAGCCAATTATTCCTAGTGCAAGGCTATAATGCCATAGTCAACTTCATATCTTCCACTCTCATTTTCTTTCACATCAAGGTTCTTATCAGCAACAAGTGGTTGTGCTGTGAAATAAATGAGATGGAACAAATTCCCAACAACCCCCCTCCCCATTCTCTGTGCATTGAATAATATACTAACTCTGGATACCTAAAATGAGTTATTTGAATGTAGTGATTATTTGGTAGTTGCTCTTTGACCTCCATTACCTATTTCCAAGAAAACTTGTGATCACTTCATTCATATTTGCAAATGTAATCTTTCTTCGTTTAATGAAAATTCACATTAATTAGCCCTTTTCAGAATTACAGGTTTAGGAGTATTGAAACCATTCTGCTAGTAAAGTAACAAATATTAAAGTGCAATGTAGTTCATCACTCATGGTTTCACTGAGCCAGTTCACAGCCATCTGTAGGACTTTTGAGAAAAACAGGGATTCAAGATGCTGTGGCAGCTGATTGTGTATGGTTTCACTTCAGCTCCCAGACTAGAGACTATCCACAGAAAATCAGGACCAGCACAGGAATGCACTTTGTTCACTGCCTGTTCAAGCCTAAAATCTGAGAACAGCTGTAGGTGGGTTGGACAGAGAAATGAGGCAATCCTCTTTGGAGCTGCTAAGTAACCAGGCAACTTTATGTATTTAATTTACAGAGTCCCTGCTGCTGCTTGCCTCAGGACTGATGCTCAGACAGAGACACCCAACACACACACACAGCCTGGGCTTGCCAGCTGGAGCAATTTGCTTCCACCTGACCCCTTCAGCCAGGTTGATATTCAGTTGGCTTAGCCCCAATGGCAACAGACACACTGTCTTAAGGAATCAATCAGAATTGTTAACCTGTGTTGATGCATCTGTTTGAGCTACACTGGCTTATTCAGCAGGGACAAAGGAATCCCCTCACAAGTGTATTCAGATGTTACTAAAGCTCCATGTATAGGAAAGTTATGGTCAGGAGTCAAAGAACCCCAGTGCATGCCTCTGAAATTTACACGGGGTGTTTTTATATTTTAAATGACCCAAGCAATCTGATCACAATTGAAATATTCAAATTTAATTTTATGACAGAGGGCAGGGTGTGGACGTGAATGTACATGTATAGCTCTTATAATAGTTAAAAATAATATACTTAATTTAAACATTTAAAGTCATTTTCAGTTTGGGGACTGAGCTACTTAGATAATAACTAGAGGAAGCATTTTCTCAAATTCCATGTACATTAAAAAGCTTCTGTATATGTCAAGACTGTGTGTGTGTGTGTTTGAGAGAGGGGGGAGAGAGAGAAGAGAGGGGGATTTTGTGTTATGTGTTGTAGTGTTTTAAGTTGTGTTTATCATAGAATGGAACATATTGGAAGAAACATTTCTAAACGGATGCTAATGAGACCACCATCTACCTGTTTCTCCCTATACATAACCTTGCTCCTGAAATCACCTCAGGACTGAGGATGCTTTAATAACCCAGGAAGGGAGACCACTGTGAGTTTTCAATAAGTAGTGAATGAAGGATGGAATGATAAACTGGTAAAGCTTCCGATAGATCTTTAAACTGAAAATATGGAAAACATCTTCTAGATACCAATCTATCTCCTTTATTCACACAATTATATATTCTTTCTCATAAAATACTGAGCATTTGTTCACTTTGTGGTTTTCATTAAATTCTATTTTTAATGATACCTACTTGTCAAAACAATATATAAATCAATGAAGATTTCACAAATCTTTCAGGAAAGCTATGAAGGATGTCTGTTACATTAACTAACATTCCAGGCCAGCATGAAATTAAGCAAAATCTTCAGTCTTGAACATTTAGTTTCTAATTAATTCATGTTCTAGTCAATAAATATTAAAGCCTAGCACTGAATGGATAGTGTTAAAGTCTCTTGTAACATGTCAGTGAAACCAGAAGTGATGGCTCATAACTGTAACTGCAACACGGAGATTGCTCAGGCCAGAGGGTCACCATAAATTTGAGGCCAACCTTGGCTACAAAATTAATTAATTATACGTCAGGCAAGGTGACAGAGTGAAACACACACACACACACACACACACACACACACACACCTGAAAGTAAATAGTCCACAATAACTTCTAGAATTTTAAGAGGCAGAGAATTAATGACAAACATAAAATCATATTTTGATATCATATACATTTTTTAAAAGAGCGTATATAGCAAGATTAGTAAGAATTGAGTAGTTTGAAGAAGCAGTAGAAAAGGTTTAAAGGATGCTCGTAGGCCACATTGAAATGTGACATTTGACTAAATGAATAAAGGAAGAGTTAAACTAGGGAAATGAGTGCAGAGACTGGAACAGATCATGATATCGACATGATGGGGGGATAATGAAGAGAAGGAAGTGATATTAACAGGGTGAAAGGGAATATTTAAGAGCAGGGTGAACAGGAACCTGAAAAGAGTGGTTAGCATTGTAGATCAATGCAAAGTCACTGACTTTTTCTGACCACATTAAGTCACTGCAATAGCTGGCAGGGAGGTATGATTTGAATTTGTTCCAGGTAGATTGCATGTTCATGTTAAGAATAGGCAATGAATAACTCTAGAAACATACTGACTTTAGAGCAGGCTATAACAATGATATATCAAAAGAGAACAGGTGTACAAACCTGATTGGTCAATGAGAAGGAAATAAGACATGGCTAGATAAGCTAACAACATTTCCTGCTGGATTGAATGTAGAGGATGGGAAATAGAGAAGACTAAAGAATGACCCAGTTCTCTTGATCTTCCACAAGAACCAGATGATAGGACTTAAGTTCCAGAGTCATCATATGCTTTGTTGTAAGAGCATAGAGAAATCAAACTAGAAGCTCCCTCCATGCTGATAGTTTTCATGATTCTAGAAGGTATATGAAAGGTATATTGGTAAAAAAAGCCAACAATCTTATCCAGTCATGAGCTCTGTGAGCTCACAGAATGCCAAGCTGACACATAAAATGTGACTAATGGTACATTAGTGGCACAGATTTTATGGAGGTATCCGACAAGTTTCTGGTACTTTAGATCTACTCAACAGGAAGAACTCATGCCTAGTACTCTAAATTTTGCCTAAAGATTTGTGAGTTCACAATCTCTGTGAAAGAACTTACAACCATTTTTCTGACTCTATATGGACATTATAGTAAACTATCTATTAACTTTTACTTATGTTTATGCCTATAGGTTAGTATTATTTTCAGCTTTGGTCAGAGAAGGTATTGCTTTAAATTGGGTAATTGAAGTGAAAATTTCTTGTTTCTTTGGAGACTCAGTTGTGTCAGGTGATGTTTGGCTGAAACAGACACCTGAGAGTGTATGTGGTGTTTTGAAAGAATATAAGTAGTATCCAACAGACAGTAAATGATGCTCTCACATTGGTTCACCTTCAAACACTTTGCTGGTCTTCCATGATCTTTGCTTGTCATGACTTCATAGAGAGAAAATAACTCCTTTCGGTATTCTAGCTGCTTCTTGCTGCTTCCACAGACTCATGCAGGTTTGGCAGAGCCTCACAGTTTCTTCTGTAATGAGCTGCTGATATTGACTCATGTTTGGTGTTTGCCAATTGGACTGGACTTCTGCTACAGATTAGTGTTTGAGATCACCCTAAAGAACTATTTCTAAACAGGTCTACATACACACACACACCATTTCCTATTATCCTTTCTTCTCTGTAGGTGAGCTAGAAGGGAGATGGAAGCATTTAGTACCCTTATTAAATTAGGTTTTAAAAAATTCTAAGCCTACAGATAATGGTTAATAAAGATTCCTCATTGGTGAAAGTGCTGAGATTAAATGAATAAAGTGTTTAACCTTAAATGAGACATTTATATCAACTCTTTCATAGAAAATTGTATAAGAAAGGAGAGGCAGTACATAAGAGCCTAAAGAGGGTGAACAATTCTGTGACAAGCTGGATTCTGGAAATTAAGTGGCTATTGTACTCATGAGATTACAATAGCAGTAGCTACCTGAACAAGACCTACATAAGACTGACACCATGACCATTCTATTTTGTAAGGGAGAGGGACTCACATTGCCCACCGCTCATGGAGGAGCTACAGACAGTTAATGGTTATTAAAGAAGAGAGTAAAATTCTTCAGTAGTAGCCACAGATACATTGCCTTTGATCAATTAAACAACCCCCTACATATGTTCATGCAGACAAACCTGATTAAACATAGTGAGCTACAAACAAAGATATGGAAATAAAACTGGTATTTGCTGAGAAGAAAGGGAAAAGTCACAAAGGAATAGAATGGGGCAAATATGCTCAAAGTTGTATATATGTGTATAAATGATGTGTTGTGTGTGTGTGTGTGTGTGTGTGTACGTACGTACATATGAATGAAATTTTGGAAGAAAAAAGTAGCAAGTAGAATTAGAAAAATATATGTAAAGGAATTGTTCAGCCATCACTGGGCATAAAAATTTGATTAGAGATATTTATAAAAAGTTCATAATATGGAAAGAAATATATATGTCTCAAGTGTTTTGGAAGGACAGAATCATAATGAAATCATAAAGAAACAATTGTCGAGAAAGTAAGTCAAGACATCATTGAATAGGATATATCTACTAGGCATATATGGAAATATTAACTCATCAGATTGACATGCAAGTTTGGAACCAGTGAAGAAGGCAAGAGTCTATTTCTGGGGTCGATGATGTGCCAGACATTCTGGTTGTGTTGGAGTGTTGAGGAAGTCTTCAATGGCAGAAGTAAATGGTTAGGATTGGTGGTCACTACTCTAATAAGCCAGAAGGATCTGTAAAGATTGAACATCCACATAATGTATGTTCCTTGCTCTTGTTGACCTTTTTATTTTTTACCCTCCCCCTCCTCCTCCTTAGTTGTCACCCCCAGGTCCTTAGAATTGCTCAAAAACACTATCAGAAGTGATTCGCATCCATCTTTTCTGTGTGTTCCCTTTTCCCATCCTTACCCATTCTGTCATTCAAACCTCTACTGTAATGTGTCTACTAGCCACTTTTTTCTCCAGGGTTCATACATTAATGATTGAGTTAAATACTACTACCAGGTTAATATGTTAAACATATTTGATAGTTATGAATGTGAACAAAGATTCTTGATGTTTTAAGGAATCATTCCCACTGGGATTTCAGACATAATGGCAGAGTTACTGTTACAGACATGTATGTATTTTACACAACTTAAGTGGCCAATTCTGTTTCAGAGGACTCTTTGCAGAAGGTAAAAATCATTATTAATATACATTCTCAGGCCTGTAAGCCTCCACAAAGACAAATCCTGAAAAATATTATTCAGATACACAGAGTAGTTCTTCCTATATCATTCTTATCTTTTTAAAAAACATAGATCTTTGAAAGTTTTGAGTGTTGTACAGTGGGATTTGATCATGCTTACCACCCATAATTCTATCCACCAAACTTTGTAAACTTAAAAAGAAGAACTAAACTCAAGATCAATTAGTGCTATCCAAAATATTCTTGGTTATGTGGTCTTCTGCTGAAGTGTGGTCCACTTACCAGGGGTTTCACTCTTAGGAAAGGATGACCCTTTCCCAGCAGCTAACAAATGCCAATTGTTCCATGGGTATTAGTGGGACTGTGTGCCCAGCTCCCCTTTTCATGCTACGATTTGGCCTGGCTGTGTATGCACAGGTGGTATCCATGCTACCATAAGTTGATGTGTTTCCCCTGCTGCATCAGAAAGCACTTTCCTGTAGTCATCCACTACCCACCACTGGCTCTTACACTCTTTCTGCCCCCTCCTCTGTAATAATTCTTATTTGGGTGAATAGTATACATGTTTCCTTACTCATGAGCATTCTGCACTCTCTTCATGTCTACATTTTGATCACTTTGTGTTTCTGTATTAATCACAATCTACTGCAAAGAGAAGGTACTTAATAATCTACACAGGTTAGACTCTCCTACCCCAGTAGCTGACTTAGTGAGTCCAATTGACTATTTTAGTTTGATGTAATGAAAACTTCATCTTAGTTAATAGGGTTTTTTTCACTTAGTAAAAAACCATCGCCCTTCCCCTTTGTCTACCAGCTGGATTCCTTGTTGGTTACTATGGGTCAACTGCTTTATTTTTACAAATGAGTGAAACATGTTTATTTGCTTTTCCATGCCTGGCTTATTCACTTCACCTGATATGCTCCACTGCTATTCATACTTTCAAAGGTGACATTCTTTTTATGGCTGAATGGCACCACTTGGTATGTACACTACATTTTTATGTACTCAACTGTTGATGCACAACCTGGTTGATTCCCTATCATGGCTGTGAAGGATTGTGCTTAAATAAATACAAGCATGTACTTGTCTTTCAGATAAAATAAGTTTATTTCTTTTGAACATATACCATGTTATGGAAATTGCATAAAACTTTGAAGTATAAATGTCTCCTTTGTGTCTTTTACAGTCATGTAATCAGTTCTTGACTCTGGTCATTATGGCTGCTTCTACCAGTGTTCCCAAAAGGTTCACTATTCTAACTTCATTCTGTTCTCCTGTGAGATTGGAAACCCCAGAAAATAAAGGGTTTGTCAAAGATAAGTACAAGGAAGCAGGCACTGATTTAGTACTTGAAAAACTCTTTGGGTGGAAAGGCTATGATCTTCAAGGTATGTAATTTTTGTTTGTTGTACTAGTCTGTAAGGAATACTTTCACTTCTCACGCAGTGCTGTCATTCTCAAGAAAGTTGTAATCTGAATGGAAATGTTACTGTATTCATGTCTTTGCTGGTTAAAACATTAATGTTCTCACCTTACAGGTTCACATCCTATTTAAATTCCACAAGCTCATAAGTACTTCATATAGTAGTACCACTTTAACTCCATGTAAATATGCAAAGATGATATATAGTCAGTGGAAATAGCAGCTCAGATTTTAAATTGTTGCCTTTTCTTCAACTAGAAGTTCTGGTATCATATTCCCTCAAGATTCAGGGCAATGACAATCCACCAGGTACGCAGGAGTCACAAGGTTAAAGGTCTAAGACACTGTAGTACATTGTGTTGCTATACATCTCTAAGTTAGAATTATTATATGCATCTTTGATAGGGTCTTTTAATATGTAATACGTTTATTGAGATGAAATGGCACACAACCAAGGAGCATTTGCACATTGAAAGTGTATGCTGTCCCACATCTTACTTCTCTTGCTTTGTCTACCTTTATTTTCTTTTAAAGATGAAAAACAAAGGCCCAAAACACAAATTTCCTAGATGGGAATCACCTTTACTTTATCTCTAATTTTACTACCTAACTAGTTGCATAGACCATGATTGGAGACAACAACTCTTAACATTTGTGAGTTTCAGGCTCCTCAACTATAGAAATTGATATTTTAATGCTGAAATGTTTCAGGCATGAAATGATAACTAAATGTCAGAATACATTAAAAAATATTTCATACACTATGAAAAGGTTCTTAAGATCTGTGTCAGCTGGAGGAGAGGATATGGAGAATATGAGGAGGTAGATTTGTATCTTAGACCCAAGGGAGATACAATCTATTTACAGAAACAAGATTTCTCTATGAGACACATTCAGTGAACACACCAAATAGAAAACAAATAATCAATGGATAATTCATGTGGTACAGAATATTAACTGCTCTAGGACTTGAGAGCCAGCAGGCATGTGAACTGAATAAATTAATAAGGATCTTAGAAACACACTTTATATGTTACGTCTTGAAATCCATGCAACTTTCACTTCTATCTACAGCCAATGCCTTAGGTAGGAAGTCAGACTGGAGAGGTCAGAGGTTCAAGAGAGAAGCTACATGGGAAGACCAAATATCATCATTTTTACTAGAACTCTTGGTGCTTTCTGGTGAAGCTGTGTATGATTCTCAAAGAGGCTTCTGGTAACAAATGTGACCTCAACTTTCTTCTCACCCCCTAGTAATGGACAAATAAAAGAGCCAGTTCTCTAGAGTTTTCTGGTATGGTGAGGGTACTTCCATATTTTGTAATTGTTCCTGATGAGCAGCATACAGTATCTAGATGTGACTTTTTATATTATGAGCATTCATTCAGATTTCAGACATATATGTCCAGAGGACAGTTCACTTAAATTCAGCAATCTTTTTTCAAAGCCAAGTATTATATTGGCAGATGAAAATACACACATGGAAGTTTGCTTCTCTCCAAATGAGACTTGTTAAATCTAATAAGTGAAAAAGAAAAGAGAAATAGGAAAATAGTTGGTTCTATTACAACGTGTTTGGTCATTCAATAGACGAAAATATCAAAAGCAAAGATCTTGACTTATCTATTTTTAAAATCTTTATCCCAATCTGATAAGAAACATAGTTCTTCTTGAATGCTAAAATAAATGGGATGTTCTAGAAAACTAAACTGTTAGACACATGGTGAGATACCATGTATCTCACCATGTATAGATGTACAATGTATACATCTATACAAT
This sequence comes from Rhynchomys soricoides, assembly GCA_019843965.1. Lineage (NCBI taxonomy): Eukaryota > Metazoa > Chordata > Mammalia > Rodentia > Muridae > Rhynchomys > Rhynchomys soricoides. Next base: position 3,425,905 of record JADRCH010000015.1, on the reverse strand, counting down.
GTATAGATTCATTGTATTTTCTAGTCATTGGCATTAAAAAATTAAGGTATTCTTCTTAGATTTTGAATCAACAATGAAATAAGAGACAAACAATAGAAAGATGAGTCAAAATGGCGTTATCATCATTGGCAAAGCTGCTTGAACAATGTAACTTTGTATGGTACCAAAGTTGACTTACTGTTGGAATGATGCCTTACATTCTATAAGAAAACAAATTATGTAGCCAAATGAAGAGAAATTGGGAGAGACCATTTCATATATTTTCTCCTGGTTTCTAGGACAGAGTATGTCAAAAGTCTGTTAACTATATGAATATTAGAAATCATTTTGTATATTGAGCTTTCTGTAATGGAAAGATGGGTATGCACTCTCACAGGAAGCCACTAAGATGATGCCTTAGTTTAAGGGACCAGGGGCAAAAATGTGGAACCACCAGAAGGTGGGAAAAGAAAGGGGTTCAGTTTCTGCCTACAGGTAGTCCTTTCTGAAATGACCTGAGATTCTGTCTTCAGTCTTGCTCTCTTTGAAAGTGCCAGCACCAGTTTGCTCTGGCTCTATTCCTAGTTCTTTCTCTTTTGTGCTGTGACTTTAAAGAAAGTCTTCTTCATTCCATTTATGTTACCCTTCTTCCTTTAATTATGACATCGCTTCTGTTTTCCTTCCGTCATTCATCCCTCTGCCCCTTCCTCCCTCCCTCCTGCCCTCCTGCTCCCTCTCTCTCTTCTCTGCTTCCTTGTCTTTGATCTTTCAGGTCATTGTTCATTTTGCATGTCCACTGTACCAGAAAAAACCCTGCTGGTCGCATAAGCATTGTTCTGACATGATCCTACCCATAGTCACACATAGCATGTATGTTGAAAGGAAATGGTGATACATTTTAATTCAGAACTGATGCCATTTTTTTTTTCTTATGCAATGAGATGTTCCAGTAAACAAAATCCTCCATTCCTTGGGAAAGGATGATCATTCTTCATCTCTCTTTTTCTAAGTATCCAAATGTATAATGTTCTACATTTGGGCAAGGCATTTTCCCCTGACTTCATAGTAATCACTTTGTGTTTTGAAGCATAAGATTCAATTACCCATATCATTGTCTTGGCTTGCATATCTACAACCATTATTAATGATCATGAAATTGCCTACTTATTTGATATAAATTCAGCCTTAGTATGTAGTTCCAACCATGCATCAACCGTGTGTGTGTGTATGTGTGTGTGTGTATGTGTTTTAACATAAATCTATTCAAGGAAATAAAATCCCCTAACAGAATTCACATTCTGTTTAAGACAAGTTGAAATAAAAGTGAAAATAATATGTGACTTTAAATAGCCAAGCAACTATCCAAATTGGAGAAATAGTTCTGTGAGAAAAATGAAGTGATCTGAAATAAATAATAGGCTTGTTTTCTCTAATACATATGTATATCTTTATTTCAAATGATATATATGTATCATTTGTTTTTAAAGCACTTCTTTTGAACTTTGAATGAAACCATCCTTTTTAGGAGTGAGCATAATGTCTGAAAACAGTATTTCAAAACAAAATCAGCAAGAGCGACATTTCCGTGCTGGCATGTGAGTGAGGTTACAGGCAAATCTGGGAATGTCTGAGAGGGTTCCTTCCAGTGAACACACTTCCAATATCAGTGGTCTCCCTCCATCATGCTCAGAATTGATGGAGCCAGGATAGCATCAGTGTACCTTACATCATGGAAGTTAAACTTGCAATTTCCGTGTTTTAGTATGTGTTGCTGATAATGAAGTAAAAATTCAGTGATAAAAAGTATTTTTCAGGGGGCTGGAGAGATGTCTTGATAAATAAGAAAGCTGGCAGCTCTTTCAGATAGAGGTTTTGGGTTCATTCCTAGCGTGTGGCAGCTCACAACCATCCATAACTCCAGTTTTAGGTGACCCAGAGCCCTTCCTTCTCTGTCCTTCATGGATACCAGGCATACATACAGGCAAAACATCTATACATGCAAAGTAAAATACAAAAAATCATTTTAAAATAAGCATAAGCATGTACAGTTTTATTATATAGAATATGATTCCTTAATATTTTCAAATTCTGTAAAATATTTAAATTTCAGAGTCTTCAATGCCAGATTTTGGTTATTAATTAAGACTTAATTTTTAATTAATAGTATTTTGTCTCATGTACAGAAAAAAATTAATCCTGTAAAGTTATATTATTTTATTACTAAAACATTTACTGACTACTGATTTTAGTGAGGATGATTTTGAACTCAGTGTTTACCTCTATATTTTTTTAAATAAAAATGAGTCATTTCTATAGAATTTCTTGTTTTATTTTAGTTTATTATTTGACTGAGTTCTTCTCTCTACATAGTTTGATATACTTTTATATTTTCATTATTTGTTTTTACAGATTTCTTATTTTCTATTTTGTTTTTTATATTTCATGAACATAGGCTTTATAATATACTATATAATCGATGATCGTGATGTATGTCAATCAGGGTGTCACAGATGATGGTGATGTGTGTCTATCAGGATGTCAAAGAGGGTGGTCCTGCATGTCCATCAGGATGTCACAGATGATAGTGATGTGTGTCCATCAGGGATGTCACAGGTGATGATGATGTGTGTCCATCAGGATGTCACAGATGATGGTCTTTTGTGTCCATCACAATGTCACAGATGATAGTGATATGTGTTCATCAGTATGTCACAGATGATGGTGATGTGTGTTCATCAGGATGTCACATTAATAGTGATGTGTGTCCATCAGGGATGTCACCAATGATGATGATATGTGTCCATCAAGGTGTCAGGCTGCAAGTTTATTTATATTGAATTTCTATCTTAGTTACCATGTAGAAGTTACAAAATAACAATAATCAAAATATACTCTGTCGCCGGCAGTAGTGGCACACGCCTTTAATCCCAGCACTCGGGAGGCAGAGGCAGGCGGATTTCTGAGTTCAAGGCCAGCCTGGTCTATGAGTGAGTTCCAGGACAGCCAGGGCTACACAGAGAAACCCTGTCTCAAAAAACCAGAAAAAAAAAAAAAAAATATATATATATATATATACTATGTCTTCATTAGTTAGCTAGAACCTTTCACAAAGAATTATTCTTCTGTGACTTAGTCACTTAGTGGTTGGATTATACAACACAGCCTGAGTGAAATTGTATTGATTTACTTGTATTGCTCTTATTTACCAGTTTTAAAAGTATCAAGTATGCTGGCTAGATTTTGTCAATTTGACACAAACTAGAAACATGGAAAGACCTCAACTGAGAAATTAACTCCATCAGGTTGGTCTGTGGGTGTGTGGACATTTGTATTAATTGGTATTTGATGGAGGACTGACAAATATGTGTTGTGCTATCCTGGGCAGGTATGCCTGGATTATATAAGAAAGGTAACTGAAAACAGATAGAGGACGAAAGCTGGTGAGCAGCTCTATGGTCTATGTTTTAGCTTTTTCTCTACATCCCTGCCTTGGTTCCTTTTGATGATGGGCTATGACACAGACATGTACACCTAAATAATTCCTTTCCTTTCCAAGTTGCTTTTGTTTATGGTTTATTACAGAAAAAAGAAGAAGAAGAAGAAGAAGAAGAAGAAGAAGAAGAAGAAGAAGAAGAAGAAGAAGAAGAAGAA
>JADRCH010000015.1:3404397-3422265 GCA_019843965.1 Rhynchomys soricoides | reverse complement strand
AAGAAGAAGAAGAAGAAGAAGAAGAAGAAGAAGAAGAAGAAGAAGAACAAGAAGAACAAGAAGAAGAACAACAAGAACAACAAGAAGAAGAACAACAAGAACAACAAGAACAACAAGAAGAACAAGAACAAGAACAAGAAGAACAAGAACAAGAAGAAAAAGAAGCAGCAGCAGCAGCAGCCAGGCAGTGGTGGCGCACGCCTTTAATCCCAGCACTTGGGAGGCAGAGGCAGGTGGATTTCTGAGTTCAAGGCGAGCCTGGTCTACAGAGTGAGTTCCAGGACAGCCAGGGCAAAATAGAGAAACTCTGTCTTCAAAAACCTAAAAGAAGAAGAAGTAGAGGAGGAGGAGGAGGAGGAGGAGGAGGAGGAGGAGGAGGAGGAGGAGGAGGAGAAAAAGGAAAGAGAAAACTAGGAAACAAATGAATAAATAATAGAAAAGTAAATGAGAAAAAAGTGCTTCCTTGGTACCTTTCAATATTGAACATTATTACTTCTCAAATACACTTGCACCATCTTGGTCAGTGAGAATCCTTTTCATGTTGAGAAGGAAGAGATATTATTTTTCTAACTCTAGAATCTCCAGAGAAACAGAACTCTCAAGGGCAACACCATACACATTTATTTACTCTTTCACTCCCTCATCCTGGTTAAGGTCTTTGTCGTTTTTATTTTTTCCCTAGTATGTTTCCTGTGTTTTCCTCCTCCATAGAATATATTAAGCATTCTTTTTAAAATTAGGCTCAGAGTTCTTTACTCTATTTTGTAAATTCATTAATTCAATAGAGATTTTTCAAATGTTTATTTAGAAAGGATGAATCACTATGAGTGGTAAAAAGTGAGGTTCTTAAATATATTTTTTGCCTGGCAAACGTTATGTAGTATTTTCTTCTCTGACTACTGTTTTGGTCTTAGTGACCACAAGACTAGCAGAATCTAATGTGTTGGAAAAAGAAGGAAACTCTAGTCTTTAGGCTCAAAGTTTTAATTGTAAGATTCACTTCCACATGTTTCTCAGACTCATGAATTTTGGTTATGGGATAAAAAGCCCATGGAATGCTGGTCTATAATAATATCATATATAGAATAGTAAGTGCCACAGTTAGCTGGCACATCCTTGAGTTGGCAGAAAATCATTTTCCCAGGTCAGCTGCTTCACACTGAAAATGAACTTGATGAGAATCATAAATTATTCTCTAAGAATGGACTCAGTTGCACTTTATGCAGCATAATATTAGGTCCATTCATTAGAACAATAGAATTTCATAACAATAGAATTTCATAACATGAATTGGTTGTCTGTAAATCTGTGGATGGGGATTTAAGCAGAAGCTCTAAGAACTGAGATAGAAAATTCCACACCCCAAAGTAAGATGCTTTTTCAATAGTAACAAAATGTTGCCCGCTGGCTATGCAAAATGTATAATAAAGTCAATCTGCCATCAGGCGGCTGACTGACCATCCTGAAGACTGGAATCTAGCATGTGTTTTGTGTTGACCTCTGCTGTTGGCAGGTTGGCCACTCGGCAATATAATCATCAAATCAGTTTAGATAAAGCATGAATGCCTGTGTAGCTCAGAGCTCAGATTCACTACTATGTGTGCCTCTTCCACTTTATCATAAAGAATGGCTGTCTTCACAAATTTATACAGGATGATACAGATGATGCTCATTAACTCAGGAAAATTTGCTCTTCCACAGCCAACTGTTCTGTTTTAGGGCCCGACAACAAGCCAGCAGTAATTTCTCAAAATTATAACAATTATCTGCAGAGATTATTAGCAAATTTGAATTCAAAACACTGCTGGTATGCAATGTGATTTGCTTATGGGAGTCATCCAAAAGTGTCTCCCTCTGTCTCCTCAGTCACTACTGGATATACTGATCATAGCTGCTTATATGACAGAGTGGATATAGTACAGAGCAGTGTTTCTATTTTAGGGATGCTGTGTTCAATCCAAAACTTATAGCTTCCCAATTTTCTCAGCAAGGGTGGCAGTAACATGACTAAAAATATATATGCCTCAAATGCAATATGTACTATCAAACAGTATCAGTGTTTCTTTGTAATAGGAAAATCTAGAGGCATCAAGCTTGCCCTTTACTGTGAAGAAGCTCTTGCAATGAAAGAATTTTAATAATTTTTGAAGAATGTATTAATAACATACACCTTACTTCCTCACTAACATCCTCATGCTAGCTCACAGTGTCTGTTAACATATTCCATTGCAAATGAAACTAAATATCTTAAATGTAAAGATTATACTGTTACTGAAGTATGCTTAACATAATCATAAAGATTCATAAAAATAGGAGTCAGAAAGACGCAAAGTGCAGGATATAGAATTGATTAGGAATCAATGATCAGGGCGAAATCTGGAAAGGCTTTAAAGATCTACGCTGTGGGTTGTATAGGTAAACAAAGGTACTGTAAATCTGTGAATGCAGAAAATCTTTCGGGGCTAGGCAAAGTAAGCCCTAGAATCCTTACAAGAAATTCAACCCTGGTGACATAATAGTTATTGGACTTATGACTTTCTAACTCTCTGACTTTCTATTTTTAAGACCCTTTAGTTTATGACAATTTGCTTCAACCACACTAAGAAATGGATATCTATGTCATGAATGTTTGTGGAAGTTCTTATCCTCTAAATGTTTAAAATAAGTAACTAGAGATATTGTTACATCTATCCCATAAGCTCCACTGACCATAATATAATCGCTACAACTTGGATCCAGAGTCTGTCCAAGGCCTAGGTTTTTGTACTGACTGGTTTAGTGTCAGCTTGACACAAGCTGGAGTTATCACAGAGAAAGAAGTTTCAGTTGAGAAAATGCCTCCATGAGATCCAGCTGTAAGGCATTTTCTCAATTAGTGATCAAGGGGGGAGGGCCCCTTGTAGGTGGTACCATCTGTGGGCTGGTAGTCTTGGGCTCTATAAGAAAGCCAGCTGAGCAAGCCAGGAGGAGCAAGCAAGCCAGTAAGAAACATCCCTCCATGGCCTCTGCATCACCTCCTGCTTCCCAACCTGCTTGAGTTCCAGTCCTGACTTCCATTAGTGATGAACAGCAGTGTAGAAACATAAGCTGAATAAACCCTTTCCTCCCCAACTTGCTTCTTGGTCTTGATGTTTGTGCAGGAATAGAAGCCCCAACTAAGACAGTTTTCAAAGATTGGTTACCAGGATATTATACTACACTTTATATAAACCCTTTAGGAGGTATGGTCTAATATTTATCTCTATGTACTTGGAGGACAGAGACTTGAAAGCAGGGCCCCAGACCCTCCTTTCTCTCTTTTATATTCTAGTCATGAAGTGAATGCTTCTGTTCTCCCATTGGCTTCACATCCATGATATGATTCCCCTCAAAGTCCCCAAAACAATGAAGCCAAGCAACCATGAAATGCAGCCCCTCACATCCAAGCTTTAGTAAATCTTTTCTTGTTAGAAATTGATCTTCTATTATTTTATTATCATGACACAAGGCTGATTAACTCAGTGATTGGAGTTCAGAGAGAACATGCTATCTGATGGACAGAAGTCATGATACCTCATATGACATAGCATTATTTAATTGATACTGTTGTGAAGAGAAGTAGTAAATAGACGTTTGTAGCTCTACCCTATGAAATAAAATTACCCTTGTTGGTCTTCACTAATGGAACAATAAAAAACATTGGCTTGAGAAGATTACGCCCAATAAAGTGATAGAATGACATATCATAGCCATGAAGATACATCTAGGCCAAAATGCATAATGATAGTTATCAAATGATTATATTTATAATAATCATATATGCATATATATATATATATATATATATATATATATATATATACCTACTATAGATCAGAGATTTATGCATTCTCATCATAATCCTAGAAGGTAATCTGAAGGAGATTGTGTTACAAATCACTACTCTTTCGAAAGTTCAAATCCTTGATTAGGGAGAAAAGTTCTACAGTTCTTTTAGAGAAGGAGGAAGAGGAAATAGCAGCAGCAGAAGAAGGAGAAGGAGAAGAAGAAGTAGTAGTTATGATTATGATTTCACCCTCATGGTAGATGAAAACATTACAATGGTCTCTATTTGATCTTTTCTATCTGGGTGGTATGTGTTTATGGTAGATTTACCATGACAGTTCGTTACAGACAGGTTACAGAGAGAGCAAGTTAAACACAGGTGAAGACTGATGGCACTCTTTTTTTGGCTATTTTATTGGGTTCTAATGCCTCTACCTACCTTCTAACCTTTATTCAACCCAAGACCTTCCAATCCCTCAACATTTGGTAGGAGAGAAAAAAAAGTTAGAGGATAAAAGTGACATAGACCTTAAACTACTTCTTACTGATTAGGGATACCTGTTCCTTGGGGTAAGTCCAATCTTTGTCATCAGAATATCCAGCTGTACAGGAAACCAGAAATCCAGCAAACACAAATGCAACAGCCAATGCAGCAGCAGGTTGAACTAGCAGCAGTGGGTGCAGCAGTCACCTTCCCCTTTGGAGTGCCTCCAGACCGTCTCCGGGCTCTAGCATTTTTTCCCTCTGCAGAGTCCCAAGAATGATAGTCTCTGCACTGGCAAAAATCATGCCCCTCCTGGAGAATGAGGCAATCAATAGTTAATGCAATCTAAGCAGCCCCATATGCCACTCTGGGATTAAAACAAAAACATAATCCCATAACATAACTGTGGTTTTTTTTAAAAACCAAAATTCCAACTACAGAAGACAGAATTAGCTAGAGAAGAAGAAGACAGGAGATTAGAACATATTTCCAAAGGTATGATGCCAGGATGAGCAATCCAGTGAGAAGCATAGGAAAAATGTATTGAGTCAGTCAGCTTAGGAGATCAGATTATACAGAGGCTATAAGCTTCCAGGCCTGGGTCTAAAGATGATTACAATAGAGAAGGATATACTCTAGGCTCAGCTCAAGCCAGCTATTCACAGTTAGGGAATGGCTCTCATCTCATCACTTCATCTGAGGAAATAAAAGTGACATTTACACTCAGCAACTAGAGGCTTGCCTGCATTAACTATCATGAGCCCTCCTCTATGTTCAGACTATTTATGACGTGTCCAGTCTGCATTGTGCCTCATGTCTCTTTTCTTGCTCTTTGCAATCATGTCCCCTGACAACTCAAATCTAGAATCCTTACCAACTGAGAGAGTTGGTTTGGTAATATAAAATCCCTATAACATAATTGACCTACAAAGAATAAACATCAAGAATTCTTAAAATTAATTCTGCAAATATTTCTATTATGGCCTGTATGAAGACTGTCTTCTGAAAGCCTTTAGGAAACACAATGAGGGAAGTAGATCATTTGGTCCTTTGTTGAAAACATATTACAGCATTTTGATTTCTCTAAGCTATTGGATATTTTCCTCTATAAAACATCAAGGGAATTCTGGCATTTTAACTGTAGCAGAATTTTAGATGTAGGTTTTCATCAACAAGAAACATTTAGAGAAAGTCTTAGTAACTTAATTATCATTGCATTCTGAAGCCAGACTATAGATCAGTGATGCAGCTTGCTTAGCATGTATAAGGCCATAGTCTCATACATAGCACCACAATAAAAATAAATAAATAAAATCTATAATTACTACATGATAAACATACACAAAACTTCAGTCTTGCTCAGCAGCTCATTCAGAATCCATTCAAGTTCTTAGGCTTTTGGAGCACACATGGGAAACAGTGCAATTCCTCTGCTGGAACACAGCTGTACCTACTCAAAAGCTACACACTGAGCCCCACTCAGTTTTTGTCAGAACTTGAATTAAGCTGCTGCCCTAGAAACAATAGAAGTTTTCATGCAGAGCTTAAGGATGAGCAGTGTACCATGCAAGGATCCAGTTCAGAAGAGAGCATCCTATCCTTCAAAAGTGGACACCGACCTCCTCAACCATGAATTAGAAAGGTGCGTCTGCTGAGGAGAAGCCCCAGTGAGCTCAGAGCTCACCCTTCTCAGCATCACAGGAGTAGTCACACATGAACCCAATGTTCAGGAAATGTCTCCCTCCAAATAAACACTACAGTTTTAACTAATGAGGTCCTGAGTAACTATCTGTGCAGTTTGGGTTATACTGAAATTAGTCATATGTGTTTTCAGACCTTAAGTTTGTTTTCAGAAATCTCAAACATAAGATTATCCTTAGTGATTCCTGTATCTTTTCAGACATTGAGCAGGGAATTAAAAGTTCTGGGCTCATAATGTTCTCAAGTTCTTTATCATAAATAAAAGTGGCCAAATGATCCCATGCTGCTCCTTGTTTACAGAGCAATATTCTGGGCTACTTTTATGTCTCTAAAGGAACCTGACTTTTCATCTTGCAGTGTTATAAACTAGCGAGATGAGTCAGCAGATCATAAATGATGTGTGACTTGACAAGGTTTAGACACTAGTCTCCAAAGAACAACAACAACAACAAAAAAACCCACTGCTTTACTTCTTTTGTCAAATGTTAAGGATATATTTTTTGTGTGTCAGCTTATCCTGGTACCATAATGAGAAGAAATCTCATTCCTTCCATCTCAGCTAAGTTGACCAAGCCTCCACTTATGGTTCTTCCCTGTGTCTTCCCTTTCCAGCAGCATGCCAAACCTTGAATATAAGTTCTAGCAAAAGCAAGCAAACAAACAAACAAACAAACAAAAAACAAACAACAAAGAACTTAGAAATGTTAGAAAAATATATTCCTACACATGTGGGAACATAAAGAAGAAACATTAGTATTTCTTCCCTCATCCCTTTCAACATAAAATAAATCATCTCAATTATGTTTTAATACATTAATCCCAAAGAATCTATGCCCTGTTTCAAAATTTGGAAAATCATTATGTCTGAGAATTCTTCTTTTGCAATTTGCATACATATTTCTTCCACTTTCCCTTATACTCTTCAGGCTTCTTTGGCTATCATCTAAGAACGGGAAGCCATTATTCTGTTATGTGTCCTCTTGGATGGACTTTGTCAGTTCTGGTTAATCTCAGTCTTTGTTTTGTGATCTAACCTTTTTACTTGAATATGTTGTCTGTCCCAATCCACTAGTATTGAACTCTCTGGGCTCCAGGTCTCAACTTCAGAAAAATGACCCTAATCCAGTAGCCATTTCACCCATAACTTATGGTATTTAAAAAAGAATTTCTACAATAGGATCTAAAGATCTTAATCTCATAAGAAAAGCTAAGATTTCACAAAAGACAAAAAATTGGCTCTGCTAAGAGTCTTGACAAATTTCATAAGTCAAAGAGCTTGTAGGTCAGAGTCTGCAGCTGTTGACATACCCCATATGATTGAGTGGATTGTATGAGTTCAGGAAGGTCAGAGTTTGTGTCTACAGAAGTTCATTAAACTGAGAAGAGTGCAGGAAGAAAAACATCTCTAAGAAAGCAAAGTACAAAGACCAGGTCAGATGGTCAGAGATAATTATAGTTGAGTGCAGACATTGAGCTAAACCTCAAGAACAAGACTCAAGCTTACTATTCACTTCTACATTGCTCACTATTTGACTCCTAATAAGACAATCAGCACAGTAGAATATGAAGCTATGATTAAGTGTGCCCTGTTGACTAAGGGGTGATCAGGATGAGTCTAAGCATAGGGCAGCCTGTGGTCAGTCTCACACTCACTTATCCAACCCTTTTCATTTTCAGAAGCAAGAAAGGATGACAGAAAAGCATCACATATTTATCTTATATTTACATATCTTATGTAACATCTTAGTTTCAGCAAAAGTAAAATAATTCTTCAACTTGTACATTTAGATTTTGAATAACATGAATTTGAACTCTTCCTAATTTTTTTTATTTTTATTTTTCTGGTAGTTATCATCCTCTCTATAGTAATCCACATTGCTCCATGACTGTCCATCCATGATGCTCTATGATGTTGGTAACCTGAGTTCAAATCCAAATTTTACTATCATAAGACCTTTCCCAATTTGCTTTTCCTCTTCGTATGCTTGTTTGATAATGTTATCTTGAGACAAACTAGAATCACCTGGATAGAGGGATGACCAACTGAAGGACTGCCTCCCTCAGACTAGCCTGTGGCCATCATGGCAGAACACTTTTTTGTTGCTGTGGTTGGACTCCACCCACTGAGGGTGGTGCCACCTCTAGATGGGTAGTCCTGGGTTGTAGAAGAAAGCAACTTGAATAAGTCATTGAGAACAACAACAAGAATGAACATGGAGAATAGAATCAAATGTTCCCCTATGATTTCTGCTCAGTCTTGGCCTCCATGTTCATGTTTTCAGTTCCTGCTTTAGCTTCCCTCAGTGATGTACTGTGATCCATACATGTAAGCAGAATGAGCCATAGGTATATATGATACAAATACTGATATAGCACAACTTTGAGCATTATATGCACACACACACACACACACAAACACACACACACATTTCATGTGTGACACTGAACATTATGCCTCTTTCTAAAGTATGAATAACTGACAGGCTGAAATACTGAGTCTAGAAGGAAGAAACTTGTCAGGGGTACCCTCGCTCCCTAGAAACCAAATCAACAAAGTAGTATTTTTTGTTTTTTGTTTTTTTTTTTTTAAAGAAAATATTAAAATAAATTATTTAACATGCCTTGTCTGTTATTTTTATGTAGAGTTTACCTCTTTAATGTTGATGATACTGTGTTGGTTCCCACTGGTAAACATTTAGCCATAATTCTCTAACCGTGACCTGTCATCTATTTTACCACTCAGCTATAGGCTGAGGCAGCTTTTAATCCACAGGAGAGAAGATCTTCTCCATTTTAAAGTATTTGCAATCCAAAATAAATAACTTACAAATGTAATTATACTCTCAAACTTCCATTTTTAAAAGTAGAGAAGACACGGATATGAAATAATCATGAGTAAATACATTCACTAACTTCCTTCTACAGATATTACAGATACACAAAACAATCTGTTATTCTTGTTTGTTACAATATCCAATTCATTCTGATTATATGCTTCTTCTATACTGCTTATTTCTTAAATCAGTATGAAAACTTACAGAGGACAAGACCTTAATGTGCCTGTTCTATTCTTCCTCTGAAACAACAAAAAAGGGGAAGAATCACCAATCAACCTTAAAAATTAGCTGAATGGGCAATCACTGAACATAAGCTAAAAGTCTTTTTCTTGTAGTGTTTTAAAATGCTACTGCTAAAGTCAATACTTAGAGAGCTCTCACTATGCTTGAAGGAGGGAGAAAAGATGCTAGTCTATCAGCTCAAGAGAATCCAACCAGTTTTCATAGTGGTTGAGTTAATAAATGAAATAACAGTCATATGATTAAATACTATGTGGTAGAGGTTTTTCAAGATGCACATAGAGAAGTGAGCAAATCCTACTGCAAACTGCTAAACAAGTTCCACAGCCATTCAGGTAAGTTTCTGTAGCTTATAGTTAAAACATGATCTGGAGGTGTGCATGTGGGAAGTTGGATTTTGAATCCATATATGGAATTGTGGGATTTTTTTAATATTTATTGTAGAAGTTCTTATATAATAATTCTAAAATTACTAAAATTATAGCAAACTTCTCTCTCTCCCTGATATATATATATATATATATATATATATATATATGCATATAAATAAAATCAGCCTTTGAGATAAATTGCAGAGAGACAAGTTCTAGACTATGTAAACACCGGTGAGTCCCAGTGGTGGGATGAAGTCAGGGAATCCGTACAGCGGTTTTGTCATTAAAACCCATCATCAGTGTCATCAGCGGGGAATTGTCACTCTCATCAGAACAGGAATGCTAAGAATTCTGTCTAGAGAGAAGATAAACCCAGTGGAGAAATTTAATAAATAAAAATAACTATGGAGAATAGAAGAAAGGTAAATGAACTTATGTATTCAGCACGTAAGACATGTATTTAGAATAAGAAACATATAAATGTTGAAACAAACATTCTAAAATATCTCAACTAACATTTTAAAGTTTGTACATAAAATTAGCTCACTGTAAGCACCATTCAAGGGTAGATGGTAAGATGCTGTTTTATAGAAAGCCTAAGCTCGGGTACTTATAATGTCAGTGGCAGCAGGGGACATGGAGTTCCTTTCCACTTTCTCCAACACACATGCAGGGATGACGAAACTGAAAAGCTGCCAGTGATGGAAATGGAAAGTTACTGTGATGAAGAAGAAAAATAACATTTAAAACTATGTTCAATTATAATAACCAGAAGTCACCTCACAGTTGCAATATTCTTAGCAGATAACCCTTTGGAGCTTGCCTTTGAAGACCTCAACTGTGTACTTCACAAGAACGGTTTTATAGACCTCTTCAAGTTAATTGATTTTTAAATGCAAATTACTTTTACTTTTTAGGTTCTTTCCCCCTTCCTCCTAAAATTCAAGAACCATGAGGAAATTGGGAGGGAACAGGCAATCACAGTTGGTCCCTACCTTTAGGAAGCCCATTGGAATGGGAGTGTATAACCTGAGGACATCACTGGGAAGTGTGAAGAGCAAAGGTAGCTGTTGATAAGAGCCAACTTGTGAGGTCAGAGGCTCCCTACTCCTTCTATCAACCTACCAGAGTATGACTCTGTTCAGAGAGAGTGAGCAATACCATTTCATGTGTTACTGTTGTTTAGAGAATGCTCCTCTTGCATAGAAACATCAAGATCCTACATCCCGCATACCCATCATGACTAACTAGTTTAACTTTCAGACTTAATCCAAGCAACCACACACACACAAACTCACAATACAAGGTCTGCCATTAGGACTTAACTGAAGCATTGACGAGAACAAAGCTTTTATATACAGTCTTAGAAATCCATACATATTCTACATGTTGGAATATATTTTATCTATGAATTTATCCCTGATTATTTGAAAAACAAAGGCAGCAGAATTTCCCCATAAGATTTTTCCTTGTCTTTGCAGATAGTGAGGTATACTGTAAATCCACAGAGAGTATTTATTTATCGTACTAAACATCCAAACAAATGGTGGGGAACTTAAAGTTTAATTACCCTAATTGTTCACATAACATCATAACTGCAGACAGCCATAATTCCTGCCTTAAAATATTCACAGAAGGTAACCTACTATCACAAGAAGCTATTCTGCCCAGACTGAGTATCTCAATAATTGCAACAGTCTTCCCATAATGTTTAAGCATTCTATCCAAGGCAGCACTTCTACAGAAATGATAGGTGAAGGTGGTTACCCTGAAAAATTACCAAATAGTCTAGATTATAGCAAAGTAATGAACAAGTAGCAGATTCTACTAGTTCTGGCATCAAATGTTTATATTGTTTAGATATTTTACAAGTGGAAATGTAATAAGCATTTTAGTCACTGGAGGACCAAGGCTTATAGTCTCTGTGTCTATATAAACTGCAACTCTGTCACAGAAGGGGCTATAGAGTGGGTGTCCTGGCTGTTAATGCATATGTTCAGAAATGATATTATCATTGTTATTTATTCATCTGTGGATAAAACAAGTCATCATGTGATCATTTTAATTCACAGGCAACAGGAAGTATAGAGAACAGAAGATGTTTGGAGAAAGAAGTAGAGTATTACCTTCATATAAGAAAGAAAACTGGGAAATAATATGAGACAGAAGAGAAATGAAGTGAAAATACTTTATTTATGTTACAAAGATTTACTGTCTTTTATGTCTGGTAAGCTCTTACAATTCAGAAAGAATAAACAATAAAGCAGAACTCCTTATTTCTTCATAGACATAATCAAACGTTCAAGCTTACTAGTAATACCTGGAGTAAGAGAAGGCAGTGCTGAGCAACTTCACTGCACTTGGATTTCTACGTGCTCTTTGAACTTATAACCAGCCACACCATACACTAAATATCAATTGTTAGCTCCTCTTTAGAAATAATTCTTTAGAAAAAAAAATTTTTAGAAGTGAATGAGATTGCTCCCCTTTCACTCACAAAATGTTTGCCAGTTGATGTAAATATTTGGGAAGAATTAGAGAGGATGAGCATACTGGGAAAAGTAATGTCACTGAGAGCTGGCAGTCAGATTTCAATGACATTATCCACCTGCTTTCTCTCTGCTTCCTGTTTGTGGATCTGGATATGAGCTCTCTGCTGAGTTGATCTGAGGCCTCACATCCAACTTTCCTGCCTGCTGTCATGTTACCTGCTGTGGTAGTGATGGATTTGCATTATTCTAGAACCATAAGTCCCAAATAAAACTTCCTACAAGTTGTTTTAGTCATGGCGTTTTATGACTATAGAAAAATAACTAAGACTTCAGATCCAGCAACCAAGAAGTTAAGGATTTTAGCTTCAATCTATGTGAATCTGATTCCATGGCATATATAAAGTTATAAATTGTATTTCTTAAATATAAATGTAAGTAGTTTTATAAGTTTCATCCATGAAATATGAAAACCATGTAATTTACAAAAATATTACCTTAATTAGGAATAGCTTCCTAATTGTATGCTGCACAAAGTCTACCATCAGCTGTTGTTGCTGTCCATTGTTTTCATACCTGTGAGATAAATTCAGCAGACATATGTCACTCTTACTTCACCAGGAGGAAACAATGGAGAGAAGTCTACTGAGGTCACAAAAGGGTACAGATGACTGAGAAGAACGAAACCCCTGCCACCAACTCCCCTTGATTTTCTCCGGTTACATTCTTACTCCTTTAACTGAAAGAAATGACAGCGAACTGCCAGAGAAGTCATATAACTGTTGAAAAGCAACATGGAACTCAGGCAGAGACATGCTGAGTAGATGTGCTGCTAAGATCTGGAGACCAGACGAATGGCTTGCACACATATGTGCAGCCGTTATCACACAGAGAGACACATTGGCAGTGTGCTGTAAGTTCAGTTTGGATGCTACTTACTCTTTGTCCCCATACATAGATTCTAACACAAACAGCCACTAACACGGCATATAAGTCTGGAATGACTATACATTTTTATCACAATAGGACACTATGGGTTGAAAAGCACTAAGCTTTAATTCAGTGTTCTTAAAACAGCGGATCTCATGAATTACCTCTGTGTTTAAAACCAGGAGCAGGATTCTGGGAACTGGTAAGGAGAACTGAGTATAACAATCCAACTTCCATCCGTGACTTCTATGCTAAGTAAAAAGCAGATGGAAAGACAAGGAATTAGAAACTAGAAACTAGCTGCTAAACAACTGTGAAGGAAGGTGGTCCTTTTGTTTGTGTCTTTAATGAACCATGGGCTGTGAAGTTAAAGGAAGTATCTTTATACTTATCTGCTTTAAAAACTAAAATTGAACAGGCTGCAAACATCTAATAAGAACAGAAAATCAGACCTGAGCCTTGCAATTTCATACAAATGTATCACTTTTAACAAGTCTCCCATTAAACAAAGGAAACAGCTAAGAACACGTCTAAATGGCCTGATACTTTTACTCTTCCACACAGCACCTTTGCCTGTGTTTAAAAATGTACTTAAATATTAATGGTGGTCATATCTTTTATTTTAGGTTTGAACATTAGCTGAAAATCCAAGTCACTCTATCTCTAACCAAAAAAAAAAAAAAAGGAAAGAGGAGGGGCTTCTGCCTAGCCTTTGTGTTCAAAGCAATTAGTTTTAACAGCCTGGAAGCTGACTTAAAATCCTTTATAGCTTCTGCAACCTCTCTGTCATTTGCCATTGGTGCCCTTCCTATTTGTATGAAAACCTGGACTCATTGTAGAGGCTCCAGCCTGTCCGGGCTACAGGTGAAGACCAGCTGAGGCCAATGCACTTTGTGTGAACATTAGCATCTGAAGAGGGTCTCAGGAGGCCATAACACTGTGGGGACTTAACACTGTAGTCAAGATGCCAGAGCCCTCCTCTAAATCTCCTTGCTAGAAAGGCCCAAGCTACAGAAACTGAGCAGTCCAGGCACTGGGGCTGTTAGCTGAGCATTCTAAGGGGAAAACATATGAGAAAAATGGGGAGCGTCCAGTTAGGGTTTGAGGGGCAATGAGGTCATAGGGCAAGGCTGCTTGTGTAAGGCTGTGTGCTCTGTGGCGGTGACTGAAGTTCATTAGCAATTATTTCCAGGTCCCCACGGCTATGTATACATGATTTCATATAGCACACATGCTGCCCCTGATTAATGGGTATACCAGTATCTCCATAATGAGAAAAGCTGGCCGGTAGAAAATCGGAAAATGTTGTTTGCCAGAACGGTTTTTTGCAGAAATCTGTCCCATGTCAAATATTAATGTTAACTACATGGAGAAAAATCGAAGACTAATTAATTTCTGAATTGAAAGAGAGAAGAGTTAATCCAGTTTCCAGTATTCTAAAACCCATAATCCTTAGAAAGGCAAATCTGCCATGAAGAATATAAAAATTTATACATGTGAAAATAATCTTAGGAACCAGGCAAAGCTTTCTATGGGCAGAAAATTTTGGCTTCCTTGTGTATCCATCCCCACTCTTAAACAAAGAGGTGTTTCGACACGTTTATTCCTCACACCTCTCTAAAAGTCATATGGAATCTATTTACAAGTCTATCTAACTGAAGTCCAAAGATAACAAGTAAGTAATTAAAACACAACAATTAATTGAAACGATGAAATGTACACTTGGCAAGACTAAATATACTATACTTAAGTAAATATACTTCAAAACATCAAAGCTTTTTGTTTCTGTGAGAAATTTTAGTCATCATAAAATAGATGCCTTGGCTCCTACAGAAACAACAGAGAATTGGAATGTGGGGGACATTTTCAGATGTGCAGACATTCTGAAGATTGAAATCAGCTACTCCTTCCTGCATCTTTAATAGAGGATGTTTGTAGTAGTTTTTTAAATAGGACTGATACAAAGATTAACTAAGAAAAGAGATGAAATATCATAGCTCATGGCACATAATAAATATTCAACAAATACAAGATATTTATAGTTGTAGTAAATGTAATAGGGTGGTCTCAAACTATCACTTAAATAGTTTACTCCTAATTAAGATGCAGTATATGGACTTACTTCATAATATGTATCATTTAAGAATATTCCAGCTATAAGAATTGCAGATAGAGGAGTTTAAACAAACACACAGTATATTGGTATTGACCTGCAATCTGGGTGGGGCTTGGTTACTTTGATTGACTGATGCTTGCCCATGAAACCATCCATTCAATGTCCATATTGGATCATCTGTTTATCCTTTTAACAAATGAGCTGTCTAGAGGTTCAGTAAAAAGGATTCCTTAGAGTCAACATCAGGTGCAAATTTGTGTTATTAGGGCTGATTTCAGAAGGATGTTCTTTCGTCAAACTTCTTAATTTCATTGCTGAAAGAGATGAAAAATTAGAAAGAGCCCTGCCAACAATAACCTCATCCCCCCAAAAAATATCCCAAACCTAATCAAGGAAGTGAAGGGCACCAAAAATTAAAAACGATAATACTCTAAAGAAAGGACATTAGAAGATGAATAGGCTCCTTGTGTTCATTGGTTCAGAGCATTGATATTGTGAAAATGATCATCCCACCAAAATCAATTTAAAATTTTAATGCACTCTTAATCAAAACTGCAATGTCACTCTTCACAAAATTGTTTTTAAAATACTAAAGTGTACATGGAAGCACAAAAGGCCATGGATAGCCAAAGCAATGTTGCCTGAAAAGAATAATTTTGGTAGTAGTCTCATATCTGATCTCATTATGTGCAGAGGTATATTAGTACAAACAACATGGTACATGTCCCTCAAACTTTCATAATTGCTTATTTATTATAGATAGTGATGTTTTAAAACATCTGAAATAATCAGCAGAGTGGAGATAACCTACAAATGTGAAAAACAGGCCACTGCCAGTTATAACTTATCATGAATCTATACAAAAATCTAAGAATGAAAATACGTAAAAAGTCTATATAATCTAACAATAAATGAGCAAATGAATCTAATACATAGTTCTCAACATAAGAAATACCAGTATCCTTGAAATACTTAGGAAAACAAAATCTGCTGTCTATCTTTTGCCATCAGGATGATGCAAACAAAAAACAAAACAAAACAAAACAAAACCAAAAGACAAGCAAATGAAAACTTTCTATTTCACTCCCAAGTATATGCCTGAAGTATTCTAAGTCAACATGCCACAGAGATCTTGGACATCAATGCTTACTGCTGCAATAAGCAAATCAAAATAAAAAACTGGCCTAGATGCCCATCAACAGAAGAAGTGGTATTGAACATGTTGTAAGTGCGCAATGAGGTTTGTTTTTTTTAAGTATCACAGGCATATTAAGTCTGCAGAATCAGAAGGAAGGGCTGCATATTCCCTCAGGTCTGCCACACGTAGGCTTGCAATGAGTGTTCCAAAGCAAACCTGCAGCTCTCTTGAGAACTCACTGAGGGGCAGCCATTGTTCAAGAAAGAGTAATTAGAAACCCCTCATGGTTGTAAGATCATGCCAGAAAAAAAACCTCCCTCCCAGCTCCACACTCCATGGTTTTCTGGTAAGCTCTTACAAAGCAGATCTAAAATGGCTTCCTACTCCTTTATCCCAACTGCTTGTCTCTGAGGACTCAGGAAAGGACACTATTCCTTTCCCTATTTCAAAAGCCTGAGGTTTGCTGACTTCTGGTTTGTATCATATGCCTTGTGGCATTATAATCGAATCGCTTAACAGCTTTGTCACTAGAACAAAATTCTCAGAGTCTGAATCTTCCTCTTATTCATATTGTTTTCCTCCGTCTGATCCATTATATATTGACACCTCCTGACCCTAAGAAGTGATTGCTAAATGACTGAGCAAATGAACAGTTCTGGGAAATACTTTGCCTTGTACTTTCTTGGATAGATATTTTGTCTTCTTAGGGTGTTTTGTACTTTTGCAATCAACTAATGCAATTGACCATGTGTCTGACATACTATAAGATTCTGTAAATATACACAAACTTTGGTTTCTAAAGGTATGGTGCTATTAAGGCCTTCCTTGGCTCCATCTTCATTTAGTGAAACTGTCTCCATAATACATAATTTTAAGACTCTAGTCATTAATTCTCCCTGGCTGTAAAGGAATATGGTTCTGATCTCAAATGATAAGATAATATCTGATCTAAAATCCCAAAGGCTTCCATTCTGAAGGCTGGAGTCTGCTATTGTGAGAGATCTTACAAATCTTGGGACATTTCCATATGAGATGAATAGAAAGAAAATGAAATTGATAGGAGGAACAATGGGTGTTGTAGGGGAGAGAAGCAGACGTTGGGTTACCAGGAGGGCCTTTAACTATTGTTAGGTGGGAATCACTTGCCTGGTGTGAAGGGACTAGTAACACACTAGAATTAAGCTATATTCTAAGGATACTGTAGGACATCAGAAGGCCTCTTGAGTTTCCTGTTCTCTGTGTTTTGTTTTGTGTAGCTGTTTATATTTTCATGCTAATTAAATCCTCTCCTCCCCACCCCCCCAAACCTGTTTGCAGTGTCCTGCATGTAAGACTTAGGGATCTGGCCTTCAGTTGGTTTTGATTGGTAACATAAAGTGGTAGGTGGCCAGTGGCTGGGCAGAGAGACAGAAGCAGGACTTTTAAGATTCCCAGGCAAGGGACAGAGGACTGAATGGAGGGCAGCCATGCCTGGGAAAGAAGACAGACACCACACCTGAGAGGTGCAGAAGACAGAGAGACAGCTGTCATGTGCTGGGGAATGCAGCCGAGAGGGCTGAATGTCTGAGTCCGAGAAAGCCAAAATGAAATATAGATTTTAGTAAGTAATAATTTAGTAAGTAATAATTTGTGAATATTGGAGGGTAGATTAGCCACGTGGAGGTTAGGAAGTAGTCCAGCCATTGAGCTCTTTAAGGCATATGAAGGCTGTGTACATGTGTCTTTCATTTGGGAACCCAGAGCATGGGAGCCTTG
>JADRCH010000015.1:3392393-3404387 GCA_019843965.1 Rhynchomys soricoides | reverse complement strand
CTGTTTCCTTCTATTGTATGTACCTAATGTGTGCTGCTTGGAAATTAGTTTTCTTTCCTTACACATACATTTATATGTGCAATTTTCTAATGGTAATTGAGCAGTCACTTTTAATATTTCATTACAAATGATGTACTGATGAGTATCCATGAGCCAAATGCTCCATAACTTCTTGTTTAAATCCTGAGAAGTTGACATAGCTAAGTCTGTAGGTGTGTACACTTTAAATACTGATATTTCAAGCCTCTCTTTCAAAAATTATCTTCAGTCTTTATTCCCACCCACAGCAAATGAAGGCTTCAGCAAACTTCCATCATTGCTGCCATTAAACAAAACCAAAATAATTGTTCTCCAAAGCTTTGTATTCTCTCTATCCCTGTATTTATATGTCTGTATTTATTCTCACAGCTAATGTTACTTTTTGTGTACTGCAAACATTTCTTGATCAAAACTTTGAGTGGTGTTTCTCCTCTACTGTCTCTTTAGATGACCTAGATTTCTTTTTCAAAGATCAAATTTCCTAATTTAAGATTTTCTCATTTATTATTACCAATATACATATATTTAATCACTTTCCTTCAGGATCTTGGTGCTTATCTGCTAATTTTCTATCAATTTTTAGTTAAAGACTTAAGCCATTTCATTATAAACTATAATTCTTATCATCCAGAAACTTCAATTCTTGACATTTTCTTGGAAGCTGCCTCTGTTCCATGCATAACATTTCCCCCTTGTATTTGGGTCATTTGGGATGATTTTAAAACAGAAGAGAAAATGTATGCACATCTAATACCTAAAGACAATCTCCGGTATTCCTTGTGTGCATTTATCTTTTACTTAACAGCTAAGTATCTTGTTCTTGAACAATTCTATCTGTACAGACTGCACCTGGAGCAAATTAGAGTCTGTCAGAGTCCTGTTTTTGGTTCAACAAATACATCGTTGCTTAATGCTCTTCAGAGTCTGCCCTTTGAGTTTAAGCATGGCCATGTGATTTGTAGAACACACACAATGTGAAAAGTTACTTATGTTACAAGCACATAAACTTTAGAAGCTAGTTTATGATTTGCTTTTCCTGTACAATGGTGGTTATTGGAGCAGCTGTTATTGCAGCATCCTGAGTCTAGGTTCCTGCTGACAAACATGAACAGTGCCATCTGTTCAGCTTATATGAACACATAACTGGAGCACAAATGCCTTCTCAGGCCATTGGCTCCTGAGAGTCTGGAGTGTTCAATGAATACATCATAGCCAGGAATCCTGAATGGCAATGTGCTCCAGTACCTCCCATTAAAAAATCAGAGACCTTGCATTTCATTCAGCATCAATGATTGTCTCACAATACTGAGTGAACATACTGCTGTTCCACAGGTCAATAGAGTCCAGACAGAGTTCTCTTTCACAGACACAACAGAGCAGTGATATGTCTGACGAATATCACTCGAATGTATGATGAATATCACCATTAGAGACGAAAGCAGAAAACAATGTATTTTAGTAGAAAATGACAGCACAACTAGTATCAGTACCTTCCTAACCACAGCTGAGCTAAGACTTCCTCTACAAGAGCTACAACACAGTGGATATTTGGTTGCTGATTGCTGAAATTTTACTGAATGACTCAGACAGCCACTGTAAGTTCAAGGTGGTCATGGCCAAGGATCTCCTATGTACTCTGAGGATACTCCTTCACTGTACAACACCCATTGGTTGGGGTGGGGAGGTATTGACTCCTATCTCTGCATATTATTATGAAAGTCACCAGTGACTGTTTCTAGAGGCCTCATATCCATTTTTAGATAGGAACTATGTCTAAGCACAGAGCTGCGAGGAAGAAGAACACCCTGGTTGAATGGTCTTGAAGACAAAATGTAATTCATTCAATTATCCTACATGTCTACACTCTTATTAGGCTGACACACACATCTGTCTCTATTATCAGTCTATTCTCCACCTTCAAGGAGAAAGTGAATCTTTGTCCAATTACAGTCAAGGCTACTTGTCCATAGAAATAGGTTTTCTTATTTTTTTTTTTTTTAATTTATAAGCATCTGCAAAACTGTGAAGTGCTGAAAGTATAAAGCAAATAATCTCCGAGGCATTCTGATATTATCAGTTAACAGGATAGACCACATCAGTTTCTTCACAAGGTTATAGTAGAGTTTTTAAAATAGACAAGTCAATGCCTTTGAAAATTGTATCAGGAAAATGAATCTATGACATTAGCATTTAGAAGCAAAATATTAGATGCATGAAAGTTATTTAGTAACCATTGAACACAAACTTCTCTGTGGACTGTCACTATCAAAGCCTATTTATTATTTTCCCTATTTTAAAGAAGCAAAGATTAAGAAATTCCATTCTGCTTAGCTAAGCAGAGTATTTTTTCACACTTTAATATAACATCGCATTATAATTAATCTGTACTGAACTTCCCATCAAAACACATTTTGACAACTCATAATATTCAAATAAAAGATGAGCCAAATACCATTAGGTAAAAGAAAATTTTAAAGTAAAATTTTAAATCAGCTTGTTAGTGGACACAGGAAATACTAAGAGGAATATTGTAGTCAATAAAATGGCAAACACAGAAAAATTACCAATTCTCTGAATAGGAAGTTTCCAGAATAGTATTTGTAATAAAGTTCTAATTATCCATTCTCTGAAGTTCGGCTGTGCTCATTAGAACTGACATTAAGTACAAAGTCACAGAATGGCCAACATTAATCAAATTGTTAAATGACTGCAAAGAAAAATATTATTAGAAAACAGAACTTCATGACTCAGTGAAGTCAAAAAGAAATACCAAATATGATTACCTGGTGTGAGAACTCAAAGCATCACTCTAAACTCTGCTGAACAGAAGGCCTACAGTGGCTTCTTTTATTATTTAAATGAAAGATACTATAAACAAGTCTTTGATAGTCCCATGCTGTGCTCTTGTTCTGGCCCAATCAGACTTGATTAGGAGTGCACGTTCAGCCCTTTATGAACACCTGTGTCTAAAGCCCACAAATAATTAGCTTAGCCATACCATTTCACTCTAATAATGGTGTAATTTGCCACGCCTTTCAGGCCCTGGACAGCTGGTGCTATTGAAAGGCACCTCAGGATTAGGCCCTGACTCCCAGGCCTGAGTCTTTGGGGGGTTCTTAGGTATCCATGGCAACACACTTAGATTGCAAATTATCACCTCTAATAATAACTGGGGCAGTCTATCTTTATTTTATTCCACTTATCCTTAGACAAAGATATTGCATAGAAAATAACAGAAATCTCTAAAATAAAATATATACATATAAATTATTTTGTCAGTAAACACTTAAGACTGAGAAGGCCAAAAAAAAAAAAAAAGTTTTTTTTTAAACTAGAACTGTTCAAAGTTCATTTGGGTATTTAATATAGAGCTATCAAAAGATAATTGAGGGAAAATGAGGTCCACCACTGAATTCGACAATGCTAATTGATGCTGCTACCTACAGCTGCAGGAAAATCTAAAGGTGAATTATTCTCTTGAAAAGCTCCTCAGCTGAGAGCAACTTTGTGACTGCTAGATTTTCATCTGAGTCCCTAGAAGTTTCTAAATTGGACAGCCTGGGAATACTGATAGGCACACTCAGGCACCCTGCAGCTTCTCAGCACTCCAATCAGTGTGTTCCATTAACATAAACATGGCAGGCAGGAGGGGGCTAATCACAGCTCACCTCAAATCCTGGCCCGGTTAAGAAGCAGTCTGTCAAAGGTGTAGGAGGACCAGGGGAAATTTCCTCCTCCTATCAAGACGCATGGCACTTGACTCAAAGAAATAGTCTGTGCTTAACAAAATACCACTGTGTATATTTAGCATGGACGGAAACCAGGTAGCTCTTTCCTACTTCAGCAGAAACACATTCCCTACATGCAGATTATAACACTCAAAGAGGTGTAGCCAAGTGTGAAATAGATGTCAGAGCATATCATCTTGACAAAGCTTCAGGGTCAGACTGCCTGTGTGGATATCTAAGCCTTGCTAAATACTCACTAGATTCCATAAAAGAAGCCAATGGCCTCCTCTTAGCCTTGCTGTCTGGTCTATACATAGTAATAAGAAAACAATTTACTTTAGTGGGAGAGAAGGTATGAATTAATGAGATCATATGTCTTAAAAACTATTGCTGCAGTATTGACACATGGTAAAATGTAAACATTATTCACTATTTAATTGTGCCTGACCTAGAGATATGTCACCCAGACGCTCCTTCTAGGACAGTCTTTCAGAGCAATGTGACTCATAATTTGGTGATGGGGTATGTGGAGGGGATGGGGTGGGGTCAGAGAACATTCCTGGATGTAGCAAAATAACAGAAATGTTGTTTGACTCAGTTTAATAATGTTACTATGGTATTCTAGAGAATACAAAAGAAAGGAAGGAAGGAAGGAAGGAAGGAAGGAAGACAGGAAGGAAGGAAGGAGCAAAGAAACAAATAGAGAGGGAGTTGGAAGCAGACCCCTGTCTCAGGGATGTTCTTCCTGCCTAGCCTGTTTACTATGACCTTGCAGTTTGTCCCAGAGCACGGTAAACAACGAGTCATCTCCGGCCACGTGTTCAGCCTTGACTTACGATTTCTTTACTTCCCCCTTGGTGGTTTCCCATCCCGGAGAGGAGAGTATTTAAGGCCAAAGGAATAAACAAGCTTCAGCATTCTGCTAAGACGAATGACCCATGCCTGTGTCTTTCGTGTCAACCCCCCAGGCCTACACTAAGTTCTTGGTAGTTTGACAGCGAGGGCGCTGTCAAGTGGAGGTTCCACCGAGATGGAGATAAGAGGAGAACCTGATGGGATCATTCCTAGGAGCTGGCCTCGAAGTGAAAGGAACATATTGGGCATCTCAGCGCTAGCAAAATGAAAAAGGAACTATTGATGAAAAAGATGGGCCAGCGGTGAATAAACCTTGTAGAAGGACAAGGTAATGGTAAAATGTGTTTTGCGTATGTGTTTAGAGTTATGCTAAAATCTAGAGAAGCGAAGGTAATTCTCATAGGTGCTTTTAGTCTTTGGACCCTGACTAGAGATAGTTTACACCCTAGATATCTGAGTCCCTTTGGGACATCTAATTCTCTTTCCTCTCTGTGTATTGTGTGTTTTTGGTGCACCAATCTGTCCATGTGTCAAAACTAACTGTTTTATGTTAAGTCTGTGATTTTTGTTTCATTGCATGAATGAAAGCTGTTCTGTGTTTCATGTTGAAAAGAAAAAAATTGTTAAAACTTTATCTGCTAGCTATCTACCCCTTGATTTAGTTCAACTTGTTTAAAAAGGCCATCTCAACTGGCCTTTGGAGCCCTGCACTTGTAATTAGGAGTCTAGCACAGCTGGAGAAGCCCTACTAGGAACTAATTGTTTGCAAAAAGCTTCTTTAAAGGGGGCCAGCAGCTTCTCAAGTTCTATGGCAAGTAGGCTGATGGTTGTTTTTTTCCTAGAAAAAACTCTGCAATTGTGTTTATTGGGTTCAGCAAATAACAAGGTGATCTTCTCCTGAAATTATAGCTGGAGAAAACAAAATTTTGTCTGGTCTAAATATATATGAGATGTGTGTAGCCACTTCATTTTTGTTTCTGACTGGTTTTAAAGGTATAAATATGTTCTCCATGTCTTGGTTATAGAGTATCGGCTTATAAGTTATTGGGTGTGATTAAGAATTTGTAACATTGGTAACAGAAAGTTAGCTTAAAACTGGTAAGTCAGGGTTGGAGTCATTCTAAACAACAACACGTGGCATGAGCCAACCCAGGTAAATGGGTCTCTTAAGATACTTCTAAATTGAGATATGCCATTCTTATCCTAGAAATCAGACTAAGATTTAGCCAATACCTCTTTGAGGTATTGAAAGCTGCACTGTCATGCATTCAGATATAAGAACTGGCAGCCAAACTTTGTAACATGAAAGTAATTAATATTCTTGGTGTTGATTTTTAAAGGAATGGAGTTTAAAACTCGGTTTTGTTTTCCAAAGTTATGATTGTGCTCTGGTGTTGCAAATGAAACTTAAAAATTATAGTTAAACTTCCAGTGTTCCATCAGCTGCAATTTGAAGTTCAATCACAGGCCTAATGAAATAGGCCCAGTTAAGAAACATTTGCATTTGAGTTGATGCAAAGCTCAGAGCAGCCTCTGCAGAAGCTTATGTGGCATTCCTTTTATTTTGACTAGCCCCTAAAAAGGTGCCCACTCTTTCCTCTGGGAGGAGGGGTCAGCCTCAGATCCCCAGGCACTCACAGTAGGGGGCTTATCCAGGTGTTATAGATAATTATGCCTGCTTTCCCTATAGCATTAACAAAAGACTTGCTCAACTTGTTTTAGTTCCCACTTTTAGTGGCATGTATTTATGTGGACCCTATACTCTTTAGATTTTGTGCCTTTTGGCCTACAACAGGGAATTGTGTTTAATAATACTGTCTCTTAAAATAATAGTGTAGTGTTTGAAAGCTCCCTGAATTTTCAAAATGTAAAAGAGAGTAGAAATTTTCTATTGTAGCTAAGCCCTGTGTGATGGCCCTCTTTATCTTTATCATGTGGAATAATACTGATTCTAATGTGGAACAGATTCTTAATTGATCATCTAGATACTATTTGCTCACGAATTGCTGGGAGTATGAAGATGCTGTCTTGGTGGTTCATGTTCCTGGCATTGTCCCTATGCCCCTGGAAGATGATGGCAAATTTCCTATACCCCTATATCTAGTCAAGAGAGATTTTGACATTTCAGCTGCTGTTGTTTCCACCATTGCTATTTCTGCTACTGTGGCAGCAACCACTGGCATAGCTATTTCCCAATCTGTTACTTCGGCTTAGATCTTGGAATTGGAGTTCTCAAAATTATACCCAAATGCTTTCTGTCCAGATCCAACATATCAATGAGACCCATGTACCCCCTCTTTCAGGGAAAAATTTTCTTTCAGACTTAAAATTGGCTGGATGCCTGATCAAGGATTGGGCTGGTTCCATGGCTTTGGAAGTCCTGGCTCTTGGTGCTGCTGTTTTTGGGCTCCTTTTTCTGTACAGCATGCATAAACAACACCAGACTCAGGCTATTATGAAGCAAGTTATGCTATCATTGGCAGGAGAAAACCCATCAGCAAACGTGTGGCTCAGTATGTACAATGAGTAGGCAGCCAGAGACGGGCAACTCTCTGAGGGCTTCCTCCAACCTAAGACAGGGTCTCTGAGTCTGGCAGAGTTTCCCTATAATGGGTAAGGGTGATAGCTTGTGTTCAGGGTGACCTAAGACAGGCGCTACTTATAAAAATAAAAAGGGGGACCTGTTGGGAACAGACCCCTGTCTCAGGGATGTTCTTCCTGCCTAGCCTGTTTACTATTACCTTGCAATTTGGCCCAGAGCAAGGTAAACAATGAATCCTCTCTGGCCATGTGTTCAGCCTTGTCTTATGATTTGTTTACTTCTCCCTTGGTGGTTTTCCACCCCAGGGGAGGAGAGTATTTAAGTCCAAAGGAATAAACAAGCTTGGCATTCTGCTAAGATGAGTGACCCATGCCTGTGTCTTTTGTGTCAATTCCCCAGGCCTATGCTTGGTTCTTGGTAGTTTGACAGTGCTGGGGCTGTCAGAAAGAAAGGAAAGGAAAGGAAAGGAAAGGAAAGGAAAGGAAAGAAAAAAAGAGCGAGCAGCATTTCTGGCACCAGAAACCCCGGCAACCATGCACAAAAGTGATGTCACCCATAGCAAATGCCTGGAACATGAAGGTAATTACTAATTACTTAGTAAGGGTCACAGATGAAGCATCTTCACAATAAGGCAAGAAGCAGATTATCCTCTCTGTAACACTAAGCCATGATACAGCATAATATTACTGTTAGATTTCACTCACTTGAGTTTTCAAAAATAACCTGGAGATCTGTGAGGTAGATGAAGAAGGCAGACCAACAGAGAGGAAACAGCTTAATGATAAAAAGCACTGACATAGAAAATTGTATAATTGCTTGAGAAGTTGAGAGAGCAGCAAGAAGACAATTAGGAAGGAAACCTTCTGGGTAAGATAGCTGCATGCTGTAGCTGCCTCTGAAGGCAGAATGGTTGCGTAGGGCAGCAAAGGAAACCTTCCACCCCAAGTAAAGGAAACCACTATGAAAGTTTCTCTAGTAGACACTAGCTCTCCAGACATCATTCTCCCACGCCAGTTCTTGTTTCCTTGGCCTACAGGACATTAGCACATGCTAGGGTAGACACTAAACCACTATAATAGTTAAAAGGAAAGAGTAAAGTAAACATTTCTGACTGCAAAGTGCACACAAGGGTGTGTAACAACTGTAGGTGGCCTATATTAAAGGGAATCGTAACTTACCTCACTCTGCAGCCTGAGCAAAACAGCTCTGACTGTTTTTATACCCATGTAAAGTCAAAGTCTGTGTTCCTGCAAAAAAACCAAATGGAAGGCAATGTAAATGAAACTGCTAAACAATGGAGGGGACAGAGCCCCAACTGGCCATCCCTTGTCACCAACTAAGATTAGATTACATATAAATGAATGTCAAGGTCCTATTGCTTAAGATAACACCTATACAATTCATTGAACATGGAGAAGCTGAGCTGGTACCTACATAGAGCCATCACCACTATTTGCTAGTGTCTACAGTACAGGAATAATCTCTGGACTACCAAAGGAGAAATGGAAACACCAACCCAGCCACAATGCTTTGATGTACAATGGTGTCTTATCTGCAAGATATATGGAGTCGAAGTAACCAACCAATATCTGATTTGACTTAAGGCTTACATCATGACATGAAACCCATCTGTGCCCAAAACTGTGGGATGATCAAGAGCCTGAGACTAGGTAGCCCAGGGACCTAGGGAAAAACCAAATACTACTGTTCTTTAAAAAAAAAAAAAAAACAAAAACAAAAAAAAAAGCAGCAATGTCTCCCAATGACATTGTGCTATACTTATAGTCTCCTTGCTTAGTCATCTTCAGAGAAGCCTCCTCCCACAGCTAGACATTATGCAGAGAGTGAGAGACTTTGGGACACTCAGCATTAAATAGGATGTCTCCATCACATCCCTCCTGTCGGGGCTCAGAGAATCTTGTACGAAGAGGCTTAAAGAGTATAACTGTAAGAGGGGATGGACGGTCTAAGAAAATAAATCCCTCTAAATCAGCAGGATCAGGACATACATGAAGTCACAGAGACTGAGGCAAATGCACAGGACCTGCATGGGTCTGTACCAGATGGGGGCCTGATAGCTGAAAGGAGAAGTGGACAAATGTACCTATCCCTAAACAGAAGCTATTTCCAAATGATAAACTCTAGCAGAAAAACAAACAAACAAACAACAAGCAAAACCCTTAGTCTTCTCCCAGAGAGTCTTACCAGGGAAACAGACTACTCTAAAGGATTGACTACATGCCCAGCCGTAGATGGCCAACAGAAAACAAACTCACTGGCATCTTCAGTTGCTTGTATTAAAATACTGTTAGACTTTTCTTTTTTGATAAATTTTACATTTACTTCCATTTTCACACACACACACACACGCGCACACACACATACACACGCGCACACATACATACACACACACACACACACACACACACACATTCTCTCATTTTACCTCATAGGTCCTTTTCTCATATATATTATGGTTTCCAGTTTAATATTTCTTCAGGATTCCTGAGTGTGTGAACAAGGTCTCTATCTGTATCTGTTTCTTAAGCCTTCTCTTGGGCTTTTTTCCTTCTGTTTATATGTTTTATCTAATTTTTATGTGTTAGTTTTTGTTTTATCTTTTATTTTACTATATTTTAGTTTATAATTACCCTTAGAAGCCTGTTTGTTTCTTAATGAGAGACAAAAAGGGGTGGATCCAGATGGGAGGGGAGGTGGGAAGGAAATGGGAGGAGTAGAGGGAGGGGAAACTGTAATCAAGATATTTTATGTGAATAAGAGTATCTATTTACAACGAAGGGGAAAAATGTAAAAAAAAAAAAGAAAAACACAAAATTCATAAATATTTATATTGAAGTTTCATTCATAACCACCAAAAGCTAGAAATAACCAAAATGCTCTTCAACTGGTAACTGAAAAAGTGGGGCGGAGGGGGGGCATATTTACACCATGGACTATGACCTTGCAAGAGAAAGACAAAATTAAAATTATTGGTATGTGTAAGAATAGAGATGAGCTGGCTGTCAACATAGATGATTTCTGTAAATGCAAAGCTTTGGAGGTTGAGACAGGGGGATAAATGTTAATTTCAAGGCAGCCTGAGCTACCTGGGTTATAGGCCAGTCTAGGCTACAGACTATTTCCAAAGCATGGGGCTCAGACAAGACAGAGTGAGAATGTAACAGACTATGATTCACTTTGTGACACCTGAGGGTATCAGGCTTGTTCAGGGTTTCCCATTGTAGACTACTTTGTATGAGATGTAAAAGTTCCAATCAACAAATATCAACATATCTTAACATAAATTATTTGTAGCCAGGGACCAGGGAACGGGGTTGATTTCATGGCAGTGGGTCCTAAGGGAACATTAAAAGCAAACAGAAGAATTCACAGATTTATTGTCTGCAGTGTTGAAGTCCTGTATTCTTACAAGAACCTGTAGTTGTTTAATTAATTTGGTTTGCACTTTGACAATTCCGTTTATGTAATACATTCTGATTCTTCCTCTCTAGCATCCTCACACTTCCTTTCGCATCCCTGACAAATCCTTCCTATAAGACCCCTTTCTATTCTTGACTTGTAGATTTGTTTTTTGACCAGTTTAGTTTCGCCTACATTAATTGTACATTTTATTACAATGATAAGATTTATAAAAAAGGAGAAGAGAAGCCAGAGGTCTAGGCCCGTGGTCACTGCTGATTGCACACACCTTCCTGGTGTCTATATTGTCTACTGAAATGAAATGGGATCCTAGGGGCTTCTAGCTGTTGCTGCTGTCTCTAACTGGATCTGTGTGAGAGAAGTTTCTCAAATTAAACAGGAAAAAAATAAACTTTTCCCATTCCAATGGCCTTAGTGTCTCTAAATTAAATGATAGAGTCTTAGACACATAGAGTAACAAAATAATTTTACAGTTGAGGGTCCTTTCTGTTACCAGGTGGATGAATCCCCTCTCTCTTTCCCTTCCTTCCTTTCCTCTCACCCCTTCTTTCTGTCTCTGTCTTTCTGTCCTCTGTGTCTCTGTGTCTCTCTCTCTCTCTCTCTCTCTCTCTCTCTCTCTCTCACACACACACACACACACACACACACACACACACACACATTCTAATTCTGTTTACCTCCTAGTCTCATGGTTTTCAGAGACACTGCTGTCCAGTCTGTGGAGATTATGCTTTTTTGACTGAGTGCTCTGGTGAGCTCATGACCATGAGCTCAGAAACACAGGGGTCTGGGTAGTTTTGGTCTATTGGAAAGTGGGGACAAAATGAATGGAACATATCCTTTGTTGTGTTTCTCTATTTTAAAACCAGTTTCCTCTATTTGAAGAAAGCTTTTCTTTATTTATTGTGTCATTTGAGGATGTATAGTTATGGATTAAAAGAAAGAATAAAGAACTGGGCCTATACCCTCTTATCAGGAACTAAACAGCCTGCTATATATTCACACGGTATAAATTAAAGAGTGCCACAAAATTATACTGTCTGCTAGTAAGCTTCTTCAACATTGAAATTTGCCCAGTGCAGATGAATTGTTTGTTTTCATGGATCCATTTCATTATTGTTGTTCTATTTGTTTTGTCTTTAAATAGTCCCATAGCAGAATGCAAATATTATAGCAAAGCTGTAACAAACTCTGTGAGGTCAGAAATGGCACCACAGGGAAGTCTGGACTCCTATGTATGGGAAGACAATGATTCCCAGTGAAATCCAGAAAATTATTCATTTCTCCTCTCCTCTTCTCTTCTCTTCTCTTCTCCTCTCTTCTTCTCTTCTTCTTCTTCTTCCTCCTCCTCCTCCTCCTCCTCCTCTTCCTCCTCCTCCTCCTCCTCCT
>JADRCH010000015.1:3352627-3392293 GCA_019843965.1 Rhynchomys soricoides | reverse complement strand
GAGGGGTCAGAATACTCATTTTAAATATTTAAGAACAAGAGATTATTTTGTTTCCTCTCTGTCTTCCAAGTGATCTTGAGTTACGGTTGTGGAAACTACTTAAACATGAATTACATCTAGAATACAAAATAAAACTCAGACTGAGGATAAATTATGCAAACTAGGATATAATATTAGAATTGACTTCTAAGAGATAATAATTTTTGAACTGATAGAAAGCTTAAAAGTGGTTCTTCACAATGTGGAGAAGACAGGAAGCATGCCCTACCTAAGACTAAAGGCCAGCCTCATTTCGTATAGTGCTTGCTTAGCACTGAGGGACCCCTGGATTCATTCCCCAAGTACTGTTTAAATTTGACCTGGTGTTAATAATCCCACTATAAGAATAAGCAGGATGATCAGAGACTCAAGGTCATGTTTGGTTACACAGAACATCCAGATTCATATGAAACCCTGAACCAAATAAAATAACAAAACTCTAAAAACTGACATATTAATTTAATACAAAGAAGGAAACAAGAACAGAAGTGCAGGCTGCCTCACAGGGTTCACATGGCCACACATAACTGACTCTCCCTGTCCCAGAAGCCCTGAATTTCCAGTAGCTCCTTGTCTATGTGCAGCGCCTCATGACTCCTTGTCTATGTGCAGCGCCTCATGACCCCTTCCTACTTGCATGCAGGTACTGTGCCCAGCTTAATCTTGCACAGGCCTTGTGCACACAATCACAGCTGATATGCGTTCATGTGTGCAGCAGCCCTGTCATGTCCAGAAAACAGTTCTGTTCTAGCCATCCACTACCTCTGGCTTTTCCAACTTTCTGTCTTTTCCACAATGATCCCTAAACTTGGAGAATATTGAGCATTTTAGGGCTGAGCCTATCAAAGTCTCCTCTGCTCTGCACACTGACCAGTAGTAGGTCTCTGCATTAGTTGCTGTCTACTATGAGAAAAAGCTTTACAGCCGTGCACACTAACAGCACTGACTGGTTGCAGCTGGATTGAAAAGGAACCCTCAAAGTTGGGCAGTGATCATAGAGGAGGAACCAGAGGGGAAGAAGTGGGAAGAGGCTTTGATGAAAACACTCATAGGAATGCTTGGAAAGATAAGATCATAAAACAATACTATCTATAATAGGGTTTTCTACTAAGGTGTTTATTACACAGAAAAGGAGAGTTGCAGGCTAAAATGATTAGGGAAAAAAGCTAAGGATTGGGAGCTTTCCCTGAAACTGCAGGAAGACAGGGCAGACCTGTGTAAAGTCAACTTCTTTAATGAGGAATTGTGGATAGCAACCCAACAATGCAAAGGAAAAGTTGACCTGGCAGCCCAGACCCGCAAACAGAGAGTTCAAGTGCAAGGGCTCTGGGAAGAAGGGTGTGTCGGGGCAAGGGTCTTTATACATTTTACTTTTGTGGGTGGTTTCTGTTCTGTTGTGTGGTCTGTCTTCACAAGTTAATTTAGCACAGTGGTTTCCTAGATATGTGCTTCTTCAAGATGATTTTCAAGTATGTTCACATATAGCTCCTTATAGTTGTTAATCTGCAATCTGCCATATTTAACAAATTTTCAACTGCATTTTATTTGACTAATATGGATCTGTATATCCATCTGCTCAGCTGGGACCCTGATCTGTTGTGGTGGTGTTTCTTGAAGAGCATACATCTTTTTAATCATCCACTTTCCTTACCATTCAATTGATTTCTGGCTTCATTTTTATCTTGTCTCATATTGTCCTTCTTTTCCATGTGCTCTGTTTCTACTCTTCCAGCTGAGGCAGCTGACCATCTACCTCCAATGTCTGTAACATCTCTTATGTTCTTCTCATTAGTCAATGCTCCTGTATCCCTCCTCCACACACTCCACCAGCAAATGCCATGTTTGAATTGCATGCTTTCACTTCACTAGACTACAATTGTTTACATAATTACTTTTATTCCTTTGTAATCTAACATGGCATATTGAGGAAACTTTAACAAAGAGCTAGTAGCCCAGTGCTAAATGCTGTTAAATTCTAATTTCATAAAATCATGTCCAAAGACCATAATGAAAACAACATTGAATCTTTGAATTTATTGAAATCTCTTTGTAGCTTCATTTATGTTTGAGATTTAGAAAAATGGTACCTTAGGACCAAAGAACAAATATGATCCCCATATATTTAATGGACATTTGGAGTCTTCAAATTTTCTCAAGGATTGCTTTTGAAAAAGACAAAACAACTTATTTGAGATATTATTTCATACCATAATAACTCCTTAAAAGTACATGATTCTGAAGTTTTTCAATTCTTGATAGATGCTCAAAGCCAACCCAAGGACCCCAAAAGAAATGTGAACCCATCAGTTACCCATTTCTCCAATTTGAGACCTAGCCAAAGCCCAAGCCTGTGCTCTGAACTTTCAGTTTTTGGATGGGCTCCTCTAGACAACATGTAAAATGACCTATGGAGTCTTGTGTCTACTGTCTTCCACCTACAACTGCAACTTTCAAGGTTTACTTATGCTTTGGCAGACATCAGTATATCGTGTCTTTTCAGTGTGTTGTATGTGCCTTCAACATTTTAAAATCTCTTCTTCAGGTGGTAGATATCTGAGCTGTTTCCACATTTTAGTGTTTGTGAGCAATACTCCTAGGAACATTTGTGTACATGGCTTTGCATGGATATGTGCTTTCTTTTCTCTTGAGTCATATTTAGAAATGAAGTAGTTTGATCATGTGGTGACTATAATTACCATCTGAATGTCCTGCCCAGCAGTTTTCCAAAGTGACTGAAATGTTTTCCAATTCCATCAACACAATCATCTAGGGTTTCCAGTGTTTCAATATCCAAGACATTTGAAGCAAAATGAGTGGTATTACATTGTTGTTCTGATATGCTTCCCTAATGCTTGATGATATAATGTCATCCTATTGTATACTTGTTTTAAGAAATAGAATTGGAATGTCAGTGCATTTTTAATGAACTGAGATTTATTGTTGAGTTTCCCAAGCTGTTTATATTCAGTACATAATTCTTTTCAGACTTACCATTGCCCAATATGTCCTCCAATTCTGTGGATGATCTCACTTAATCACTAGGTTGGTTATTGCACAACACTTTATTATTTAGGTTTGATCTCTTTTTTCTTTGTGACTGCTGTGTTTGTATCAAGAAAGCTTTTTAAATCAATGATTGTAAGGATTTCTGCTAGTTTATCCTCCCCAAAATTAGAGCTTTCTTATTTCTTACATTAAGGTGTATGTTTTTATTTATTTGCATTTTAAAAATTATTTTTGAAAATATTCAGAAGTAGTTTTAGATTTAATCAGATATTGTGTTCCAATATACTCCACAATATCCAACCTATTATTAATATTCAACATTGCTCAGGAACACTTTTATAGTTAATGGACATATAATTATATTGATACCTTGTTATTAACTAAATGTACATATTAGCTAGATTTGTGATTTTAGCATTCCCTTTTTCTATTCCACATCCAGGGAGAAATTTTCATCTAGACATGTGTTCCCTTGGCCTCCTTTTGCATGAGACTATTTCATAAATATTCATTATTTTTCATTACTGACAGCCTGAGAGGTCCTGGCCAGGTGTTTTGTAGAATGTTCAACTGGATTATCTGGCTGGTGCTTCTGCCATTAACTGTGAATGTAGATTTGGTGTCGAATGTCCACAGGGGTGCGCATGCTTGCCTCTGCTGATGCAGCTCTGCATTTCCAGACTGTATGTGTGGGTTGGTTTTGTCGACCCAAGACACAGTTTCCCCTTTCACTCTGCACTCTTTGGAAAATAACTTCACTAAGAGTACCTTAGTCTTAAAAGTTCCACTACACTTGTTTATTTGCGTGTGTTACAAAACAGTTGTTTTTTCTGTGTAGCCCTGACTAACTGGGAACTTGTTATATAGCAGGTTAGCATCAAATTCAGAGATCTACCTGCCTCTGATTAGTACTGGGATTAAGGGCATGTTCTACCATACTTATGCAGTACCTATTTGATGTCACCATATTTAATTGATGTTTTTGGCATACATCTGCAAATGAGATGTTCTATACTTTGTCTTGTTACATTACAGCATTACAGTGTCTTTAAAAAGTGGTAAGAGTACCGCTCTCGTGGCCATCTGATGCATTATGATCTGGTCTGCATGCATGTATACATGTGTTGCACGCTTTCTGTCATGCAAATATGTCTCTTCCAGCTTCATTGTGCTTCATATTTTCTTACTAGTTCCTTGCCATGGCGTTATTTATAACCTTTGTTTAGCTTTAATATTAAGTTAAATATCAAAACCTGAGTTGCAAAATTTTATCCGTTTTTTTTTTAAAAATCTTTAATCCATGTCTTTATTCCGTTTACTATACAGGGAATAAAACAAAATGTGTCCACAGCTTGGAATTTTTCATATTTCTAAGGACAATGCTAATGGATTGAAGTAATTTTTCTTCTCTTTTCCTTCTAATGCCTTTTTTCATTCCTTATTTTCTGTTGCTTGCATAAACTCATGTTTCGTTGTATTTCATTGAAAAGTATAATCAACTTATTAGCAAATGAGTCTCTTCTCTTTCTGAGCAGTGTTTTGAGTCTTGTTGTTCCCAACACTCCCAATGAGAAATACATTAGTCAGTGATTGCCAGCGTTTCCTTCCTTTGGATTTTACTCCAGTTTATTTAATCAGTTTTAGTGTGGCATGAAGTTGTTAATCATTCAGATTTATACTTCATTTATTATAATTTGCTTGATCAAGCAAATCATAATCTTTATTAATGCATTTATTTATTTTTGCTCTTACGACTTAGTGGTTGGTTTGTCTTCTCTGAAAATTCATTGTTTAAATTTTGGTTGACAGATCTGTTTATGTAGTTTTTGTATTTCCTTTTTACTTGGCATTTTTATAATTTTATGTGTGGGGATATTTTTCTAGCATATGTCTGTGCACCATGTGCACACAGTACCCCCACTGCTGAGCCATTTGCCAATCCTTGTATTGTGGGGTTTGTTTGTTTTGTTTTGTTCTTTACGACAGGGTAGCCATGGCTGTCCTCTGAAATCACCTTGTAGACCAGCCTTGCCTCAAACTCAGAGAGATCCACCTGCCTATGCCTCCTGTGTACTGGGATAAAAGGCATGTGTCACCATGCAGGAACTACACGTATGCTTTAAGTCATTTGTTAATATAACAATTTTGCACCCCCAAACTATGCTTAATCTTGAATGGGTATTTTGTTAGTTTCTTGAATGGAGTCATTTTTCCTTTATCTTTCCATATTAACTTTTCACCATTTCCTTCTATGATTCATGTCATATGAATGTTTGCATGCTAATTTCACCCCTCCTCTTAAATTTCTACAAATGATCCCTGACAATTTTTGTCATATCCTTAATTTAAAAAAAAATTCTCAACACGATCCTGTAGCCCATCAATTAATTAATTAATTAATTAAGTATTACTCATTTTGATATTTAATTTTCCCATTGAATTCTTCATTTTAATGATTACATTTTTTTTTTTTTTTTACAGATGATATCTCCAGCTGGTTTTTCTTTATAAACATCTGTCTATTTTCCAAATTTGCAGCAGATTCCCTAAGGGTATATATTATGCTGTTTGAATTTTCTTTTTTTTCTGTTCCATTAACTCTGCTTTCTCTGGTATATTTGTTGTTGCCTTGTATGATTGTAACACTCATTAAATATTTTGTAACATTAAATTTTGCCTTTATTGATAATCTTTTCAAAGACTAGGTATCCTTAAATCACACCTCTTAATTAGAAGAGGGAAAAGTCTAATTCTAAGTCAGTTCTGCCTATTATTTTGGGAAAAGAGACCTGGGTCTCTATGTGGATACATGTGAATACAGTCTGCTTTACTTCTGATGTTTAATTAATTATTTTATTTATTTACATTCCAAATGGTATCCCCTTTCCAGCCCCCCTCCCAGAGTTCTTCACTCCATACCCTATATCCCCTCCCCTTTGTCTCTGAGAGTGTGCTCTCCGACTCACCTCCAGGCTTTCCCCTTCCTTGGGGCATCTTGGGATCCATCTCTGAATTTTTTACAGCACCCTGGGCACTCTTTGAGGCAGACATACTCTTCACCTATGGCAATCTGATGGTGGAGAATATGTGAAAAGCTGCTCATAAAGAGTTGTCAATTTACCACATTCTTAGGAGGTGATTTTCCACTGTAGAAAATCAAATCCCCATGGGAAGAAACATTGTGTTGTTCCCTATTTTTGAAAGCACTTAGAACAATAATGGCTATAGAGTCCATACATCTATTACATAGATTAAATATAGAAATTTCCTCTACCTATCTCAGGCTCCTGCATTATTTGTGACTCACTCGGATCTAGCTCTCTTGCCACTTTTTTGGACACATTGCTCATGAGATAGAGCTGTCAGCCTAGAGTAAAGCTTTAAGGCAGTCATTTATTCCAACCTGTTTCTTGTGAAGATCCTGGAAGAGAACTCTGATAACTAGTAGTGCCAACTAGTCCTCCCACTGAACTACTGGAGTTATACTCTCTATGTACCCCCCCCAATGCCACTCCCACCCAGGTCATAGTTCTGGCAAAGGACTTGAGAGAAGAAGGTAAAATATGGAAGATATACATATGCGAGAATTTCTTCTACAACTCTTCCCATTTGTTTTGATCAATGTTGCCTCTGTTTTTTTGTTTGTTTGGTTGGTTGTTTTGTTTGTTCGTTTGTTTGTTTTTTGCTTTCCTGGCATGTTTTTTATATTATGAACCATTTGTTCATGGCTTCTACCTATTCTCTCAGCCTGTATATAGGTATATGTTGCTCACTGATGAAAAAGTGTTCTGAGAAATGCTTCTTTTGGCTCTACATCATCATAGGAAAATTATAGAGGTATCCATTCAAATATAGATAGCATATCCTACTATGCCTATACTATGTGCTTTTAGTATGTATATATAGTATGTATATATATATTTGTATATTCCATAGTATTTTATATATATATATATATATATATATATATATATATTTGTATACTCCATAGTCTTGAGATACCATAGCACATAAACACACACACACACACACACACACACACACACACAAACACACATGCATGGACATACATGCATGCATGCATTATAACTATGATGCACAAAACACAAAATTAAATCAGGCTATAGAAAGTAATGCAGTCAAGGTACTTAGTAACTATAAGATACAAAGTAGCAGCTGCTGGCAGTTCGCTGTACAATGTTTTATGGTTTATGCTAAACTCTTTTGTAAGGAAGAATAAATTCTCCAAAAAGATAAATGTATATAGAAACAATTTATCTAAATGATAAAACTATATATAAATGATTTATTAATTTTCTAAATGTATGTATTTTCTAAATGTATAAGATACTAGGCATGGTGTTACAAACATTTAATCAAAGCACTTGCAGGCAGAAACAGGGAGCTCTCTATGAGTGTGAGACCAGACTGTTCTACATAGCAAATACCAGCTCAGTCAGAGTTTCATAGTGAGATCCTGTCTCAAAAATAGAGAAAGAGGGAAAGAGAAACATTAGTGAAGAAAGGAAAGAAAGAAGAATTAATGAGAAAGGGAAGGAAAGAAAGAAAGAAAGAAAATGGAGAACATAAGCTAACTAGAGCCATTTATGGACATGAGCAGATGTAGGCTGTACACATTCTCTACTTGTTACTGATGGTAGTTAAATGGGATATGAGTAATGAACTGAGCCATGAGTTTATACCAGCATGCCACAGCAGAAATTTTCTGCTCTTCTATCATGGAGCACCACAGTACATGACTCCCATTGGCTGACACATTCTTTTGCATCTCCTGATTCTACCAAGATAGACTTGATGTGGAAAACAAGGTCAATAGCTATTGATTATTTTGTCACCATGATGAGAAATACATACTGTAAACTCTTTTCATGTAAATTTCAGCAATTGAAGGAGAAGAAAAATTAATTTAAAGATGTTATTTTCTGTGTGTATCTGTGTGTGGGGTCTGTACATGGGTATGTATAGGAGTATATACATGTGTATGTGTGTGTCCTTGTGTGTCTTTATCTATGTCTCTGTGCCTGTGTATATACATGTATGGGGACCAGAGGTGAATGGGAGCTGTTTTCTTCTCTTTTCCTTATCTTGTATTTTGAGACTGTGGAGCTCAGAACCAGATCTTCAGGATTCCACTGGACTGACTAGCCAGAAGGCTGCAAGCTATTGTGTCTCTGCCTGCCTAGTCCTGGGATTGCAGGCTCACTGCTTTGTCAGATTTTTTTGTTTGTTTGGTTGGTTGGTTTTATTTCATTTCTTTTTCATGTGGGTATCGGGGATCTAAGCTTATATCATTAAGCTTGTGTGGCAAACACTTAACTGACCAAATAATTTCATAACTCCCCACCCCATCTCTTATTTTTAAGACAACATGGAGAACTACATTGCTCAGATAAAAATTATGAGCCTGTGACAGAAATATAAACTTGCCGGGCAAATGACTATGTCTTGGACATAGTTGGTGCTCATTAAAAAGTTGTTAATTATGAATTGAATGCACAAAGTTTATATACTTATAATTCAGTTAAGACCTTTTTTTCTCTCCCACAAGGATAAAGCACAAGGTAAAACTAGAAATAAGGAAGGAGCAT
The DNA here is from genome assembly GCA_019843965.1 of Rhynchomys soricoides. NCBI lineage: Eukaryota > Metazoa > Chordata > Mammalia > Rodentia > Muridae > Rhynchomys > Rhynchomys soricoides. The sequence goes on along the minus strand of JADRCH010000015.1, from coordinate 3,383,639 downwards.
GGAAGAGAAAGAGAATGGAGACTAACTTTTCCAACCTTAAAATGGTATTAAAACCAACCCTGCTCACAGTAATTTGGGAAGAGATAAATGTTAATAGCTTTGAAAGGCTGAAACAAAGCCAAGGAGAATTGGCAGATCAATTTCTTTTTAATTGACCAGGAGCAACACAAAACAAATATAAAGATCTCAGCACTGACAGGGGCCACATCTCCTCAGTCTGAGCAGCCTAAGATGAAGAGGCGACAACATCAGTTCCTGTGTCCATTCACCTGAGCTGATGCCCAGTGCCTCTCTTACCTTAGTGAGTCAAGTAAAGGTGTAAAATTCAGCCATTGGCACTCTGTCATTTCTTGTGCATGGGGTGTAACGAACAAAGAGCTAAGTTAGAGCAAAGCAAAAAGCGAGAGAGAAAGGCTGATCCTTGCAGTGAAAATGAAGTCTTGACCTTTGCTGTATGATCCAGATTCTATACCATCGGGGTTTTCTCAGTTTTAGTTGTCATATTATCCAAGCAATGATAAATCTAAGATTACTTTTGATTTTAGCTAAAGTACATTCTTTTGTTGCTTTTATTAGCGTTTTGATCATGCCTTATTAATGATTTTACATATTCATATCCTTTCCCAACTTTTCCAAGACCAGTGTCCCTTCTCAACAAACATTCTTTATGTGCTTTTTCTTAATCCTTTCGGAGTAATTATCAGAGTGTAAATACTCTGGGATGTGTGCTCATCTTCTGGCCCATGAGCAACTTATCAGAGGATAAAACCTTAGAGAAAAATGGTCTTACCTCCAAGACATCTAATAATTGCAATTCACCCCAGGCTAGGGATGGGATTGTGTGCCAGCTTCCCTCTCTAGGATTCTTGTCTCTGAGTTGGCCGTGCATGGGTTTGGTGCTGAAGTGGTCCTTGTGAGTTGTGCTGCTCTGCTGTGTCCAGGGGTTTCCATGCAGTCATCTGTTGCCTCTTGTTCTTACACTCCTTATGCCCCTTCTTACCACATGATATCTGAGCTCCTGTTTGGGCTGAGCATACTGTAGTCTCTCATTCTACATACTGTAGCTGGATATGAATCTTTGTGTTAATCAGTACCTACTGCAAATGGAGGCTTCTCAAATGGGGATTGAGAGATGGCCTTATCTGGGAGCATAATCAGTCATTAGGAGTTGTTTTCATTTTCAAAGTTCTTTAATCCTCACTCTAAACGAAATGAAACAGAAGCTTCTATCTCCAGGATCTCATCTCACCATGTATGTATGATCTTTTATGCTATCTTGATCCATTCATGTCTGTCACTGGTTCCATGTTTGAATGTAGTTTCTAACTTCTTTTGCTATAAGAAGAAAAAAATAGTATATCTAACAATGGAGGATATAGACCATGACAAATGAGCAATGAGTTGAATTTTGCTAAATAAAGGAGAAGAAAAAATGTTCCAGAGAGACCTATATCTGTAACATTGATAAATTTACTTACCTGTCTTTCAGCAAACTTATCAACAAAGGGGGTAAGGTCCTTTTCATTTGTTGCATTTAACTATACTTATATATCTAACTATAGTCTAGAGGGGAAGCAAAAAGCTCTGTGATCATTTTACATATTATAAAAACTAGAGGTCCTGAAGATTACTCCACATTATCCTCTTCATCCATCCTTAGAGACTTGTGTTCCTGTGGTCCAAGGAGACCTATTGACCTGCTGGGCAAAGGTCACATGGGTAATAGACATACAGCAAACATGCAATAAGTCCAAGCAACTCCCTAGTAATCTCTTATCCAAAAGATAATAGCCAACCTAATAATAAGGCTTTGTCACACAGGATCCATTTCCAGGGAATCTACTAAGGCCTGTGAAGCAGATATTGACAAGTTGACCATAAATTAATCAGGATTAAGACAAAGTCTTTAGAATTAATTTTATTGGGTATAGGAGTTAGTATGACAAGCGATACTTTCTTGAATGGATTTAAAGAAAAATATCAGTAGCATCAACCACAACAACAAAATAATGTCTGGAAATGAGCTATGAATGACTACAATATAGTCTCTAGGTCTCTATAACTGAGCACATCATAGGAAATGTTTATTATATAAAGTATACTTTATAATTTGCATACTTCTCTTTCCTGCTGATATTAGAAAGATTATAGACAAGGAGAGAAAGCTCCACATTCCTCTTCTTGGACAACTAATTAAGCTGTCAGTTCCAAATTTAGGCAGAAGCTTGAAATAGGCTTAATTAGAGTTAAAGAGATTGGGGTTGTTGAGTAAAATTTCCACTCACTAGCTTATGTTTTAGAGAGCACAGGATTCCAGCATCAAGCTTAGTGTTTTGTTAAGTGGGGTAGACAGCTGAAGTAAGTAGGAGAAAGGGAAAGACTTCTATTGCTGCCAAAGGAGAGGACAGACTCCAAAACAGCAAGGCTTGGAGCTGAAAAGCTAATTCGGTGGGTCAAGTGCTTGATAGTCAAGCACGTAGATCTGACTTTGATCGCCAACATGTATTATAATTATTATTATTGTTATTATCAACATTTGGTTGTTATTGCTGCTGCTGCTGCTGTTGTTTTAGTTAAATATGGAAAAATACACTTGTAGCCAGTTCTGGGGTTGAAATATATGCAGTTATTGACAAATAAGCATAGCCAATATGTGAGCTTCAAGTATGCATATACATACAGAATATATATATATATGTATATATATATATACACACAGAATATATATATTCTGTGTATATATATATATAAAATAGACATATACATATATAATATACTACACAAAAATAAATACATGGAACAAATTATCAAATTGGAAACTGAAAACATCTTTTATTTAATGACCTGTTGTTTGTGTTTTATTGGTGATAAATTAAATTTAGCAATTTTTTTTTACCTTTTCTGTTGTTGAAAATTCATATGATTAATAATATAAAATCTTGGTATAACTCTAACCAAGCAAATGAAAGATCCATATGACAAGAATTTCATGTCTCTGAAGAATGAACTCAGAGAAGGCCTCAGAAGATGGAAAGATCCCCCATGCTCAAGAATCAGGAGGATTAACATAGTAAAAATGGCCATCTGACTAAAAGCAATCTACAGATTCAATGAAATTCCCATCAAAATTTCAACACAATTCTGTATAGACCTTAAAAGAACAACTCTCAACTTCATCTTGAAGAACAAAAAACACAGGATAGCTAAAATATTCCTTTAATAAAAGAACTTCCAGAGGTATCACCATCCCTGATTTCAAGCCATACTAAAGAGCAATAATAATAAAAACTCTATAGTACTCACATAAAAACAGACAGATTAATCAATAGAATAGAATTGAAGACCCAGAAATAAACCTACACACCTTTGGATACTTGATTTTTGACAAAAAAAGCCAAAACCACACAATGGAGAAATAAAATCATCTTCAACAAATGATGCTGGACTAACTGAATATCTGCATGTAGAAGATTGCAAACAGACTCATGTCTATCACCCTGCACAAAACTCAAGCCCAAGTGGGCCAAAGACCTCAACATAAAACCAGACATAATAAACCTAATAGAACAGAAGATAAGGAACTGCCTTGAACACATTGGAACAGGAGACAAATTCCTGAACAGAAAAACAATAGCTCACGCCCTAAGATTAACAATAAATAGGACCTCATGAAACTGAACAGCTTTTGCAAGGCTCAGGACATCATCAGTAAAACAAACCGGCAGCCTAGAAAATAGCAAAAGATCTTCACCAACCCTATTTGTAACCATGGACTAATATCCCAAATATATAAAGCACTCAAGAAATTAAATATCAACAAACCGAATGACCCAATTAAAAATGGACTGAAGAGATAAACAAAATTCTCAGTTCCCAGCAAAAGAATCTTGAATGGCTAAGGAGCATGTAAAGAAATGTTTAACATCCTTATTCATGAGGGAAATGCAAATGCAAATCATAATGACTCAGAGTCCATTTAACACCCATCAGAATGGCTAAGATCAAAAACTCAAGTGACAGCACATGCTGGTGAGGACATGGAGCAGGAGGGAACACTCTTCCATTGCTAATGGGAGTGCAAATGTGTACAACCACTTTGAAAATTAATTTGGTCACATCTCAGAAATTTGAGAATAATTGTACCCCAGCACCCAGCTATACCACTCCTGGGCATATACCCAAAAGATGCTCCACCATACCACAGGGACACTTGTATAACTGTGTTCAGAGAAGTTTTATTTGCAATATCCAGAATACGTAATACCTAGGAAACAACCTAGATGTCCCTCAACTGAGAAATGGATAAAGAAAATGTGGTACATCTACACAATGGGATACTATTCAACTGTTAAAAGCAAAGACATCATGAAATTTTCAGGCAAATGATGGAACCAGAGAGTATCATTCTGAGTGAGGTAACCCAGACCCAGAAAGATATATATGGTATGTTCTCACTAATTAGGTATGTTAGTCATAAAGTGCAGCATAACCATGCTATAATCTACAGACCCAAAGAAACTGGGTAATAAGGAAGGCCCAAGGGGAGGATTTATGAATCTCACTCAGAAAAGGAAACAAAATACTCACCAGAGGTGGACAGAAAGAACTGGATGGAGAGTAAGTGAGGAAGGAAGGGAACTGGGATGGGAATCAAATGTGGGGAAAGGGGAGACAGGAGAGGGCAGGAGTGAGACTGAAATTGGTGAGTGGCATCTCTGGGACTAGTTGTAGATCTGGGACAGGGAAGGCTCAACAAAGCTTATTGGGGTGACTCTAGCTGAGATTTCTATCAATGGGGAATATGGAGTCTGAAGTGGCCATCTCCTGTAGCCAGGTGAGACTTGCAGTGGATGGAGGCAGGGTGACATCAACTCACCCACAAAACCTTCAACCCAAAATTTATCCTGCCTATAAGATGCACAGGCATAAAGATGAAATAGAGGCTGAGGAAATGCCCAGTGAATGGCTGTCCCAAATTGAGACCCATCCTATGTGAGAGAGCCAACCCCTGATGCTATTAATGATGATCTACTATGCTTGCAGACGGGAACTAGCATAACTGTATCCTGAGAGGCTTCATTCAGCACTGGATGAAAACAAATGCAGAGACCCACAACCAAACATCAGGCAGAGCTCAGGTAGTCTTTTTGAAGAGTTGTGGATAGAAGGGAGTAAGAAACAGGGGTCAAGGGCACCACAAGGTGACCTTGACAGAGTCATTTAACCTGAGCCAATGAAGGCTCACAGAGACTGAACCACCAACCAAAGAGCATATAGGGGCTGGATCTAGAAATCCTACACATTTGTAACAGAGGTGGAGCTTGGTCTTCATATGAGTCTCCTAACAATTGGAGCAGGGCTGTCTCTGATTTTATTGCCTGCTAATGGATCCCCTTCCCCTAACTGGGCTGCCTGTTTGGGCCTCAGTGGAAAAAGATAAACATAGTCCTGCTGAGACTAGATGTCCCAGGATGGAGTGGTACCAAAGGGGAGCTTCCAAAGAAAAGTAGAGGGGCTAATGAGGGGAGGGATTTCTAAGGGCAGAACTGAGAAGGGAGGAGGTGGGGACTGCAATCTGGATGTAAAATCAATAAAAAAAACAACAAACTGAAAAAGAGAAAGAATTCATACAATATATTCTGATGGAAGTTTCCAATTCTCTCCTACCAGATCGTCCTCCCCATTCATCTGCTCAATTGCATTACTTCAGTCTCTCTCTTTAGAAAGCAAAAAGACAAAACCAAGAATTAAATGAAACAAAATAAAACACAAAGACATACACAAGCACAGAATTCATAAAACCACAAAATTGAAAACAAATATATAACTGAAAGAACAGTGAGCTTAATAAACACACACACACACACACACATACACACACACACGCAAACAAACAAAACAGTATATGACAAAAAAATAATTATCAAAATACCATTGAATTTGTTTAGCGTTGCCTGGGCCCTATTCTTATGGTTTTTATGTCTAGTGAGACTCCATTGGAGAAAACTAATTTTTCCTTTAAAAGCTAGTATCATATGAACATAGCTTCTTTGTTATAGGTGTGAGATTTTGTCCACTTCCCATTCTCAGTGCTAGCACCCACACAGACATTGGACATGTTTTCTTGGACCCCGAAGGCCCTATGCATGCTGCCACAGACTCTGTGAGTTCATATATCCATCCTATTGTGTCTGGAATATGGTTTCCTTGATCTCAACCTTCTCCTCTGGCTCTTACAGTCTTTCCACCTTTTCTTAGAAATTGCCCCCTGAGCCTTGAGGGTAAGTTTGATGAAATCATCTAATGTATGACAAAGTGCTCCAAAGTCTTTCAATTTCTGCACAATGTCCAGTTGCAGGTTTCTCTGTTAGTTCTTGTCTCCTGAAAGGGAAAGTTTCTCTAAGTGATGGTTAAGTGATACATTAATCTATTGTTATAGCAGAATGTTCTTAGGAGTCACTTTATTGCTGTGTTCCCTTAGCAGAACAATAGTATTTGATTTTCCCTTATGTCTATGGCCTATTTAATCTCTGGTTCTTGTCCACCTGAGGTGTCAGGCATGCATTCCCTCTCATGAAGTTGGCCTTAAATCCAGTCAAGTAGTGGTTGGTAACTACTAAATACTTGTGCCACAGTTGCATCAGTATCTCATGCAGGCAGGTCACTGTTGTGGATCTCAGGATTTGTGGATTTGTTAGTTACTTATCCTTTCTGGTAGTGTGCAGAGTACCTTCTGGTACCACGAACACTAATCAGTAGGAATAAAGGCTCTAGTTAGGCACCAGCTTGAATTCTCCATGTTCAGTAAGATACATAAATATCTGCAACAGTTGGACCTTAACATCAGTGTGTGGAGAGCAGCCAAGTGCCTTTGCAATAGCTAGTTATGGGGTGATTTTCATGGGGCCCCTTTGGCCAAGAGCTCTGATGCTGGAGGATTCAAACGGTGCTAAAAATATCTTGTTGAGGCATTCTCTCTCCTAATATTTGATTTTGACTCCATTTGAATTTTTTCATATATATATAAGCTGCTACAGTAGTAGGTTTCCATGACCCCTCCAATGGCCGTATGGCCTTTACTGTTAGTGCTCTCTCCCCATATTGTCTCCTTTACTCCCATCTTCCCTCCCCCTCCCTGAATTATGCTCCTGTTGCAGTCTACCCCTGTCTCTCCTTAGCTATTATTCTATTTACCCTTCCTCACCTCATTCCTAGTCCTTTACCATATACCCAATATCTGTAGTTATATGAATTTTAATATGTCTATCAAAGGCATATTGTTAACATTCACATATAAAAACAATACATACCATAGTTGTCTTTTGGGCTCTGAGCTACCTCATATAATTTTGATTTATATTTCCCTCATGACTAAATATGCTGAATGTTTCTTTAAGTGTTTCTTAGCCACATGTGTTTCATTTTGTATGAGTTCTTTGTTTAGCTCTGAACCCCATTTTTAATTATTTGTTTCTTTAATGTCTGGCTTATATATTTTAGATATTACCTCTCTATTTGTTGTGTAATTGTTAAAGACCTTTCCCATTGTATAGGCTGCACTTTTGTCTGAATAATAGTTTCATTTGTCATGTAAACCTTTTTTTCAGTTTCATAGGGACACATTTATTGATTGTTGGTCTTTATTTATTTTTATTTATTTAGTGCCTGTCCTATTGGTGTCCTATGCCAATTAGGTCAAAGTATCCTCCACACTATTTTAAAATAAGATATGTGTTGTCTGGCCTTATGTTGAGGTCCTTGATCCATTTGGAGTTGAGTTTTGTGAAAAATAATAAATGTGAATCTATTGGGATTCTTATACATGCAGCCATCCAATTTGACCAGCACTGTTTGTTGAAAATGTTGGTTTTGGTTTTTTTTTTTTTAGGTTTTTGTTTGTTGTTTTGTTTTTGTTTTCTTTTTTTATACTTCTGGATTCTTTATTATGTATAAAAAAGAGGTGGTCACAGATATGTGGACTTATTGGTCTTCAGTTCTATCCCATTGCTCAAGATGTCTCTATTATTCCAATACCATGCTATTTTTAATACCATAGCTGTTTAGTACAGTTTGAAATAACTCTAGTGTTCTTTTTTAAAATTTCAGGTGGCTATCTTAGATTTGTGTGAGTGTGTGTGTATGTGTGTTTCAACATGAAACTGAAATTTGTATTTTCACAATCTGTGAAGATTGTGTTGAAATTTGATAAGGATTCCATTGAATCTCTAGATTGCTTCTGGTAGGATGGTGATTTTTTTTACTACGTTAATCCTACTGATCCAGGAACATGAGAGATCTTTCTATCTCTGTGATGTTTTCTTCAGTGTCCCAAAGTTTTAATAATACAAGTTTTTTACTTGCTTGGTTAGACTTATCTCAAGATATTTTCTATTATTTAAAAATATTGTTGATGGTAGTATTTTTCTGATATTTTTTCCCTCACTCTGTCAGCTGTGTAGAGTAAGACTACTTATTTTAATGTGTTAATTTTGTATCCTACTATTTTACTGAAAGTGTTTATCCACTATAAAAGTATCCTGATGGAGTTTTTAGGGTCATTTATATTAAAACTCATGATTTTCAAGTAAAGATACTTTGACTTCTTCCTTTCCTATCCGTATCTGCTTGATATCCTTTAGTTGTCTTATTGTTCTAGCTAAGATTTCACATCTGTACTGAATAGGTATGGAGAGAGTGGACATCATTATTTTGTTCCTGGTTTTAATGGAAATTCTTTGAGCTTCTGTTTTGATATATGTTGCTGTCAGCTTACTGCATATTGCTTTTATTATGCCAACTACATCTCCTATATCCCTAGTATCTACAAGAATTTTATCATGAATGGGTGTTGGATTTTTGTCAGGCCCTTTCTATATCTAAGGACATGAATACATGCTTTTTTTTTTTTTTCTTTCAATGTGTTTATGTGTTAGACTAAATTTATCAGTTGATGTACATTGAACCATCACTGAGTCTTTGAGATGAAGTCTATTTGTAAATGGTAGATGATCTTTTTGTGGTGTTCTTGAATTTGGTTATTGAGAATTTTGTATGTATGGCCATACAGGAAATTGTTCTGTAATTTTCTTTCTTTGGAGAGTCTTTCTGTGGTTTTGATATCAGGGTAACTGCAGCCTCATAAAATGAATTGGACAATGTTCTTTCTGTTTCTGTGGTTTAGCTATCAGGGTAATTGTTGTCTCATAGAAAGGATTAGGTAATCTTCTTTTAATGTATATTTTAAGAAATAATTTGAAAAGTATTGGAGTTAATTCTTTGAATGTTTGATGGAATTCTGTGATGAATTCACATGATTCTGGCCTCTTTTTTCATTGGGAGATTTTAACTAATGTATTTTACTAGGGTTTATGAGTTTGTTTAAATTGCTTAGCTGCTCTTGATTTAACTCTGGTAGGTCATACTTATCAAGAAATTTACCCATTTCTTTTAGTTTTTTTAGGTGAGTAGAGCACAGGTTTTTAAAGTATTTGCTCATGATTTTCTAGATTTCCTCAGAATCTGATGTTATATTCCTATTTTCATCTCAAATTTTACTAATTTAAAAATATTTATTTTTTCTTTATATATTTTACTTAGTAATAATAATGGTTTATCAATAGTAATAATTTTGTCAAAGAACCAACTTTTCATTTTATTAATTCTTTGTATTGTTTTTGTTTGCTTGCTTCAATTTTATTGATTTTAGCCATTTGATTATTTCTTGCCATCTACTCTGTTTGGTGTTATTTCTTATTTTTGTTCTAGAGCTTTCAAGGTGTGCTTTTAAGTTACTAATCTGAGATCGCTCAATTTGGGGTGGGGGGACACATAGTGCCATAAACTTACTTTTTAAAACTGCCTTTATTGTGTTATATAGGTTTGGATATGTTATACTTGCATTTTCATTCAATTATAAAATACTATTTAATTCCCTTCTTAATTCTCTCTTGACATATGTTTTCAATTTAGTAATGAGTTGTTTGGTTTCCATGAATTTGTATACTTTCTGTTATTTTCATTGTTGTTTATATCCAACTTTAATTCACTGTGGTCAGATAGGGTGGAGGGTGTTAGTCTACTTTCTTATATTTGTTGAGACTTGCTTTGTGTCCAAGTATACAATCAATTTTAGAGAATGTTCCAAAGCTTCAAAAGATCATTTGATTTATGACTTTATTTAACTCAAGGAGTTTTCTTTTTAGTTTTTATCTAGATGACATGTCTCTTGTCAAAATCAGAGTATTGGCATCAAACATTATCTTTGTTTGAGGGTCAATATGTGATTTTAGCTGTTATAGTGTTTCCTCTTTGAACCCCAGTGTCCTTGTGTTCAGTTTATAAATGTTTATAATTGCAAGGTTCTCTTGTTGGATTTTTCCTTTGATGAATATGCAGTGTCATTCATTCTCTCTTCTGAGCACATTTGATTTGATGTCTGTTTTGTTATTCAAATGGCTGCACTTGCTTTATTATTGGGTCTACTTGCTTGGAATATCTTTTTTCATACTTTTAACTTGAAGTAATGTCTACCCTTGATGGCAGAATATATATTTTTAGATGCAGAAGAAGGCTGGATCCTACTTTCTAATCCAATTTGTTTATCCTCATCTTTTTATTGGGGAATTGAGATCATTAATACTGAGAGTTAATAAGCAATGTTTTTGATTGCTATTGTTTTCCTGCTGTGGTATGTTTTCCCCCCACTCTCTTAATTTACTGATCTGAGAGGATTTGTTCCTTGAATTTTTTTTTTTTTATGTGAATGACACATTCAAATTGAAGTTTTCTTCTAATACCTTCTATAGAGCTGGATCCATACATAGATACTGTTATATTTGTTTTGTTATCATGGAGTGGTTTTGTTTTTCTGTCGATTGTGATTGATAGTTTTGTTGGGTATAGTTATATGGCCTGGCATCTGTGATCTCTTTGAGTTTCTAGAACATATATCTAAGCCCTTCTGGCTATTAGAATTTTCATTGGAAAGTTGAATATTATTTTAATGTATCTGCTTTATATGTTACTTGTCTTTTTTCTTGCAGTTTTTAATATTCTTTTTTCTGTATATTTGTTTTAATTATTGTGTGCCATTGGAGAATTTCTTTTCTCATCTATTTGATATTCTGTGTCCTTTCTGTATCTTGGCAGGCACCTTCTTCTTTTGGATATGGAAATTCTCTTCTATGATTTTCTTGAAAATGTTTTGGGCCTTTGACCTGGATTGCTTCTCCTTTTTTTATTCCTATTATTTGTAGATTTTGTCTTTGCATAGTGTCAAAATTTTCCTAGACATTTTGTTCATGTGCTTTTTGGAATTTTGTTTCTTTGTTTAATCTTTTGACTAATGTATCCTTTTCATTTATCTTGTTTTCAATGCCTCAGATTCTCTTTTTATATTTTATATGATAATTCTGAGATTTACCTTGGGGGTTTTGCATGCCTTCCTAAGTTTTTCATTTCCACTTTTATCTCAGTTTGAGATTTCTTTGATGGCTTTATTTGTAATTTCATGTCCTGAACTATTTTCATCATTTTATTCCACTCTTAGTTTGAGTTTTAATAAACTTCATTGATGATGTTTTATATCTTCTTTAATATCCTTGAACACATTCATGAATTCTATTTTCTAGTCCTGTGCTTGAGTTATATTTGTCAAAGTCTATTGAGTAAGGTTACTGGTTTCTCCTAAAGATATGTTGTCTTGGAAATTTTGTAATTTTGTGCTGATGTCTAGGCAGCTGAAGTTAGATGGTTGAGGTCATTCTAGTTGCTGATACCTGGTCTTGTCTTTGTCAGATGAGTCTTCTGTTCATTGGTTTATTTTGCTCTCCATGGGTCTTAATCAAGTATGATGGCTGTTGGTTACCTGGAACAAAGTGTCTCTGTAGGTCATTGATTGGAAAAGGAGAAAAAACTGGGAAGGGCTATCAGCAATAGCTAAGAGCTGGAATAAGACTGAAGAGATCATAATGAAGGAAACAAAGGAAAGTGAAAACCACTTTCCTGGGTCCCAGCCAGGTGTGATGACCAAATATCACAGGAAGAAAGTGTTTCTAGATATTGGCAAATGACACAAAAGAATAGCAGTGCACTCACATTAAAGGTTAAGAATATTCACAAGAATGAAAAAAATAATAGGTTAACACCTAGGTTCTATGGAGTCCCCAGTTAGTGAAAGAAGAATAGGAGAAGGGGTACCTTCAAGCAGGCTGCTCAGGGCTGAGGAGAGCTGGAAGATATCATAACAGAGGGCAGAATGCTATCTCAGAATCACATATCTTGCCAACATATTCTTTATCCACTTCTGAGATATTCTCTGACCATTACCAGTATTTGGGAGCAGGGATGGTAACTTAAGATGTCCTACTAAGGTTCAACATTTAGTATCTTACCATAGCCCTTTAAATACTTATACTTGTCTTAGTTGTTTGCTGTCTTCTGGAAAGCATCTCTGACCAACTTGGAGGGCATTCTATGTTTGTGACTCGAAATGTAAATGTTCAGATGGTTCATTACTAGCATGACCATTAGCAAATAACAATAGTGAGTATTACTCAAGGGACTGTGATCATCCCAGCTATCAGTTTTAACCAGCCCTGTGAAACATGGCTCAAATCTAAGGAGATATCAGTTAGTTACTCCTCAACAGTTATGTCATTATTGTTCCAGTGGGTACATTGCCTGTCTAATGGTTACTGCAACATTCAAAGTTGAGTACTGGATAAAATCATTGATTTCTGTTTTCTTTCAGAAGCTTGCATAGAGTCTTCTAGCTCTATTAAAGTTGGACATCAGAGAGGAAATTTTCTAGCTTATTTGGATATTCATTTCATTATGCACTGCAGCCAAAGTAAGTTGTGTCTCAAAACAAGGCTTTACCACATTGTTATTGTGGTCAACCAAGAGCAATAACAATACTGTATGTTTTTCTGGAGACCCTAGGCCTCCCTATTAAAGAGCTTGAAGAAAAAAATATAATGCATCATGCTATGGTTTTAATTTAATGACCCATGTATTGTGGAGATGAGATTATTTAACCATACAAAGTAATCCCTGTCAAATATATTTATTTTCCTCAGGGGTTACCACTGATAGAGACATTGAGGTGGAGGGTGGGGTAAAGAGCTGAGAAATGTTGTCATCTCAACATGCCATAAATATTCATACATTAACTCACAACAATTGGAGTTATCTGCACAAAATCAAGCCATTCAAATTGCTGGGATAAAATTAGTAAATGAATTCCAGGTTGTACCCCTTTCTGAGGAGATATTGCAGTTGATAGTTGATGGAGACAGGAGAGATCATTTCATTACTTTTTGAGGATGTGGCCATTGGTAGGATCCCCATGTTCCAGTTGATGACTCACAGCCATGGTCATATGGGTCTCACTCATTGTACTTGTAAGTTATCAATATAAAATGCAAGACGTTACAAGAAGATCTTAAAGTGGCTATACAAAGAGTTGGTGGATTGTCGTAGTTACTGTTCTATTCCTGTAATAAAACTCCATGACTGAGACAACTTATAGAAGGAAGTATTTAATCTGGTGCTTGCTTATACCTTAAAAGGGTTAGTCCATTATTATAATGAGGGGGAATGTGGTAGACAAACAGGCCTGGGCTAGACAAGTAGCTGAAACTTTAGTCTGATTCACAATTTGCAGGCTGAGATATCTGGTGGTAGCTTTTGAAACTTCAAAGCCTAACCCCAATGACACACTTCCTCCAACAAGGCCACATGTCCTGATTCTTCCCAAAGGTTTCTACTAACTGTAAACCAAGTATTCAAACATATGATCCTATAGATGGACATTCTCATTCAGACCACCATAGGAGAATATAAGAGTTAGATATATTTTATTATTTATGTATATGAAATTAGAAGGATAAAGAAAAAACATTTTTACAGAGAAGTAACTAAATATTCCTAGTAACAGATTTTCAGCCAATATGTTTGAAAGCTGTGTCATGTAGGACTGAGCACTGGGATAATTCTTTACTTTATTATGACTAATTCTCTCTCATGTCCTGATTTTGTAAACTAAGGTAACTTTCTAAAACTCCCTGAATCTGAATCACTTTAAAATGTGAATCACATATCTTCTAGTTATTGGAATTAGAAAGAATGGTATTCAGTTGCTCAGTGCCACATAGATAAGTAATTCAAATTCTACAGCTAATGTCTTTTCACTGCAATGGAAAGTACAAATCAAGTTGCTGCAAATTAATATTAAAGGAGAGTTTCATATTTAAACAAAAAATAACCTTGCTACAAATCATTTTTTAAAGTAAATAACTATATTCAAACATGGCAAATGCCTTCTTGCTCAAGCTTAGATTTTTTTTTTTTAATAAATGAGATTTTTCCCTAAAATGTGAGCATACATCAACTTTTGGGACATGACTTGAACAAATAATATCCTAAACTGCACCACATTACAGACAGCACAGTCTGGTTGCTAGTGCTATATTTTAGTTCCATCTTTCAAAATGCTTGCATTAGACCTAGACATGGGGGCATGAATCTGTAACCTCAGAAGTAAAAGATAGGGGCATAGCCATGTGGATCTTTAGAGTCTGCTAGCCAGCGGGTCCAGGTGAAACAATGGCCTCCAGGTTCAGTAGAAGACCTTATCTCAATAACTAAGGTAGAAAATGAGAAATTGAGAAATATACTCAAAATCAACCTCTGGACTCCAGGTTTATAAGTATGGTCAAGTACACACATGCACACACACATGCACATGCACACATACACGTGCATGCACACACATACATACACACACTTGCATCAGTGGCCTTCCACTAATGTTTAGGGAATGACATCTGTTTGGTTTTGTTTTTCATTGTTGATGTTGTTTTGTGATTTTGTTGTTGTTTCTTTCCTCCAAAAGTTACTGAGAAAAACACTAGATTTTCTGTGACATTTTTCCAAAGTACATCTATTCCAACAACTGCTTCCATGTGTACTTTGCTCATGCAGTTTTTCATCATACAAGTGCTGTGAAAGCTAGTGTATATTAAGTTGTCTTCTTTTATCTCCAAGGTACACTTGAAGCATTTAGATAAAGAATATATATATATATATATATATATATATATATATATATATATATATTCATTCTTTATATACATATATAACCTATCATGAGCTCTATCCTGAGCTCTCTGTTACTCAGACTACAGCTCTTCCTGCATTCCCAGAGGCCTGCTGCCATCAGGGACTAGCAGAGGCCTGTTGCCATCTGGGACTACAAGCTCTACCTACATTGTGATAGGCCTGCTGCTATTAGGAACTACCAGGCCTGATAACACCAAGGACAACAACAACAAGGCTAAAGAACAGTAAAAGAACACAATCAACAAGAGCCAGGGCAATATGGAAACACCAGAACCCAGGTATCTTACTATGCCAAGGTGGTATATACTCACACAGAAGAAGCACATGAAAATTATTTCAATTCAATTTTATGGAAATATAGAGACCCTTAAAAAAAGAATGAATAAATCCCTTTAAGAAATACAGGAAAATACAAATGGGTGAAGGAAATTAATAAAACTGTTCAAGACCTAAAAATGGAAATAGAAGGAATAAAGAAAACACAAACTGAGGGAATCCTGGAGATGGAAAACCCAGGGAAGAGAACAGAAACTACAGACACAAGCATCACCAACAGAATACAAGAGATGCAAGAGAGAATCTCAGGTAGAAAATACCATAGAAATAATTGATACATCAGTCAAAGAAAATCTTAAATCTTAAAAGTTTCTATCACAAAACCTTCAGGAAATATGAGATACTATAAAAAGACCAAACTTAAGAATAATAAGAATAAAAGATTAGAAGATTCCCAGCTCAAAGGCCCAGAAAATATTTTCAACAAACTCATACAAGAATTTTTACCTAACCTAAAGAATGTTTTGCCTATAAATGTAGAAGTTTACAGAACACCAAATAGAGTGGACCAGAGAAGAAACCCTTCCTGCCACATAATAATCAAAACACTGAATGTACAGCACAAAGAAAAATGTTAAAAGCTACAAGTGAAAAAGGCCAAGTAACATATAAAGGCAGACTTAAGAGAACTGCACCTGACTCCTCAACAGAGACTTTAAAAGCCAGAAAGACCTGGACTTGGAAGTCTTTAAGAGACCACATATGCCAGCCCAGACTATGATACCCAACAAAACTCTTAATCACTATACATGGAGAAAGCAAGATATTCGCTGGGATAACCAAATTTATACAATGTTTACCCACAAGTCCAGCCCTACAGACGATATTAGAAGGAAAAGTCCAACCCTAGTACACCCAAAAAACACGAGAAATAAATAACCCCACACCAAAAAACTCAAAAGAAAGGAAGCATGCACACATATGCACGTGCGCGCGCGCACACATACACACACACACACACACACACACACACACACACACTAACAACACCAGCATCAAAGTAACAGGAATTAACAATCATTGGTAATTAATATCTCTCAATACCAATGGTCTTAATCCCCCCAATAAAAAGACATGGACTAACAGAATAGATGAGAAAACAGGATCCACATTCCGTTTTTTGCTGCATACAAGAAACAGAACTTCATATAAAAGATAGACATTACCTCAGAGTAGGACTTGAAAAAAAAGTTTCCAAGCAAACACTCCTAAGAAGCAAGATAATAAAATAGACGTTCAACCAAAACTACTCGAAGAGATGAAGAAGGATACTTTATACTCAGCAAAGATAAAAATCCACCAAGATGATGCCTTAGTTCTGAAAATCTATTCCACAAATGCAAGAATAGATACATTTGTAAAAGTAACATTACTAAAGGTTAAATTACACATTGAATCCCACACATTAATAGTGGGAGACTTTAATACTCTATTCTCAACAATGGATAGGTCATCAAGACAGAACTAAATAGAAAAATAATGAAACTAACAGATGTTATGAATCAAATGGGTATAACAGATATCTACAGAATATTTCATCCAAATACCAAAGAATATTCTCAGCATCTCATGGAATCTTCTCCATATAATTGGTCACTTGACAAGTGTCAACAAATGTTAGAAAATTGAAATAACTCCTTGAATTTTATCAGATTTCCATGGATTAAAGCTGGACTTCAACAACAAGAAAAATTGCAGACAACCTACAAACTCGTGGAAACTGAACAACTCTCTATTCAATGACCACTGGGTCAGGAAAGAGAGAAAGAAATTAAACACTTTCTTTAATTCAATGAAAATGAAGGTACAGCACACCAAAATTTATAGAACACAATGAAAGTAGTGCTAAGAAGAAAGTTCATAGCAGTAAATGCCTTCATAAAGAAATTGGAGAGATCCCATAGTAGCAATTTAAAAAGATATCTAATAGCCTTAGAATGAAAGAAGAGGAAACAGCAGGAAATAATCAAACTCAAAGGCTGAAATCAATAAATTTAAAACAAAGAGAACAATACAAAGCATCAACAAAACCAAAAGCCGGTTCTTTGAGAAAATCAACATGATAGACAAACTCTTATCCAAACTAATTAAATGCAGTATCTAAAATTAACAAAATCAGAAATGAAAAGGGGGACAAAATAACAGGCAATGAAAGATATCCAAAGAAACACTAGGTTTTACTTCAGTAGCCTGTACTCCACAAAATTGGAAAATATACATGGAATGGATGATTTTCTTGATAGATACCACTTATCAAAGTTAAATTAAAATCATGCAAATAATTGAAATAATCCTATAACTCCTGAGGAACAAGAACCAGTCACTAACGCAGTCATTAAAAGAATCCCAACAATAACAGCAACAACAAAAACAGGGCCAGGTGGGTTTGCCACAGAATTCTATTCTACTGAACCCTTAAATAAGAGCTTAGGGTTCTCAAACTAGTCAACAAAATAGAAACAGAAGGAACATTACCAAACTCATTCTATAAAACCATAGTCACCTTGATACCTACTTTACCCAAGGATTCAACAAAGAAAGAATTTCATACCAATTTCCCATTGGTGCAAATATACTCAATAAAATACTCATAAACCAAATTGAAGAGCACATCAAGACATCATCCACCATGATCCAGGCTTCATCCCAGTATTGCATGAATGGTTCAATAAAAAAGAAGTTCATCAATGTAATTCACTATATAAACAAATTATAAGATAAAAACCCACGCAATCATCTCATTAGATACTGAAAAGGCCTTTGACAAAACTCAATACCCCTTCATATTAAAAGTCTTAAAGAGATCAAAGATACAAGGCACAACCTAAACACATTAAAGGCAATGTACAGCAAGCCAAGAGCCAACACCAAATTAAATGAAGAGAAACTTAAAGCAATTCCACTAATATCAGGGACACAACAAGGCTGGCTACTCTCCATATCTGTTCAATATAGTACTTGATATCTAGCTAGAGCAATAATAAAATTAAGGAGATCAAGGGGATATAAATTGGAAGGAAGAAGTCAAAGTATTGCTATTTGTAGACCATATGAGGGTATACACAAGTAATCCCCAAAATTCTACCAGGGAATTCATATCCATTTCAAGCTTTGTGCACCATAATTTAAACTACATCATTGTTCATGTAAGAGATGTTTTGTGGGCTTATAAGGAAAGATATGGAAAGGAATAAGATCATGAGCCTGAAGGTGTAATCATTTAAAGAGATACAGAGTAGTCATAACATTTTCTAACAGTCACAGTAGAATTAGAACAGAAGTCAGAATGGCAATATGATGATAAATTTTTTCTCAATAATTGCCTATTCACATGTTAACTATGAAATAGAGTAAATTATATAGCATTGCCAATTTATTTTCTAAAGGAAGGGAACAAAAAACCCTATTCAGCTCTTCTATAAAGCTTGTAAGCATGTGAAGGTGACTTAGAGGTCTATTGAGGACGCTGCTTGTTTACTTTTCTGATCTTGCATGTTTTCATCTTTCCTTTCAACTTCTACACTACGGTCACACAGATGTGGACTCATTGACCTGCATATGCTCTAGTCTCTTGTTGTCTGAAGATTATGGTACATTCTTACCCTCCTTTGAGCCTTTCTCAAAATGGGCTTTCTCTTATCCTTCACACAGTCCAAAGAACTTTACTGCAGAGAAATTCTACGGTTACTCTGGCTGGGTTTGGGGTTTTAAGTCTTTCTCTCAGTCACCTCATACCTCAAAAGAAGAAGTTATATCCTGAAAAGCATTTGTCTGAGTAGTTAGCTGCTTATTTGTGCTGCTCAACTGTCTTTTTGATGAGGACAGGAATTCCAATGATCACCTCATGTCTGGTCTCCTCTCTCATTGGTGTATGATAAAAACATTCAGACCTGGTAGCTAGAATCTTCCTTAGTTCCATTATATAATCATGACTTTGAGTGGATTATTTACTTTCTCTTAATTACACCTTTTATCTATATAATTAAATAATACTAGAACACTATTCAAATCTTTAATGAGAAATAAAGAAGATAATGCAAGTAATAGTTTAAGAAGAGTTCAGCAGTTAGCATATGGCAAATGCCTACTGTTATATGCACTAATGGTCATGTTATAGCTAAAGCCTTTATCTGAAATCAAAACAACTCACAAGACACAATTGGAAACCAAGAGCAGAATCCATGCTGACCTTGGACTATTTTACCAATTTGTGTTTTGGTTCTTAGTCATTTGTTCTAATGACTCCAATGTGATCTCAGGATATTCCCTTGCTTAGGATAGAAACAGACTAAACCACTGCTCCCCCTAATCATTTTGCTTCTGGTCTAGTTGTTGTCTTCCCTGAACTCTAGATTCAAACCTCAAATCAGCATTTTGTTTGCTGACAGCATTGTAAATTCATGGATACTGCTCCTTGGTGTATCGTTGACTGCTTCTGGTAAACAGTGCTTCATGTGTTTATATTAGATCTGCAAGGAAGCCATGGAGGAATTGATTTTGAGACCCTGGGGAGATTCACAGACTGAAGAAGAAGTAAAAGAAAGAAGACTGGTTTGGGTTTTGTGTTACTGAGAATAAGATGCTGCTCAAAATTAGTTTTTTTGTTTGTTTGGTTGGTTGGTTTTTTTTTTATTTTCATATTTTATTTACATTTCAAATGTTTCAGATCTCCCCTTTGGAACCTCCCCATTCCCTCCGCCTTCCCCCTGCCAATATGGGGATATTCTCCAACCCACCCTCCCACCCACTCTCATCTTTCCTCCTTGTCATTCTCCTATACTGGGGGATCTAACACCCTCAGGCCCAAGGGCCTCTCCTCCCCCTGACGGATAACAAGACCCTCCTCTGCCACATTTGTGGCCAGCACCATGGGTCTCTCCATGTGTATTCTTTAGTTGGTGGATCAGTCTCCCGAAGTATTGGGGGTGGGGGTCAGGCCAGTTGCCACTGTTGCTACCTCCCTGGGGCTGCACACTCTCTCAGCTCCTTCAGTCCTTTCTCCAAGCCCTCCATTTGGGATGTCACACTCAGAACTACTGTTGTTGCGAAGTGACTCTTGTGTATTTCAAACTTTTGGGCTAATAACCTCTTAACATACCATGTTCATTCTTTTGTGACTGCGTTACCTCGCTCAGGATGATATTTCAAGATCCATCCATTTGTCTACGAATTTCATGAAGTCATTGTTTTTAATAGCTGAGTAGTATTCCATTGTGTAAATGTACCACATTTTCTGTATCCATTCCTCTGTGGAGGGACATCTGGGTTGTTTCCAGCTTCTGGCTATTATAAATATGGCTGCTAAGAACATGAAGTGTATTTTTCTCTATCCACATTTATAATTTATGAATTTATGAGTCATTTATGAATGACTTTCCCCTTCCTCTTCTTCCTCTTCTATTTCCTCCTTCTCCTCCTCTTTCTTCTTCTGTATTAATGTCATTTACTTTCACAGTCATAAATACTCAGCTCCCCTTGAAATGCCCTCTCCTGGCCATTATGTATCCTTTCATTGGAAGAATTTGGACAGTGTTTGCTTATAAAACACATCTGTGCATGCCATGTCTCATACCTCCTTATATAAGCCATTATATATCTTATATAAGCCATTCCTTTTTCAGCATGTGCTCTGGGTATCAGTGTGAAAATCTTTAAGCTCTCCCTAGGTACTATAATTGCTTATGTAGCATCCTTTCCAGCAAAAAAGTATCATGGGCTAGGAATTAAGAAACTGACCCTATCCTGGATTCCATTTTTATATTGTTATATGACCTTGAGGGAATCACTCTACTTAGTAGATTCTGAGACTCCCCATCTGTAAATCAGCAAACTTACATAATTTTTCTCTGGAACTTTACTCCCGAAGACTATAATTAATGTTGGAAAGTTAAAGCTCTTGGAAGACTTAATAGGAACCAAAGAACCTCCTGATATTCCCCTCATCATCTCTTCAACAATTCTCAAGAACTGGGTCAATGTCAAGGTGTCCTGTAAAGCTGTCTCAATAAGACCAAACTCATCAGTGCTTAACTACATTTTTTTTTTTTTTTTTTTTTTTTTAGTGTAGAAGAGAGTTTGTTTAGGGGCATGGGAAGAGGAGTTGAGAAAGGAGTAGAGACAGAGAAAGAGAGAGAGGAAGGGAGAGAGAAACAGAGAAAGAGAAGAGGCTGACCAGGAACATGTGGAGAGAGAGGGGGAGGCAGAAGAGGAGAGAGGGAGAAAGCTGTCAGACAGAGAGAGAAAAGTCAGATAGAATAAAAGCAATAGTTTTTACATAAAACTAGCACTTGAAATTATTTACTGAAAAGTAAAATTTATTGACCCAAATAATGTTTGATGCTCCATGTACCCTCATAGGGTGCATATCCTCTAAAAGAAAAACACGGGTTTACCCACAGTATTAATTTTTGGAGGCTACTTAATATCAGACATTATTTAAAATGTTCTACAAGAAAAAGCTACCTTCTTATTATAGTAAATTTTATATTGGTGAGTAGAAACACAGGGTACTGTTTGAACAATACATTTCTTTTTCTTTGTATATTATGAATGAGACCAATAATATAACTCCTAAATTCAATATAAGGACTAGAAAATATTTTTATAAACTGGCAATACTATATACATGGTGTCTATCCATGTTGGCTAGTGCTGATATCAGTCGTATCACCTAGAGCATACAAATAGACAGAGACTATAATTAAATTTATCCATTTTGTAAGAAGCATGAAGCTAGATGAGTTCTCATGAAATTAAAAGTTCTCAAGTAGTGGCTTGGGGAATTGGTGGGGGGAAATGGAACATAGTGAATACAACCCACCAAACAGCTTTCTAAAACTATTTTATTTCAAAGAAAAGTACACTTGGGTAAGTATCAAGGGTAGGATTATTATTGACTCCATTAACTTTCAAGGTATTTTTTTTACATCCTTTTTCAGAGATTTTTTTCTTTTAGCAAAGGCATTCCATTATCCAGGAGGAGAATTTTACCTATAAAAGCATATTATCTACAAATGACAACTCAGTGTAGCTTGCATTTTCATGATGGCTTTCTCCTCTTTCACCCAAACTACAGTGATTCTTCACTTCTTTTAAGATAATAGTTAACTTATTTTCTCCATAATGATAATTTTTAATTGAGACATAGAATTCTTGTGTTTAATATAAAATAAAGCCTAAAACACTGTGTAAGCAAAATTTGTCCCCCCATTTCACACACACACACACACACATACACACATACACACACACACAGAGTTTCCTCAGACCCACTCCCTGAGTCTTGTACCTACCACTACAACATAATAACAGTTGTACCCTTCCCTCATCCCTACCCACATCTCCCATGTATCCTGCAAACCATCCCCTCCCATGCTATCCTCCCTTCCCCAACTGATTGCTTTGTCTCAGACTACCAATTCCAGCAGGCCTACACTACTAAGCCAAAGTTAATTCTTCTCAGGACAAAAAATAGGCTAAAAACACACCCACACCTCTCCTACTGCTCCTGAGAACCAACCCCCAGTCTCATCCCAAGCTCCATAGCTTTAAACCTGCTGTAGTCTCCCTTTCCTCTCTGCG
Source organism: Rhynchomys soricoides (assembly GCA_019843965.1). NCBI lineage: Eukaryota > Metazoa > Chordata > Mammalia > Rodentia > Muridae > Rhynchomys > Rhynchomys soricoides. The sequence continues at coordinate 3,360,599 of JADRCH010000015.1, read as the reverse complement.
TCAATTTCCACTGGGTCATGAAGACCTTGTCTTTCAACTTCCATACCTCAGTTCATCACAGTTACCCAGACTCTCACAGCCGTAGGAATTCCCTATGAACATACCAGCTGAACAGGCCAAGAAAACAGGCAACACAGATATATCACACTTTTTTAAAAATTCAAAGAGAAATCAGAAAACAAGGAATAAAATACTCACCCAACAAAGACAAATCCAAAACACAGCACCCTGTAAACTAGGATAAATCACAATTAACAACAGTCAAAAGAAAAATGTCTCCACTACAGCCACACAACCACACCACAGAAAGCCCTGAATTTTACAACACAGCTGAAACACATACACACACACACACACACACACACACACACACACACACTTTAAAACCAACTATATGAAGATGGTAGAGATCTTAAAAAGAAAATTAATAAATTCCTCAAAGAAAGCCAAGAAAACACAAACATTCAGTTGAAGGAAATGAACAGAACTCTTCAAGACATGAAACTGGACATAGAAGCAATAAAAAAAATATACTAAGGGATTTTTGAAAATAAAAATATAAGAATTCAAGCAGGAACTGCAGAGGAAAGCTTCACCAACAAAATACAAGAGATGGAAGAAAAAATCTCAAGTGTTGAAGATATATTAGAAGAAATGGATACAGTGGTCAAATTAATGTTAAATCTAAAAACTGCTGTAATGAAACACCCAAAGAAAGCTGTGACACTGAAAAGACCAAATGTAAGAATAATAGGTATAGAGAAAGGAAAAGAATACCAGCTCAATGGCCCAGAAAATATTTCTAATAGAATCATAGAAAAAAATGCAAATACAAATAAGGAGATGTTTATAAAGGTACAAGAAGCATACAGAACACAAAATGGATTGGACTAAAAAAGGAAGTACCTTCACTACATAATAATCAAAGCACTAACCATTCAAAAATATTAAAAGCTGCAAGAGAAAAAGATGAAGTAGTATATAAAGGCACACTTATAAGAATTATACCTTTTATCTTAGTGGAGAATCTAAAAGCCAGAAATGCCTGGACAGATGTGCTGGAGACTCTAAGAGATCACAGATGCCAGCCTAGCCTAGTATACTATACCAACAAATGTTTCAATTAATATAGATGGAGAAAATAAGATAGTCCATAAAAGTCCAATTTACACAATATCTATCTATAAATATGGACATACAGAGGGGATTCAAAGGAAAACTTTAACCCAAAGAGGATAATTACACACATGAAGACACAGGCAATTATTAGCCCCAAACTAGCAAAATCAACAGAAGAGAAGCACACACCACCACCAACAAAAGTCAGAACAAAATAATAGGAATCAGCAGTCATTGGTCATTGATATCTCATAATATCAATGGTCTGGATTTACAAATAAAAAGACACAGATTAATTGAATGGGTGTGAAAAGAATACCCATCTGTGTGCTGCATCAAGGATTGACATTGTCTCAGGCCAAAGGGTTGGGAAAAGATAGTTCATGAAAATGAACATAAGAAACAAGCTGCTGTAGACATTTTAATATCTATCAATGTAGACTATAAACCAAAACTAATCAAATGCCTTATGGAAGGACACTACACATTCATCAAAGGAAAAATTCACAGAGATGATATTCCAATTCTTAACATCTATAATCCAAACACAAGGTACCCAAGATTGTAAAAGAGACACTACTACAGCTTAAATCAGATATTGACCCTAATACACTTATAGTGAGAGACTTCAATGTCCACCAATAGACAGGTCATCCAGATAAAAAATTAAACAGAGAAATACTGGAGCTAATAGACATTAGAAACAAAATGGACCTATCAGATATTTATATAGTATTTCACCAAACATGAAAAAAAATATATATGTACCTTTGGTTAGTCTGAGAAAAAGTGCCATTAGGTACAGAGTAGAATATTCTACTATATAAATAGACAGAAAGCAAATGTCAACAGCTTCATAAAATCAAAATAATCACCTGAATCCTATCAATCCATTAAAGCTGACTATCAACAAAAGAAAGCTTACAAACTCATACAAACCAAAAAACTCTGTACTCAATGAAAAATGGATAGTGATAGAAATAAAGAAATTGAAGATTTTCTAGAATTCAATGAAAATGAGTACACACCATATCAAAACTTATAGGGCACGATGAATTCATTGCTGAGACAAAAATTCATAGCACTAGATGCTTATATTATAAAAAATTGGAGCACTCTCATACTAGGAACTTAACAGCTCATCTGAAAGCTCTACACAATGAGAAATCTGGAAGTAATCAAACTGACAGTTGAAATCAATAAAATAGAAACAAGGAATCAATGAAATAAAAAGTTGGTTCGTAGAGAAATTAAACAAGATAGACAAACCCTTATCCAAACTAACTAAAAGACAACGGGAGAGATCTAAAATTAGCCAAAATCAGAAATGAAAAATGGGAACATAACAGCAGACACAAAGAAAAAACAGAGAATCATGAAGATCTTTAAAACCCTGTATTCCACCAAATTATAAAATTAAAAAGAACTGCCTAATTTTCTTGATAGATATCACTTCCAATACCTAAATCAAGATCAAATAGACAAACTAAATAGACCTATAAGCTTTGGCAAAATAGAATCACTCATTAAAAGGCTCCCAAATAAAAAAGCCCAGTGTTGTAGGACAGATATTATTACATTTTCAATTCAGAGTTAACACTAATACTCCTGAAATTATTCCACAAACTAGAAACAGAACGTCATTGCCCAATTCACAATCAGCATGAAACAAAACCACATTAAGACAACTCTACAAAGAAAGAGAATTACAGACTATTTTTCCCTTATGAATATAGTTGCAAAATGTTCAATAAAATACTCACAAGCTGAATCCAAGAATTCATAAAAAATCCACCATGACCAAGTAGGCTTCATCCAAGAGAAGCAGGGAAGTTTCAATGTATGAAAATCAGTAAATGTAATATACCATATAAACACACTGAAAGAAAAAGAAACACATGATCAGCTCTTAAGATGTAGAAATGGTCTTTGGCAGAGACCAATACTTCTTCATGATAAAATTCATGGGGATATTAGGGATAGATACAAAGAACATACCCAATAAAGGGAATTTGCGGCAAGTACAGAGCCAACATCAAAATAAGTGGAGAGAAGCTCAAAGCAATTCCACTAAAATCAAGAACGAGACAACGTTGTGCATTCTTTCCATATCTATTCAATATAGTACATGAAATTTTACCTAGAGCAGTAAGACAACTGAAGGAGATCAAGAGAATACAAATTGAAAAAGAAAAATATAATTATCTTAATTTGCAGATGATATGATAGTAGCTATGTAACCCTAAAAATTCCACCATGGAACTCCTACAGCTGATAAATGTGTCAGCAATATAAAGGATACAAAATTAACTCACAAAATTATGTAGCCTTCCTATAAACAGAAGACAAATAGATTGAGAAAGAAATCAAAGAAACACCACCTCTATTTATAGGTAGACATTATTTAAATTTCACTTTTTTATGGAGTATCTTATTTTCTCCATCTAAGGTGATTGAAAGTTTTGCTGGGTATAGTAGTCTGAACTGGCATCTGTGGTCTAGTAGAGTCTGCAGCACATCTGTCCAGACCCTTCTGGCTTTTAGTTTCTAGACATCTAGAACTTCCTTATCCCCCCTTCGTCTTCTTTCAAGTTAGGTTTTTTGTTTGTTTGCTTGCTTGCTTTTTTGTTTGTTTGTTTTACCCATATGTGCACCATTTATTTATATATTTGTATACATGACAAACTAGAATCTGCATATGAGAACAAACATGCAGTTTCTGTCTTTGTGGGTCACCTCACTTAACAATTTCTACATCCACATATTATCTTGAAATTTTTACAATTTTACCTTTCTTAACAGTTGAACAAAATCATATTGTTACATACCACATTCTTATTATCAGAAATGATTTCATTTCTTTTTTATTATAAATAGACAAGCAATAAATATGGGTATGTAAAGGTCTTTATTGTTTTTATCTGTTCAGACATGTTTGTTTCTATATGAACTCTAAACTCCTTGATAATTCTAAAGGCTCATGAAAGAAATAAGTACAAATCTGGCAAAATATTGTTTAGAATCAGGGAGATGGGATGGCATTGTGATAGAAACATAAATGTTAGACATTACAAAGATAATGTATTATCTACATATTAAAATGACTGCACAAGGAATATCATAAGCCTAGTTGGAACCACATAAACCACATGAGAAAATATCTAAGACAAATGTGTAATAGCAAATAGCTAATTTATTTAATAGATAAAGTGGTTTTAATCATCAGTTTTTAAAACTCCAATAAACAAACCAGAGGCACACAATCAGCTTGTTAATGTATTTACATACATGAGCTGTGCATAGAACAAGGGACGTGAATAATAATAAGAGAGTTGGTGAGCAGCAACTGACTTACAGATGTTTGTACCATGTCCAGTGATTTCCTGAACATTTTGTTTTTGTTTATTTAAACTTCCTAGACAACTTTCCAGCATAGCCTTCACATTATCAGTATCTTCATCATACCCACAAAGACTTTAATGATTATATAAGAAATAAAATAATGACAAATGAGGTAGATATGAAAACGAATTAGTCATTTTGGGAGCTGAGAAATTATTTCCATAAATGGATTGACAAACATGAAATGTCTAACATTACATTGTGTTGATACAATTTTAAAGATCCTGACAATCTTACATACTGCTTCAACCTATGTACTCCTATAGTAATATGCTAAATAATTTATAACTTGAAATTAGTTTATGTGTGTGTGCTCATGCCCATTTGTGCACAGTGTAGTTAATTGTATTCTTAAACTTCAAATCCAAGGTCCTTCCATTGCCCTCTAACTCTTCAATTCCCATGGGAACTATATGTGAACTCACTCAGCTGGCAAAGGCACAGCTTACATTTCTGGCTTCATACAGATCCCTGGCAGGTCAAGGCAGCCTGCCTAGAGGACCCTAGCTCTTAGAGCTGAAGGAGTCCTGTTCATAAGCTAGATAAATGCTTTGAAGCTGGGAGTTCCTTTTTCCAGATGAGGAAGCCTTCTTGGGAGTTAAGGTCCCACTACATTTTTACAAAGGCTTTCTGCCATGGGTAAATATCCACTGAATAAGCAGCTTCCAAATGGAATCAGTGGAGACCAAGATAAAGCTGTTCTTCTGTAAACAGATGTGTATTTGAAGGACTGAGGGAAACACTCATTTCACAGTTATCTTTGGCTGGAGAGATATTTAGAGAGTCTCCTATTAGATTATGGGTAACTTGAGGGATATATTAGATTATAGTAATGATGGCAGGAGTCAGTTCTGGACCAGTGCAGTAGAGCTTCCAATGCAAGGAGATAGGCTAACTAATGCACAGATGGTACAGAACACTCAAGAAGAAAGCAAAGTTTTAGAGTCAAATGAATGGAAAGTTATGTTTCTAGTAAACTGTAAAAAGAAAGTGTGTATGGCAATAGTTAAATTCTCAATGAATGATGGCTTACAATGGTCAGTATTTAACCAGAATTTCTAATCTATGAATCAGAAAATTTAAAAAAAAATGATTACTCTTTTATAAGAGTTTATAACACATGACCTGGGGTTTCTTTTAATATCTAGTTACTAATGTCTGCATAGATTGGTATTTTCAAGGGTAGAAGTTAGATAAAGCAAAGTAGAACACTGGGGAAGACTTAAGTAGAAATGGGAGGACGGACAGTTGGTAGAGATGGGTGGAGGGAAGACCAACCAAAACCTAAGTTGTGTGAAAAGGTTGTATGGGACTGGATGCTTTGTAAGCTAATTAAAAGCAGAGTATAATTATAATAATTTGAACATCAAACAGATGTACCCTTGGTAAGGGAATAATGCCACTCCCAGAAGACAAAGTTTATGAAACAAAACTTCCAATGTAAAAAAAGAACTGCTTCTTTAGAAGTTAATGGTCAAATAGGTGCTTGAGTCCCACCAAATAATATATACTATTGCCACTTCCTTTGTTTGTCCAATAGAATTAGATAATAGGACCATATTGCTAAAGATACCATGTGCTTTATTGCAGGACACAGAGAAGCTAGGCGGGGACTGAGCTGAAAGCTTCCTTCCTAATGATTAGCTTTCATGGTGTTGGAAGATGCTATACAGGCTGATAGGGAGGAAATGCTAAAAACAGGCTTACTCAGCTGTGGCATGTGTGCTACACTAGCTACTTGCCAGAGAAGGTGTGCCTACTAGTGCAGGAGTATCAAGACTGTTTGCAGGTTAATGAACCACTTTCCAATTGGAGTTGAGGATGCTTCACAGTTGAAAATTTGCATCTGCTACTCTAAAAGCCCATGCTAGGGAGGACACAGGCCTTAGTAGGGAAACCACTGCTTTTCCACTGTTAAATGTACATGCTATATTTGTCAAATTGCCTGTTGGTTCTGTTTGTTTTTCTGTTTTTTGTTTGTTCCTATAGATAAGGTTTTTCTGTTTTTCTGTTTGTTCCTATAGATAAGTGGTGTTATCAGTTTCTATCAGAGAAACTTCTTTTTGCTGTGGGCAGTCGTTACTGCAGAGATTCATAACCAGTCAAAATCCTGATACTATTGACTATTGAATTATTGACCCTAAGTGTAATATTTGTATCATCCCCACTAATGCTTGAGAAGTACACCAGAAAAGGCATGGAAATAACGTAAGAATGGGAGGAGGGAAATATTGTGGAATGCTGTGTATCTCAGGAGCAACTTGAACTTACAATGGCTGTGGTTACATGCTCACAATCTATACAAGATTGGAGCTGTCAACATTCCATCAAAGATAGGTAAGAGATTCAGGAGAGCTCACTCTCCTAAGAATCTATAAGCAGCTGTCAGTTGCTGTGGAGAGTGAGAGCAGCACTTTCTTTAGTGGTGCAGCGTCTGGTGAGTTGCTCAGACTTCTGTAATATCTCCTTACCCAGGCTGCTATGAGCTACACTAATCAAATGTATTGGATTTTAAGAGACCACTCATAAAATATGAAAGAGAGAGTACTGGATGGGAAGAAGACGACCAGTGAGGGGACAGAGTGGTAATAGGGGAAGAATAAGATCAAATGCATCATATACATGTTTGAAAAGACCATAATGAAACACATTATTATGTTTAATTATTATTTGATAATAAGAAACCATTTTTAAAAAGTTTTACATATATCAGGCAAAAGATGACTTAAGGTGTTGTCTATTAGAACCTGAATGCAGTTCATTATAAATTATTCATATTAATACAATTAACTTATGAAGGACATTTTGATTTGGAAATTGTTTTGATAATGGATGTTTTTATTAAAGTGTTGGTTATCTTCAGTGATTTAGATTCAAGTTAATAATACTGAGAATGCATCACACAGAGATCAGGTATTTTTTTTTTTCAGATAGTTTCATCTCATTTGATTTTATTTTTTGAAGTTGTATTAGAAACTCTCAAGATGAAGGTCATAAGGTTCGGAATTACACATCCTTTTCATGTGTAAAACATCTCAGTTAACTTTCTGAGTGTATTTCCACATGCCTTAGTACCTTCGAGATGGGAGGTCAAATCAACTGCCCTTAGGATGATCTATTTTAATGGTTACCCGCCCACCCCATGCTTTTTTATCCCTTTGATACTAAATGGAAAAATCACTTCTATAAGAAGCAGAAATATTTAATAAAGTTGTCTGTGGAAATGGTAAAAACATATAACTAACAGGAGACCAGTAAAAGGTGATAGAAATGATGATTTTCCATACTTGCTTTCAAAGTAAAATACAAGATACATGAGAAAAGAGCTGCTTTGTCTGTTAGTCAGACTTTTATCACTGTGACATCTTACAAGGAAAAAAATACTTAAGCTTATTTCCTCAGACATTATTATTATTATTATTATTATTATTATTATTATTATTATTATTAT
>JADRCH010000015.1:3302583-3352617 GCA_019843965.1 Rhynchomys soricoides | reverse complement strand
ATTATTATTATTATTATTATTATTATTATTATTATTATTATTATTATTATTTTGTCTTTCCTTTCTGGTTTGTGGTGCGGAAGAAGACCATGGTGGCAGTTGTGTAGGAATGCTACATTAATTATGGCTATAATGCCAGTCAGAAAGCAGATAGAAAAGGAGGTTCTAGGGCAAGATATGAATTCCACAGCATACCTCGGGTAACCCACCTGTAAAAAGTAAGTCCCACTAACAAAAGTATCTATCATATTCTAAAATATTATCCCAAGTTGGAGACCAAGCTTCCAACATATGAGACCATGTGGGACATTTTGCATTCTAACCATAGAGTTATGGTCTTCATGTACTTTGAGCACAATGTCATAGAAACAAACAACTAAGCACTTTTTGGATAAATAAATGTTGAAATAGAGGGGAAATGCATGGTCATAGTAACTGAGAAGATGTAAAATAGAAAATCCTAGAAAATGAAAAGAACTTTCATTTAATAACTTTGTGTCTTCTTGAGCTAGTATTATACACCCAAATTTGGTCCCGATATTCAAAGTTCAACTTTCATCTTGGCATATACATAAAGCAGATGGAAATACATTTCCAGGAACTCCTACGAAATCTGGAGAAATTGTCACAGACAAGACATTTGGCACACCTGGGGAGAATAAATCCTTTGAAGTAAGGATGAAACAGTATAGAAAGATGAGTCAAAGAAATCTTGAGGCATGGAGCTCCTTGCCTTGGCTTACCCGTCTGGTCACCATATAATGTGATTCTTCTTTCAGGTCTATCTTAGACATATTTCTCCTCCTGATTTTCATGTTCTAAGCACAATTGTATGACTTATTTTCCAAAATGACCTTTATAGTCTGTGACCCTGTCTAGCACGATGTGCCAAACTCCAGGTTTGCTTGATCAATGGATTCTTCTATCCCTGATAGTCTAGGAATAGGAGTGAAGGCTCAGACTTTCTTGTTCAAACTCAGTAAAATCAAGGAGTGAGAAAGATGGAAATGAGAAGTGTACTGGCTGGTTTTGTATCGACTTGACACAAGCTGGAGTTATCACAGAGAAAGCAGTTTCAGTTCAGAAAATGCCTCCACGAGATCCAGCTATAAGGCATTTTCTCAATTAGTGATCAAGGGGGGAGGACCCCTTGTGGGTGGTACCATCTGTGGGTTGGTAGTCTTGGGCTCTATAAGAATGCCAGCTGAGCAAGCCAGGAGAAGCAAGCAAGCAAGCCAGGAAGTTACATCCTCCATGGTCTCTGAATCAGCTCCTGCTTCCTGAGTTCCAGTCCTGACTTCCTTTGGTGATGAACAGCACCATGGAAGTATAAATAACCCATTCCTCCCCAACTTGCTTCTTGGATGATGTTTGTAGAGGAACAGAAACCCTGACTAAGACAAGAAGATAGAAGAGAGTTCATTGAGCACATAGAACAGCCACATAAATTTGTTTCACATACATTTGGTCTTTTTAAACATTTATTTATTTATTTTTATTTTTGGATATTTATGTACATTTCAGATGTTTTCCCTACTGGGAACCCCCTATTCCATTCCCCTCCCCCTGCCTCTATGAAGGTGCTCCTTCCACCCATCCACCCACTCCCATCTTCCCTCCCTAGCATTCCCCTACACTGGGGCATCTAACACCCTCAGTCCCAAGGGCCTTTCCTCCCACTGATGGCCAACAAGGCCTTCTTCTGCCACATATGTAGCCAGCAACATGGGTCCATCCATGCATATGCTTTGGTTGGTGGTCCAGTCTCTAAGAGCTCCGGGGGGTCTAGCCAATTGACACAGTTGCTCCTTCCATGTGGCTGCAAACCCCCTCAGCTCCTGCAGTCCCTTCTCTAACTTCTCCTCCAGGACCCCACACTCAGTCCAACGGTTGGCTTCAAGCATCTGTCTCTGTATTTGTCAGGCTCTGCCTGAGCTTCTCTGGAGTCAGCTTATCATGCTTCCATCAGCAAGCAATTCTCAGCATCCATAAGAATGTCCAGGTTTGGTGGCTATATATGGGATGTATCCCCAGGTGGGGCAGTCTTTGGATGGCCTTTCCTTGAATCTCTACTCCACATTTTGTCTCAATATTTCTCCCTATGAATATTTTGTTCACCCTTCTAAGAAACACTGAAGCATCACATTTTGGTCTTCCTTCTTCTTAGGCTTCATATAATCTGTGAATTGAATCTTAGTTATTCTGAACTTTTGGGCTAATATCAATTTATCAGTGAGTACATACCATGTTTGTTTTTTGTGACTGAGTTACCTTACTCAGGATGATATTTTCAAGTTCCATCTATTTGCCTGCAAATTTCATTGTTTTTAGTAGCTGAATAGTATTCCATTTTGTAAATGTATCACAAATGACCATCTTGCCAAAAGCAATCTACAGATTCAATGCAATCCGCATCAAAATTCCAACTCAATTTTTCATGGACGTAGAAAGAGCAATTCTCAAATTCATATAGAATAACAAAAAACCCAGGATAGTAAAAACTATTCTCAACAATAAAAGAACTTTTGGGGGAATCAGCATCCCTGACCTTAAGCTCTACTATAGAGCAATAGTGATAAAAAACTGCATGGTATTGGTACAGTGACATGCAGGTAGATCAATGGAAGAGAATTGAAGACCCAGAAATGAACCCATACACCTTTGGTCACTTGATTTTTAACATAGGAGCTAAAACCATCCAGTGGAAAAAAGACAACATTTTCAACAAATGGTGCTGGTTCAACTGGTGGTCAATATGTAGAAGAATGCAAATCTATCCATTCCTATCTCCCTGTACAAAGCTCAAGTCCAAGTAGATCAAGGATCTCCACATAAAACCAGGTGCACTGAATCTAATAGAAGAGAAAATGTGGAAAAGTCTTGAACACATGGGCACAGGGGGAAAGTTTTTGAACAGAACACCAATGGCTTATTCTCTAAGATCAAGAAATGACAAATGGGACTTCATAAAATTGCAAAGCTTCTGTAAGGCAAAGGACAATGTCAATTGGACGAAACAGCAACCAACAGACTGGGAAAAGATCTTTACCAATCCTATGTCCAATAGAGGGCTAATATTTAATATATACAAAGAACTCAAGAAGTTATACTCTAGAGAACCAAATAACCCTATTAAAAACTGGGGAACAGAGCTAAACAGAGAATTCTCAACTAAGGAAACTCGAATAGCTGAGAAGCACCTAAAGAAATGTTCAACATCCTTAGTCATCAGGGAAATTTAAATCAAAACAACCCTGAGATTCCACCTCACACCAGTCAGAATGGCTAAGATCAAAAACTCAGGTGACAGCAGATGCTGGTGAGGATGTGAAGAAAGAGGAACACTCCTCCATTGCTGGTGGGATTGCAAGCTGGTACAACCACTCTGGTACTTACTCACTTTGGTGGATCCTCAGAAAATTGGACATAGTACTACCTGATGACCCAGTTATACCACTCCTGGGCATAAACCCAGAAGATGCTCCAACAGGTAATAAGGACACATGCACCACTATGTTCATAGCAGCGATATTTATAATAGCCAGAAGCTGCAAACAACCCAGATGTCCCTCAACAGGGAATGGATACAGAAAATGTGGTACATAAATTTGGTATTAATACCACTTTATAGGAATAGGAAACAGCAGGCAATTGACATTTTCCAGACACACAGCTAATGTCCAGATTTGGTAGTCTAAAATAATAGTTATATAAGGTATGGGAATTCACTCATGGGGCAGGTAGTGTTCCAGCTCACAAAAGCATACTCCTACAAATCAGTATGCAAAACAAAACAAAACAAAACAAAAACCTATTTAAATCATAGGTCCAGTCTTTGAGGTCTTGGAGAGAATGCTAGAATCACAAGTTGCTGGAAAGTAACGTGCCAAGCACTGTAAGTGCAAGAAAAGAAAATCACAGTTGATATTTCCAATAGAATTACAGTACCTGCATGACTCCTTTTGAATTACATCTAGAGATAGCATTTGCATTCCATATGTTTTTGATAATTAACCATTTTGAAAGGTAGCATTGCTGGAGATAATTACACAACTACACATATATTTATAGTTCCCTATACAATCATAGGTGAGCAGAGCACTTAACTGTTCAATTAATGACTGTTTAAATAATAGCCTGAACCACAGGATTGACTGTCTCATTGAGATAATATAGCTTTGCAAAATAACTATAGAAGTATAGAGAAACGCTCTTGGCAACTGTGCTATAATATAAAATAGTGAGAACTTGATCCATAAAATGTGGCCTGGGGTTAATATGCATAAGCAGGGAAAGTCCTCTCCTGTTGCAACAGCAGACTGTAGTCATCAACAAGATTATGTTGAGAATTTATATTTGTTTGAGGTTATGAAGAATGCAGAGTTGAGAAAAGATTTTATCCTCAAAGAAATGAACCACATACGTGGCAGTGCTAGATAGCAAATTTGGGTGTAAGGAAGATATGATAGTAAGTTACAGTTCTCCCCAAAATTTGTTAAAAAGGAAAATCTCATATGAGGGACATTTGATAAAGAGTTCAGGAGACTGGGAGACAGAGGTTAAATGTCCAATGAAGAGAAAGTGCAGGGTGTATCAGTTTATGATGTGTGAACAAATGGGATTCAAACAGGGAAATTAAAGGGATAGAAAGAATTTTGAATCAATTTATTTTTAAAAGCTTATACAGTTCTCATATAATGAACAATTATAGCAAGTGATTTTCTAATGTAAAAGCAAAACTCAGCCTTAAGAGTTTTCCTCTTCCCCATTTGGAAACAGAACAGAACTGAAGTCTATGTGTCACCAAAACCATCTCTTGCATTTTCTGTACTAGGAAACTCAATCCTTTCTTTTAATGGCTCTTTATAATCCAAGGATTGATACATTTATTAAATAAGTGACTTTTAACACAATGTGGGATTTTCTAAATCTTTTCAATTTGAATATTAAATAAAATTCATTAATTAGTTTTATGCTTTATTATATGAAAAATGGGACATACCAACCACTTTGATCATATTCTGTTGCCTAAAGAAAATTTTTAAAAAGCATTCAAATTCCTTCCAAGTAACTAAAAACTAAATTATTATAGGAAGCAATTTTAGTCGTGCCCCTTGTGATTGTTGTCTCATAGAGAGTGGTAAGATTAGGAGGTGTAACCTTGTTGGAGTAGGTGTGGCCTTATTGGAGGAATTTTGACACTTTGGAGACAGGTTTTGAGGTCTCATATATGCTCAAGTCTAGCCAGTGAGACACAGTTTTCTTCTGCTGCCTTCAGATCAAGATGTAGAATTTTCAGATTCTTCTCCAGCACCATGTCTGCCTGGATGATGCCTTGCTTCCTGCCAGGATGGTAATGGACTAATCTTCTGGAACCATAAGCCAGCCCCAATTAAATGGTTCCCTTTATATGAGTTGCCTTGGCTATGGTTACTCTTCATAGCTATAATGCCCTAACTAAGGCAAACCTACCCAGGGTAAGGATAGATAAATCTGGATACTATTACATACAGAATTATTATTGGTACAGAATCTCAGAGAACTGAGAGCAATTAACAAATACCTGATTAGTATAAAAACATATACATAATATAGAGCCAGTTTATTGCAGTGTCTCAAAGTACCGTCCTGACTGCAGAGAGCAGCCTTAACTAACCAGGTGTTTGCACATGTCAGAAAGGTCCAGAAAACTCAAAAACAAACTTTTCTTCACAAGAATCTCCCCAAACTAGCCAATATAGTGAGCTAGAATCATTGTGCAAATAGACATGTACATGCATAAAAAAAGAGAAAGTTTTAAAAAAGACTACGTAGTATTTGGAAGTTGGGGCAATGGCAAATTCTTTTTTGGTGATGTGGCTTGTGCAAGGCTCTGTAGGTCTTGTTAAAGGTGTATAATGTATGTGTTTGACTATATATAGAAGCCAAGAAAACAGAATGGGAACCATACAAGTGGTCTTAAAGAAGAGAGGTAGTAATGGAAGTAGAATTCATGGGATGAGGAAAAAAAGACAGGGTTTGAAAGGAAATAAGCAGGGGGTGTGAGCAGGGAAAATGGAAGAAGGTCAAATAAAACTGTGTAAGTAAACGTCATAAAGAAACCTATTCTTTAAGTCATTAACAACTTAACATGGAGAGATAACTCAAGTGGTAAGGTGTATGCTGCACATTCATGAGCACTTAGGTTTGGAATCCAACAGAAAAATACCAAGCATAATTGCATGTGTCTGTAACACGACAGTGGGTGCTGGAGACTGGAGAATCCTGGGAGCTCACTGTAGCGAATATGCAAGTGCCAAAGTGAGAAATTCTGTTTCAAAAAACACAGTGAAACGTGATCAAAGAAGATCCCCAATGTTAACCTCTGCCTCCATACATGTGCACACATATGCACACCTACTCTTATATATGTGCATACATATATATTATACATGCACACAAAAATTCAAAGAAATAAATAAAAAACAGAGTGTCGTTCAGAATGTGAAATATTATGGGATGATTGGGGCTGGAGAGAGAACTCAGTGGTGAAGGGCACTTGTTCTTGTAGAGGACCCAATTTCAGTTCCCAGCACCAACATTATGGTTAATAGCTGTTCATTATTCTAGTTTCATATTCTAGTTCTGGCACCCTCCCAGTGCATCAGGCACACACATGAGGCACATAAATACAGGCAAGCTAAAGGATATATATATATATATATATATATATATATATATATATATATATATAGTAAGATAAAATAAAATAAAAATAAATCGTGAGATAGTGAAGAGTACAACAACATGAAGGTCAAAGTAAAATAAAAAGAATTTTGTCCTCTTCTTGTATTTGATGAGATTAGGAGCCTAAGGCTATACAGGGAAATGGCTATTATATTACTTATTATTAAGCCTAAAACAAATAAACATCGAACCAAACATTAGCAGTAAATACCTAAAGGAATTAAAGGCTATAGTTAACCAAAGAACACCTGCTTTATTAAATATTTTTTTATTTTATTTTTATTTTCTGCACAAAAGAATTTGATTGTATGGGTCTAAACCAAAACAACTTGCTTAAATTCTTTCTAAGTAAATAGACTAGAAACTGAAAGACAGTTGTCATTCCTTTACTGGGGTTTTTTCAGGCCTTTCTTTAGGACAACTTTGTCCCAGATTCTAATTATTTATAGCCACCATTCATGAAACAGCCTCCACATGGCAGGCATGCTGCCATGCCCTTCATTTGCATTAGATCATTTAGTATTTGAGTACTACTAGGGTAGAGAAGGTGTGATTAGAGATTTACAGTCAACACTTAGAAATGTATTCTTCCATTACCCAAATGTGTGTATGTATACACTCCAAATGCATACCCCTAAAAACACAGAAGATAGTGTTAGAATTGCCGCAAGAGATTTAAATGTAGACTTCATGCTCTTTATTTGGGGACTATATGTTAGAAATTATTAGCATCGGATCAATTATATGTTTACATTTTCCTTTTTTGTAAGATTCAGATGAGTAATTCTCAGAACCACTAGGTTAGGTTACGTGCATAGTTCCCATACTACAAGTATGAGTCTGCCTGACGTTCCAGCTAATGCTTTATTTTATGAGGTTTGTTTATTTCTGACTGTTTAGCTTTCTGGCCACTCTATGAACACTGGGACTTTAGATGCACTCTATTAGCTCTAATTTGAAAGTCTTTTTTCTACCTGGGTAATTCAACAATAGGAGTTTTCTATATTTTCTGAGTTCACTGGATGTATAATAATAGCTACTGATCTACATGCTAAGATCTCCAGGGTGATGCTGAGAGACCCTATGTGGATAGTCTTAGGTGAAGTCAATTCTAAAGGTCTCATTAGACTCTTTTATATCAATATAAATGTGAGATCCCCATCTTAGAAAACTAAGAACAAATGGACACAGGTAAACTTGAGATGCATGAGTTGTTCTTGTTAACATTTTAGAGAAGAAAGATAGAGAAAAAGCCAGAGCTTGAACAAGGGCCTGAAAGATGTAGGAGAGACTTGCCATACACTATCGGAGGAGATGGCTCATACTTAAAGGCCTCTAGTAGACGATACCATAAAGTTCTCCAAGTTTCAAAGGATACTGTCCATACAAAATGAACAACTTATGGGACTATGGTACAAGCTTTATAAAGGCCATCAATAAGAGAGAAAACAGTAAGGCCCAAATGACAAGAATGGGAAGGGATCATGTGAGCAAGCCCTTTGCTCTGTAAACCAGGAGGTCAGAGATTCAAAACAAAACAAAACAAAAAAAATGACATTAGGTTATGTGCAGAGGGTAGATACAGATGACATGCTCAAAGGACCAGAGCATAAGAAGGGGAAGGGGAAGGTTGTTGGAAAATATGCATATTTACCACCAGCCAAATAAGTTATTTTCCTCCATTTCTCTTATCAATGCGTCTTTTACCTCCCCTTCTGGAATTGCCTAAAAACACTGGCATTTCGGTGTCTTATTCTATCATGAATTTTTATAAACTAGTTCCAATTTGAAGTCTTAAAATTATGTAGTGATTAATAAAAACAGCTCTTGCAAAAAAAGCCTCATTCTTTTCATTACTCTTCTACAGCCTATTGAGAGTAGAAATAAACTGTCTACACAGAAAACCTATTTCTCCAAATGTTGTAGGAAATTAGGCAGCTAAAAATATATTCCATCTTTCTCAAGCATGTCAAGTGGATGTAATATGTCAGCTTGTTACTTTGAAAGGATTGTAATATCAAAAATGAAAGATTAAGATTTCAGGTGGGAAAGAGGCAGAGATAGCCAGGGGAGATTTTATCTGTAAACGATACCATCTCCATGTTAATAGCCTCAAGAGGGGAGAGCCTGGGGAAGGAAACTCTGGCAGAAATTCGACTTGCTGTATGAAATAGTCTGATGTGCACTGAAAGGACTCTCTGGGTTTTATCTGTCAAATCAACATCTCTTTCACCCTGAAAATGTCTAATAAGGCTTTCATTGATCAATTCAACCACTTGAAGTGGTACACACCACTGTCCAAGCACTTCTTATTAGGCAAAGGGTGAATGGGAACCACGAGGAAAATCACATCATACCTCTAGAAGAACAAAAAGGTAAAAAAATTAGGCACAGAGCATTTCTAAGTGTACATCATCAGATTTCCTCAGCATATTTCTTCCCAAAGGAGAAAAGTACAGGGGTCATGGAAAACAAGATGAGGAGGAATTTACAAGTCAGAACACAGGACACTATCCTTGAGGTTTCAGGGGACATTCTACCTGGAGGAAGATAGCTGTTCTCTTGGTATGAGATAAAGGATGGCAAGAGAAAGAATCTGCCTTGTGTTTTACATTTCTGTACTTGATTCTGGTTTAACTGAGATAAAGGTTTTTTTCTTGGTAATATATTTTGTTTTACTTCTTTGTATGAATTCGTAGAAATCAAGAAAATGTAGGAAGTGCTGTTTTTCAGTGAATGATCTCAACCAGTAGCCAGGCAGGACTCTAGATGGACCACAAAGGGAAATGTGTTAGTTCAAGGATGGATAGCTTTGAGCCCTATAAGAATTTCTACTGTTAATTTCTGATGGGTGGCTGGGATAATTCATATAGCACTCTACCCCTATCTGTGCAATTGCAAAGAAGGAAAAATTTTCCCACCCCCAACCTTATAACCATATAATAAGGCTTAATAAGATAATGGTTCTTATGGGATCTCAATAACCTTAAAGGGAGAAGCAATAAAACATATCTTATTATCATCAACATATGCAGTTTAGAATAATTATTTTAATGGCTCGATTTTTACCCATTATAATGAGGACTACAATTTTGGCTAATTTAACTAGGGACTGTCTTTCATGCTTGAGTTACTACACAAGAGAATCAAATAAAAGATATTTCCCCTTCTTCTCTACCTCCTCCTTATCCCCTTCCTATGCTTCTTAAAGTTTTCCTTTCCATTCTCTTTGTTTTCTTCCTGGCTTTAATTGTAGGTATTGGTTTGTTTGTTTTCTCCATTAGGGAAGCAGGTGTGTTTACTCCCTATAATCTCAACTACTGAAGTATGTATATTCCTGCTCCATCTGTATATAGATGGTCACTGCTTGTCACCAGTACCTTTAACAGCTTGCAGTGATTCTGTCTAGACCGATGAGCAGACATTGAAAATAATGTTGGTGGAGTTTATTTTTACCCAGATTAGCTTTATAGAAGGAAAAGAAAAAAATCATTTGGAAGAAAGAGGATCTGGATGTGTTGTTGAAAGTACTGAAAATAATTTTATACTAGATGCAGATGTGCTATGAAGTACGAGGAAGAGGGTGAGCAATGTTGATGCTTTCCTTTGTTAATTCTGGAAGTGATTCCAATTGTTTTCCTTTCACAAAATTGATTACTCAGTAATTCCATGAATGGTTATTGGATGCTTGTACAGACTAAGAAAATCTGTTGGAAAACCTCTAGAAACAAAGACATATAGCGTCATATATTCCAAATGTGGCAGAAGAGTAAAGCTTGAACTTACATTACATTGCACACTAGAATATATGGTAAATGCTAGACAGAAAGTGCAAAATTGATAATACAGTGCTAGCCCAGAGAATGAAGGCATGGCTTCTAGCTAGTGTACTGGAGAGTATGCATGCAGTTGATACTGTTTTGCTCTCTATTAAAATACATACATGGTATCAATAGGAAAAGGAGGCTATAAGGGGGAAGAATCTACAAAGACAAATCCATGACAAAGACATCAAACGTACAAAGCAGACTGTACTAGGAATGCATGAGCCTCTTAGACTGGCATATAAGCTTTTAACAGGATCAGTGGAGAAGTCTGGAAAGGGATGTGTTTGTTTAAGATTCAGATTTTCAGCTGAGGTTAATAGAAAGAAATGGAGCATAGATCATAACTGTATGACTCAACATTTAGGTCATTTCTCAGATGTCATCTCCTTAGGTCCCAGTCATACTCTCTGAGTCTCTGATTTTTTTCTAGAATATATTAAATTAAACTGATTGGTAATATGCTTACGGTTTTATTTTTAGTCACCTGTCACTTCCTTATGCACTGTCATCCATGGAAGCATACACATTATTTCATTTGTCATTGCATACTGAGCACATAGCACAGCACAGACTTTGAACTACACATTCAAGCTCTAGCTATACATAGTATAAAACAAGGAGAACCACTATAATTAGAAGTGCAATGGAGAAAAGATCAGAACAATGGGTTTGAAAGTCGGTAATGCAAAAATCTAGGAAGTAAATACTTAAATAAAGATGTGCCTGGCTACAAGCAAGAAATGCCAGGAGGGAAAATGACATTAGGAAGGAAAATGAGGAAAGCTAGAAAACATGGTGACTTGTGGATAATGTCAGTGATTATAGATTTAGACACACAAAAAAATCATGTGGGCTCCTGTGCTTTGAGATAACTAGAAACACTAGACTGGATCTGGAAAGGTAATCTGGCTTAGAAAAATACACTGGAGTCATTTTATTTCAGGTGAATTCTTTAGTCTAAAACATAATACCTCTGAGGATGATTATAGAGCAGAAGTGATATTCAGAGCTGTGTGTTAAGTCCAATGTGAGGAACTGAGAAAAACAAAAGTCTCATGAAAGCACGGACACTTTGACAATGATAATAAATATATCATCTACAGTTTACAACAGCATGCAATGACAATATCATGGAATATACCATCCTCATCCTAAAGGTCATTCTTTGATCTTGCTTATATTTTAGCAAGTCCCAAGGGAGAATTCATACACATGCAACCACAGTAGATAAACAAAAGTTTGATCTGCAAGACCATCATCCCTCTAGATGTACCAGATTTCTCAAACCACCCCTTGAAAGACACACAATCTAAATCAAACCCCAAGTTTCTTGTATAAAAGCAACTCCCCAAAATAAAATCCTCTGGTGCCAACAAAACCAGATTATTGCTCTAAGATGTAAGAAATCGGTAGCTACAGCATGAGTACATGGAGGTGCAACTTTAGTTAGACAGGACCAATGGAAGCTGAAAAAGGAACAATTCCTCTCTACTAATGATCTGTGACTTTGCAGCTGACAGAGGTCCAATAGCCTTATTGACCGGCTTTTCCTCGGGGACACCCTAAAACCAACCTGTCTTGGCACTTACATGTCTTTTAATTGAATCCTTCTTCATAAAGCAGTCTATTTGGTCCCAGGGTTAGGACACAGGTTATCTGTGGTCCATCCTTGCTAACTTCTAAATGAATTGGAACTTTCATTAACTCATCTCCTCTATTTAGATAGAATGATGAACTTTCATGGTGAAGACTACTTAAAGAAAAGTTAAATTGCATCATCTAACAAAGAGGTGGTTCTCATTTTATTCAGACCTATATGAGTACTTTGGAAAGCATTTTCATTGGGGCATGATACAGTGGTGGTTGGGCTTAGTCATGTTGGGGTTCTTCTTCAAGTCAGACTCCCAAGACTATACTGCTTCAGGTTACGGCTCAGGTGATAGCTTTTCAGGCTGAGTAATAAATCTTTAGAAATTCTTTTCAGTAATTAGGAAGTTAATAAATCAAATTGACAGCATTAGTCAATGCCTAAAGCCAGAGCAATGGTCACATATTTGAAGCAAGGGCAGTTTGCACTGCAAATCCCTGGTGGGATTTTGATGCTCTGTTCTAAGCTACACTGTTCAGATTTTTCATCAATTATTATTATTATTTTTATTATTTTTTTCAATTATTATTTCATAGATTTCAATGGTGTGGTTCCTGGGATAGCACAATGTCAGCCAGTAATCAGCGAGTTTCAATAGCTAATCAGAGGTTATAATTGAAGCAAATCAGGATGAGAATGGCTTTTGACAGAATGATACTTTGCTTTTAAATTTTATAGACGTGATAATAATAATTTAGAGAAGTTTCTAGCACCTCTTTCGAAAGGAACTAGAAAATATCAACTTATTATTCCAGAGACCATTTCCAGTGGAAGTACGGGGAAAACAATTACTGGGTTGTGGAGTTTATGGATTCAGCACAGAAAATGCTAGATGCAGTTGCATTTTTAAAAAAGACCATTTTTTCAAGTCCATACAAGTACTATGGAAATTACTATTAAACTGGAAAACTGTACTGTAAATCCTAGTGATAAAAAACCAAGGCTTGTGGTCAAGATATGACAGCTGTAGTTACAACAGGGGCAGTGTAGCCTAGCATAAGTCACTCTATCTTCTTCTAAAGCAAGGATTCCTTCCAGAAGATGTTGTTCAACATCAACATCTGTATTTTGCATAGGGTAATTCTTATTTGTGAGAAGCTGGCCATTGCATTGGCAAGCATCTAACATCCCCATGCTCTATCCTGGAGATGCTAACAACTCCCCCCATACACAGTAGGGGATTGTATCCATTTTTAACCCAGTTATACTAACCAAATCTATCTCTCAAAGTGTCTCAGGGCATAGATTCACTGGGAAGAGAGAGGGAAGAATTGGTCCCCTCTAAAGCAACAGTGCTGTAGATGAAGAAAAACCAAAGCAAACAAATAAAACTTTTGTTATCTTACCTTTTCCTTTCATATTACCAGGCTGCTCAGCAGGGGAGATGATTTCCCCATAAGGCCAAACAACATACGATACATACTTTTTATGCAATTTAATTTGTCTTTAAAAATAAGTGAAAAATTGGGTTGATGGCTTAACAAGTAAAGATACTTGCTACCAAGCATGACTGCTTGAATTTGATTCCCAGGACCCACATACTAGAAGAGGAAAAGCAACTCCTACATGTTGTCTTCTGAGAACTACATGTATATGCAATGGTGCCCATATACCTCCAGCAATGAATAAATGAGATTTAAAAATTGAAATGCTGCCATACTCTATAACATAGATGAACTTCAAATAATCTGATGCTACATGAATAAAGGAAGAAAAAAATGCTGCAAGACTCCATGTGAAATAGTAAGAATATCTGTCTTCATGGAGACCAAGAGCAGAAAAGAGAGGCTACTAGGCCCTGGGGGCAGAAGAGCAGGTTGTTGCTTAGTGGGTACAGAATTAAGGATTGAGACAACAAAAAAGATTTGCAGATGGATAGTGGAGGCTTAAATTATGAACTCTATAATGTGTATATTTCACAATTAAAAGCAGCAAGACAAGAATATGAAAGTCAAGTTAATGAAGACAATCTTTGCTCTGGAATCATACAAAATAATGAGCTGCTTTCATAAGCATGCCTACGAAGTCTTGGAGAAATGTGACAATCTGTTTTAGGGAAAACAAGAACAGAAATCTAAATCTCCTCTTTGAATTAAAACTAAGAAGAGATAAAAACATAAGCCTGCAAAATTTTTCTCTTGCAATGACCCTATATGTGGGGTATAATCATTTCCCAAATGGCAGATGGGTAAGTAGGTGAAGGGATATCCTTGGAGAGATTAACAGAAAAGTTAAAGACATTGTCTAACACTGGAGCCCTAAACTGTATTTAGAAAACTCAAGAAGTTCTGATACAAGAGCAGAAACATAGAATGTAGTATCAAATATAGGGGCCAGTCACCTCTAGACAGCACTGTGTAGGTTCCATAGGAGAGGTGCCATGCCTGCCATGTCTGTACATACTCACCAGATCTTCAGCAAGCATCTACTGAGTGACCTTATTCTGCCAACTGGTCTTTCTCCACAGAGCAACTGTTACCTACTTGCTCTATTAACTAGTTTTCTATAAACACAGTCACAGAATACTTAGCGATTCATTTGGTTAAGTTATCCTAGAGGCAGAACTACTTAATCTTCATGAGAAATTGACGTGTACAATAAAAAGAACTGAAAGCATAACCCGACAGGAGTAGCATAAGAAAAGTCAGGAGGCTATGAGAGGTTGTGGTGGAAATGAAGAGGCAATATTCTTGTGCCCATGTGTATGTAGCACTTGGGGGTACTGTTGAAACTAGAAATCCAAGCTAGGCCGAAAGTGAGGGCTGCCATCTTTTATAATTACTCAAGTACTTTACTAATTCTGCATAGAATGTCTTATCCATCAGACATTTTTCCATATCAAACAATAATAAAATATTGCTTAGCAGACTGTGAATGTGTTCAATTTCTGTTCGAAAGAAATATATCATACTGGGAAATCTTTATTTTATCTTGTTTTTTTATTTTTTTTATTTTTTGGTCTACTTTGGATGTTGAGATACAGGTAGAATGTCAGACTAGAAGCAACCATACAGGAGTCAGAATTCTTAATATGAGAACATCAATGGAATTTCCTTAAACCTCTGTGGGATTAATGAAAATACACACTAAACTCTTTCCATAGTTCCTTTTTCGGCTACTTTGTGTCTGGGTGGCTATCGGTAATGTTCTTTTGGGTGGCATTTTTTATTTTTTAATTTATTTTTTATTTATTTTATGTATGTTTGCATACTCTCTTCAGACACACAGACACATCTGAGGGCATCAGATTCCATTACATATGGTAGTGAGCCACCATGTGGTTGCTGGAATTGAACTCAGTACCTCTGGAAGAGCAGTCAGTGCTCCTAACTGCTGAGCCATCTCTCCAGCCCCTCAGTAATGTTCTTATAAAGCCTCAAACAGTCAGGATTGGTAGTGTATCAATGAGTACAGCAAGTAGTAAATCAGCCAGTCAATCTATAATAGCATTCTATTTTTAATGGGGAAAGGCAAAGGATAATCTACCTGTAAACATTCTGATAGAATTAGAAACTTTTCTCTGAAGATAGCTTTTATGAATCACCTTGGTGACATAAGCCACACCCTTCATATTTCCACTTTCAGAGTCTTGAGCAAGAATTTACAGCTCTCTAATAAACCACTATGAGTATAGAATAAGTCTGTAATTTTTCTGCCCTGGCTGATTTTCTTTCTCTTAATTAGGGTTTTCACTTCCTCTGCTAACCCCAGTTTTCTTTATCTGGACTACTTTTTTTTTTTTTTTTTGAGGCAATAAGAAGAAGAAAATTTCAAAGTGATATTCTTTTGGTTTCCAAAATACTTAATTGAATTATAAACTATACCTGCTGTAAACACATTTGTCTGTTTGGGAATAAACAGTTGATTCTGTATGAGAGGCATATGATTTCTTTTTCTGGAAAAAATATTCAGTTTTAAGATCAATTCATAAATAAGTAGATATAGAGTTTAAAGGTATTTTAATATACAAAGGATTCTTGTAAGTTATGTGGTAAAACCATTTGACAAAGAGAGAGCCAAGTCATAGCAAGGGCTTACCCTGCACTTCAAGCAGATATGTGGCAGTCTTTCAGGAACTTTGCTGAGCAGGGCAGTACATCTAGAAGTAAAATCTGCTTACCTACATTTGCCTCTCAGCCAGGAGCCAAACTCAAGCAAAGGGAAAGCAGTCATGCAGGAACTGAAAGCAAGTGCGCGCTCTCTCTCTCTCTCTCTCTCTCTCTGTTCTGATGGTTGGAAGCAAAGTGTTGGTGACTATCTGTCACACACTTCAATCCACACTAGTGGCTCAGCCTTTGAGTCATGTGGTGTGTCTAAATGACTTTAGTGTGAGTAAAGGAATCCAAGGGAAAGAAATGCTCACCTGGCATTCATTGATAGCAGTTCCTCTGAGCTGATAATGGGCATGGCTGAGAGATGACAATCATTTCAAGGGTCAACAGGCTCTCCAAGCATGCATGCCTGTGCCTTACTGCTCCTGGGCAAAACAGGCGAGAAAGTGAAAGGTAAGAATGCCAATAAAAGATTTGCTCGGAAAGACACACAAAAAAGTGCTCAGTAGCTGGTGGGTGCAGTAGAAGCAGGGTATGACATATCTGGCAAGTAACCAATGGGTAAGCAGGAATCCCTAGGTATAACCAGCCTTGCTGTCTTCTTCCCTAAGGCAGTAGATGATAGAAGCTTTTTACATGTAGAACAGAATCATCTCTGGAGGACAAGAGACAATCCTGAGAATCAGAGAATCCTAATATCACAGGCCCTTCATTCTGGGAAAGTGGCCTCTGGAAATCCACATTCTGCTTGTGGGTAACTTTTCCTGAACTGTGACAGAGCATGAGAATGAAAGCAAGTTGCAGAGAATGACTTGAAATAAATGTCCATAGAGAAATTGTGCCACTGTTCTGGGGTTTCCAAATGAATTGTCAGGATCTTACAATCCTGTACTTTTCCCCACTAAGGACCCAATTATCTACTCTGTTCTTTGGTCTGAGATGCTATTATCTTGTGATTCCATGCTACACCATCAGAAAATAATTAAGTGCTCTTCTGGCACCAAGAATATTTGTTCCTAAAACTGAAATCATCTCCACTGAATGGAAGTCATGTGTGCTGTCCAGATTCCCATCAAACTCAGGTGGACTGTTTGCATGGATATGTGGTCATTCAAATGCTTCCTCTGTGTGAATACATTCTGTCATAAATATTTAAATGTGAATGTCCAAGGGAACTTGTCTGGAGGCTCACTACACTCCTATGCAATTGAAACTCCTGACCTGTCTATTTCACCCTCTCATTCCTGAGTTTTCAAGTACTGCACTTCTGAACTATTCTCTAATCATGTTCACTAAATAACTATTTTTCCCAGTTCTCTTATGATTCTGACTTCACCACCTGACTCCATGACTGTATTGTATTGACTTTACACTTAACTACCCATGAATCTAAACACACATATGTCAATTTTCTACTAAGAGCCTGCGTACACTTGATAAACTTTTCCCTCTTAATTTCTCCCATCTGTAAAATGGACCAAATGTTGTAATCTGCCAGTGTGATGATAAAAGTCAGAAGTTAGTGTTGGTAGTGGGAATACACCCAAACCATTGCCTTGGTAGTATCTCCTAAATGCATTCCAGTCCCTTCTGGGGCATTGATCTCCTATCCTGCCATTCTTTTGTTATTAAATCTTCTTCTCATTTTGTATTATTTCCCTTCATACTCTTCCAATATCTCTGACCACTAAAGGTTAATGGCACTGTCCATGAATTTCAATTCAAAGAAATACATAGTTAACCCTTTTTCCCCTTCGAAGTCTAAGTCATTGTTAACAGGATATTCGTTCACTGTGATGCAATATAAGGCTACACAGTGCTATTTTGAAAAAGAATATTCAGAAATAAAGCCCCCAACAGGCTATTCATATTAGCCATACTCACCCTATTGAATATACCAGAAGATTTCCTTTATCTTTGAAAAGCTGATATTTTATCAAACTGCAGACTACTCTGTTTGCTAAAACTAATATGTTAAAGGAAAAAAGCCTGAAATTGTTAGAAATTCTCAAAGAGGAAGTAAACACTAAAACATCCAGGGATGGAGGTGGGTCACTTGAATAGCATCTTTTTACTATAAATGATAAAATTTCATACTAAAAGGGCAGAAATCTCAATACAAAAAGAAACCTGTAAGTCCAGTCATCCTTGTGACCTGAGATGTATTTCTAGCATGCAGTGCATGTGTGAGTCCAGAGAAATCAAGCCTAACTCAAATTATCCCAAGGATCCCTGTCTATTATTCCCCCAATAAAAAAGCTTTTTTAGGAAAGGTGGAAAAAATGAAAGAAGACAAGAAAGAGAAAATTAAAGCAAAAGAATCAAAGAAATAAAACATAGGAATGTATAATGTTCATGTTGACCTCCACCTAGAATGTGCATGAACTAATGCCTCAACTTGAGAAGATGAGTTTGGAAGAGTGGACATGGAAGAAGAGAAGGGTGTCCTAAGATATTACATTATGAAGGAAGCCAAGGGACATACTTAAAATAACACCAATGGGAACCTTGAATTCGAGACTATGAGAAATATATTTTAAACAGATTTAGAATGGTTCTAGAAGAACTTTTTACTTGATCAGGGACCCAAGATTCCCCTATCCTTTCTAAAATTTAGACATTCTACAGTATTTATCACAAAATTAACAGGATAAATCAGTCATGCAATTAAGCATTCAGATGATTTGATATACAGGTAACAACTAAATTTCCCCTGCTTGAAAGACATACGAATTCTCTCTGTTATCTGAAAGGAAAGAATTAAGTTAGAGAAAATCATGGACGTTGAAGTCAGTAAAACTAAAAATGAAATCATATAAAACAGACAGTTGAAAATAATGCTTCCCTGGCTTTAAGAAAACAGGTAAATGGCTAGATATATATGCCCAACTGCAAAGGTTAATAGTTAAAGGCTTTCATTACATTACTGTAAGAAATCATTCTTTGGTCATAAAATTTTAGAGGGCTCATATGAAAAAAAAAAAAAAACACCAAAACCTCAAACAGCAGCTGTTATTGCCTCAATGACTAAATGCCCTTAATAAAAATATCAGATAATCCAAACCCAATTAATTCAGAGCTCATTTTTCTAGTCCCTTGCTTTTCAAATTAACAAAGTTTTTATTCTACCTGACTGGTAAATGTTTCCTATCACATTCCATTTGCATTTAATTATTTCTTGAGGTACCAGATCTCAGTAGTCTGTGGAGCATGGGTTATTATGGGCTTTCTTCACAGGTAAAGACATCAACATGGTTAGACCTCACTTGTATTAGTGATCCATAGCATCAATGTCATACACTTATCTTAGTGCCATAGATCACTACAAAAGGCAAGCAAGTGTCCTCTAATATAAGATAATAAGCATATGGACATAGGTGTATTTGTTTGAAATACCAAATAAGCTGATTTCTATTGAGTATTTTCTAGATCCTGTAGGACATGTTTTCTAGAAAAGTCAGCAATTCCTTGCCTGAAGGTCTCAAATGTGTGTGTGTGTGTAGTTTAGATGTGTGTACATAATTATATTTTGTATATAAAATATATAATTTATAATATCTTATGTTTAACTATCCAGAGAGAGAAAAGGAGAGAATTAGGAATTCTGTATTGAAAGTTACATGACAGTTATTAAAGGTGGTATTCTCTTATTCTTTATTGTTTGTCTTTATTTCTGCAAAAGTTCCTTAGCCATAGTAGCAAAGCCTAAACATTTGTTAAGAAAATTAAAATATGGAAAAAATATAAAAGTTCCACTTAAAATCTAAGCATCCAAATACCTATATGGATTACAGAATAGTGTATTACCTCAGGTAGGACTGTCTCATAAAAACCCTATGAGAAAAGTCCACCTGAACTGTTCCTCAAACCATAAACAGACCTTCAGAAACTCCAGTATATTTCATGTAATTCATCATTAAATCCCACTACCTATTATAGAACTATGCTGAACAATTTGGAAATGTTAATATGAGTTATGGCAGGCTCTCATTACATGTGACCTCATAATTCAGTAAAAGAAATCAAACACAAATACAACATGTTAGAAGCTGCTGTAATGTTAAAAAACAATTACAGTGAGAAATCTGAACATGACTTCTAGAGGCTGTGTCAGAGGAAGCATTCCAGTTTAGTTCTAGTGCATTAATAGTGACTAAACATTAATGACCTGGTAGATGGATGAGAAGATCATTCTAAGCCATGATGAATTCAACTTGTGGGTTGCAACCTCTTTGAGGTCACATATCCTGAATATCAGATATTTACATTATGATCCATAACAGTAAAAACAATGTACAGTTATGAAGTAGTAATGAAATGAATGTATGGTTGGGGATTACTACAACATGGGTAGCTATATTAAAGGGTCACAACATTAAGGTTCAGAACTACTACTCTTAGATAAATGAGAAACAAAACAACTTTCTATTAAAATATAGCAGATAAGAAATCCTAAATTTCAGGAGTTAACAATGAAGTGTAATGTCAAATATCTACGATTTAGAAATATTTAGCAGGAAATTTATTTTATTATTTATCTTCATCCCAAGGAGGTGTACAATAACTAGAGATACAAGAGGCTTGCCCTAACCAGGGACATAGGAGGATTTCCCTAACTAGAGACAACACTGCATGCCTCTCAGAAGGCCTTCCCAATCCCAGGTCACAGAGTTCTCTACCTGCCTCCAAAGAGTAGCAGTCTCTAGTAAGAGACACCCAGGCCAGTTAATGCCAGAGATAACCAGATAGCACAAGGCAATCCCAAGAACATAAGCAACAGAAGCCAATGTAATTTGGAACCATCAGAACCCAGTTCTACCATCACAGCAAGCCCTGGATATGCTAACACACCTAAAAAGACTGTGACCTAATAACCCATTTCATGAAGATGATAGAGGCCTTTAAGGAGAACATAAAGAACCCCCTGAAGAAATACAGGAGAACACAGGTAAACAGGTAGAAGCCCTTAAAGAGGAAACACAAAAATCCCTCAAATAAATACAGGAAATACAATCAAACAGGTGAAGGAATAGAACAAACCATCCAGGACCTAAAAATGGAAAGAGAAACAATAAAGGAGTCATGAATGGAGGCAATCCTAGAGATGGAAAGCCTAGGAAAGAGATCAGGAGTTACAGATGCAGCAACACCAACACAATACAAAAGATAGAAGAGAAAATTTCAGGTGTAGAAGATACCATAGAAGACATTGACAGAACAGTCAAGAAAATACAAAGTGTAAAAAACTCCTAACACAAAACATCCAGGAAATTCAGGACACAATTAAAAGACCAAACCTAAGAATTATATGAATAAAATAGAGTGAAGATTCCTAATTCAAAGGGCCAGAAAACATCTTCAAATCAAAGAAGAAAACTTCCCTAACTTAATGAAAGAGATGGCCATAAATATAAGAGAAGCCTACAGAACACCAAATAGATTGAACCAGAAAAGAAATTCCTCTGGTCACAATAATTAAAACACTAAATGCAAAGAACAAAGAAATAATATTAAAAGTAGTAACGGAAAAAGGCCAAGTAACTTATAAAGGCAGATCTATTAGAATTATACCAGACTTTTCAACAGACTCTAAAAGACATAAAATCCTGGATATATGTCATCCATACCCTAAGAGAGCACAAATGCCAGCCCAGGCTTCTATACCCAGCAAAACTCTCAACCACCACAGTTAGAGAAACCAATGTTTTCCATGACAAAACCAAATTTATGTAATATCTATCTACTAATCCAGCCCTATAAAGGTTACTGGATGGAAAATTCAACACAAACAGGGTAACTACACCAAAAGAAAACCAATAAATTGATCATCTCACTACAAACCCAAAAGAAGAGACTAATACAAATGTAATATCACTTCCAACAACAAAAATAACTGGAACCAACAATCATTATTATTTAATATATCTCAACATAAATGGGTTCAATTTCTCAATAAAAAAGACATAGGCTAACAGAGTGAATATATAAACAGAACCCAGCATTTTGATGTATACAGGAAACACACCTCAGTGACAAAGACAGACACTACCTCAGAGTAAAAGTTGGAAAAAAGTTTTATAAGAAAATGGTCCCAAGAAAAAAGCTGGAGTAGCTATTCTAATATCCAATAAAATAGACTTTCAAACAAAAGATATCAAAAGAGATGGGGCAGGACATTTCATACATATCAAAGAAAAAATCCCACCAAGATTTAGTCTCAATTCTGAACACCTTTGCCTCAAATGCACAGGTACCCACATTCATAAAAGAAACTTTACTAAAGCTCGAACACACACTTTGAAGCTCAGAAAATAACAGTGGGAGCTGACAACACCCCACTCTCACCAATAGACTAGTCATTAAAACAGAAACTAAACAGAGACACAGTGAAACTCACAGAAGTTATGAACCAAAAGGAGCAGAGACTGAAGAAAAAGCCATCCAGAGACTGGCCCAACTTGGAATCCATCCCATTCACAGGCATCAAATCCCAAAACTATTACTGATACCATTTTGTGCTTGCAGACAGGAGCCTACATAGCTGTCCTCTACCAGCAACTGACTGAGACAGATGTAGATACTTGAAGCCAACCATTGGACTGAGATCAGGGATCCCTGTGGAGAAGTTAGGGGAAGGAATGAAGGAGCTGAAGGAATTTGCAACCCCATAGGAAGCACAACAGTATCAACTAACCTGGACCCCTCAGAGCTCCTGCTAAGCTGCCAACCAAAGAGCATACATGGGCTGGTTATTGGCCCCCACTACCTATGTAGCAGAGGATTGCCTTATCTGGTCTTAGTGGGAAAAGATGTGCTTAATCCTGTAGAAACTTGATGCCCAGGGAAGGGGGATGCTAGCATGGTGAGGAGGGAATGTGTGGGTGGGTGAGTGAGTACCCTCTCAGAAACAAAGAGGAAGGAGGATGGGGTGAAGGACTAATGGAGCAGGGACTAGAAAGGAGGCAATATATGGAATGTGAATAAAAAATAAATTTTTAAAAAAATAAAGAAATAAATAAAATGTAGTGACCTCAAGAAACTGAGGACAGATATCAAGTTGGTGGTTATACAAATATGAAAAGAGTAAAATTAAGAAAAACTGTGCCAAGGTAGAACCTCCAGAATTTGGTGACAGGTTAGATAAGGAAATCTGGAAAAGGAACCAATGATAATATTGACAGAAGCTAACAGATTCGGGAAGTGATCAACGAGGAGCACAAATTAAGACAGGCCTATGGGTCCTCTACAGGGAGACATCCAGGCAGCAGATATTTTACATTTAGAGAGGAGCCAAAGAATAGCCTTTTATCTCATATGCTCAGGTTCAAATTGTATAAAGACATTATGAAATGGCATTTATTTCCTTTAGAGTGTTAGCAATCTGGTTTTAATGGGTGAGTTAAGGAGGTGGGTCCTGAATCTGTACTTCACAGAACTGAGAGAATGTTAATAATCGACCATAGCATGAGATGGGATATGTGGTGGAATGAGTGGGACATTATAGGAAGGCATCCTCACAATTCATTGCTTGGCTACCTCACACTGGACTAAGTGCTCCTCAGAAATGAGTTACTATGCACTGATTTTTAAGCATGCTAGCAGACATGTGCTTTTGTTTTCAAATGGAGAAGTCTTTCCTTCTTTAAAAAAAATTAGGGTTTATTTCAAAGGGTTAATGTTTGTGTGAATATTTTTTCTCTCCTTTTAGGTAATAAGGTGTCTGTGTGTTCATGAACTAGGGGTAGATAAGATGAGAACAGAATGTATATGTCAAAGATATATCTTATCTATAAAATGCATAGTCATTTAATTATGTCATAGCCTATAAATGGACTATATGAGAATTATTCAACTTTCTACTCTGCTGTATCTATAATTAGGATGATTCCTGTATTTTCAGAAATTGATCTGTTATCCTGTTTCATAGTGTTTAGCCTGTGATCCTTTTATTCATTTAAACTTTAGCAGACTCTCATGTTCTTTCACAGGACAGTTGACATGGCTCCTTTTCTCTTTCCTGTGTCATAACTCTTGGCAAAGACATTCAGTGAAAAGGAGTATTGAAAAGCTTGTGGAAGGAAACCTGGCTCAGAGACCCCAGAGAAGATGAAACAAGCTGACAGGAGCCTGGCCTGTATCTCCAGGGAAATTTCCCCCAGGCCTTTGAGGCTTGGTGAGGCTAAGAAGAGAATACTTCCTAAGCCAATAGTACCCTTTGTTCAGTGCCGCTTTCGTCTGCGAAGATGAGTTCTGGAAGTTGGAAGGTTATGGTAAGAAAAACTAGAACATTTGTATTTCAACTATCACAAAGAATCTTTCTATATAATTAGCTAGTGTGCTATAGATGGGAAAGATAATACTGGGAGACAAATCCAGAAGGCTGGACTGCACCAGGAAGAGTGTTAAATAACTGCCAGTGCTTGCTATTGCCCTGGGAATCAGAAAATCTTGAATTCTCACTCTGATCTTGTTATACATGAAATGTTTATGTGCACTCAGAATCATATGTTGAGAATCAAATCCCAATGTGACAGCATGAGGATGAGGGGCTTTTGGAGAAGCTTGCAATTAGATTGTTTCCTGAGAATGGGTTTTCCACTGGAAGATCCATGTCATCCTTGAACTTGTGCTTAGGTTCTCTACATCTCTCTCTCTCTCTCTCTCTCTCTCTCTCTCTCTCTCTCTCTCTGTGTCTCTTTCCCTCCATCCCTCCCTCCCTCCTTCCCTACTCTCCTCTCTCCACCTTTACATTTCTTTCCAGAAACAAGGAAATATTATAGGAATACATATCAAGAAAGTAGTGTCTACCCAATGAGATGATAGCTCATTCTAGTAAACAAGTCTGCTTGTCCATTGACCTTGAGCCTCCAAAACTACAAGAAATCAAGGTGGGCCTTTTAAGCTACCATGATTTTTTTTTTACAGTAGTCTGAGCTGACTAAGACATCTTTTAAGTTCTTTAGTGAATTTGAAATGTTCACTTTTATCTTTCTCTCAGTTGGTAACTCTATAAGCAAAATGATTTTATTAGATCCAACTCTAGGATGCCTTTTCATTTAAAATAATCCATAATCAACACCTCTAGTTACCTCCTTCAGGATAAACTGTGGGGAAGATTCTGAAGGTGGGGATCAGGGAATAGTAAATGTGGGAATATTAAATCAGAGAATGAATGGTTAGGGAGAAGAGTGGGTAATAAACACAGAGAGAAAGACAAGGGTTCATCCTCCTTCCACAGCATGGGAATGTTCGTGTATATTTTTTTAATAACATCTCAGAAGTAATCAGAGCTAAATCCTATTTTAAAGAAACTCTTCGGAAGCAAAATATTGGATAATATATTTAAACAGGAAATGAAGGAAAATTGAAGGGATAACCTGGCAGTGAATTTTCTTTTAAAAAATGATAAATGAAACTATGAAAAGAAATCAATTGGAAATTCAGGTAAAAGAATGATTTCTATAGGCTCTCTGCAACAAGTAATATTCCCCCAAAGGTTTATGCAAAATAAAAATTTATTCAGTCAACAGATACAAGTTTAGAACCTGTAATATCACAGAGACAATTTTAGGTATTTATAAAATGTTGTTTCATATATAGATGCATATGTACATGGGTCTCCTATAATACTAATGAAAATATAATTTTCAATTATTCATTACAAAGCAAGCATGTTTTCATGACTTGTGCTCTCAGAGACAAATATCCTTAGTATCCAATAGTACAGTGAATTTTCAGAACAGATGTAGCATCTAATGAGATTCTCATATAAAAACAAGCCCCAAAATTACATGGGGCAATTGTACTCTGTAAAATAATTTTTTTAGCTAAATCAATTAATATTTGGTTATGGGCGTCATTCTTGGTATCTACCATAATTCTGTCACTGTGCAGGAATCTAAAAGCAGACAAAAGAACCAAGATAGACCTTCTATCCCTCTTGAAATAAATATGTAAAAGACCATTCTGTATACTGGATACTTGGAGTAATACAAAGACTAGAGAGAAAGAGAACAAAATAAAATCTATTAGTAAGAAAGTATAGAGTTTAAAATGACTACCACTTCTGAAGATATACCAAAGCTAAGTTTAGTACAGATATATACATACAGTACAGTGAAATAAATACAATAATCCAAATTGCAATAGGTCAGCAGCATCTATGTCAAGAACTCATAGGTGTTTAGATTATCAAGCCAGAATGGGCTGGAGAAATGGCTCAGGCTGTTCCTCCACAGGACCAGGGTTCAATTCCCTGAACCCACATGATGACTCACAACTCTCTCTAATCCCAGAGGGGATCCAAAGTCCTCTTGAACACATGTAGGCAAAACACCCATACACATAAAATCAATGAAATTTAAAAACATATTTCTAAAGGCAAGAAGTTTTATAACAAAGGGGATGCTCAGACATCTACTGAGCAACCACTATATAAAGGAATTATGCAACAATGTTTAAATCTCACAGTATCTTCTATACCAACAATACCACCAACACGCCACCAATACTACACAATCAGGAGCTATCTAGGGGAATAAATTTTAACCTTATAGTCAAGAACATATAAGGTAGGAAAATGGGGTAACATAAGTTTTGGAGGTAGTCAATGGAAGCAAAGTTTGAAAAGCGTGAATACAGAATGCAGACTCCTAACCTGAAGGACAGTAACAATCACAAGGATGGCTCAGCCTCTCTACAGATAGTACCTGAGGAAAACTGGTGCAGAATAGCTTCCCCTTGGTATCCATCTCCCAATCTCCTGTTAGAACTGACTGTGGTCAATCTAATCAGATGCCAGGGGACCTAAGTATGAGATTTTCAACCTGCACCCAAACAGCACAGACATGTACAATATGAATCCAAGATGAGGAGAGTCACAAATACATTTGAGGATAAAATATGTAGGCCATAACTCATGTAAACTCTTGATACTTAAGAGAAATTTCATGGCCAGAGACCTGGAGGTGCCCTACCACATGCTACTTAGTGGATATGTCTTAGGGTTTCTACTCCTGCACAAATATCATGACCAAGATGCAAGTTGGGGAGAAAAGGGTTTATTGAGCTTACACTTCCATGATGCTGTTCATTACAAAAGGAAGTCAGGACTGGAACTCAAGCAGGTCAGGAAGCAAGAGCTGATGCAAAAGCCATGGAGGGATGTAACTTACAGGCTTGCTTCTGGCTTGTTCAGCTGGCTTTCTTATAGAGCCCAAGACTACCAGCCCACAGATGGTACCACTCACAAGGGGCCCTCCCCCCTTGATCACTAATTGAGAAAATGCCTTACCGATGGATCTCGTGGAGGCATCTTCTCAACTGAAATTCTTTCTCTGTGATAACTCCAGCTTGTGTCAAGTTGACACACAAAACTAGCCAGTACAATTGATACCTTGTCAACTTGACATGCAAACACATCACCATTAAGCCTCGACCCTTACTTCCTTATTCATCCCCAAGATCTAAATAGCTTTTAAAGTCCCATAGTCTTTGCAAATTCTTACATATTAACATTTAAGTCCCTTTTAAATATCCAATCTCTTAAAATCCAAATTCTTTTAAAAATTCAAAGTCTCTTTACTGTGGGCTCCACTAAAATTCTTTCTTCAAGAGGGAAAAATATCAGGCCACAGTCACAATCAAAAGCAAAATTAAACTCCAACTGTCCAATGTCTAGGATCCACTCACGATCTTCTGGATTCCTCCAAGAGCTTGAGTCACTTCTCCAGCTCTGCCCTTTGTAGCACAGGTGGCTCCAGATGCCTGTACTCCACTGCTGCTGCTGTTCTTGGTGGTCATCTCATGGTACTGGCATCTCCAAAGCACTGCTGTCTTCCGCTGCAACTAGGTTTACCAACAGCCTCTCATAGGGTCTCTTCATGCTACCAAGCCTCACCTCCTTTGCATGACCCTTTCAGTCCTGGACTGTCAATTGCAACTGAGGCTGCACTTTAACCAATGGCCTTCCAAGGCCTTTCACAGTGCCCAGGTCTCAGCTGCTCTTCATGACTCCTTCATGCCTTCAAAACTAGTACCACCTGGGTGACTCTTACATATTACCAAGTCCAGCCACAACCCCAGGTACAACCCTGGCTATCTCTGGAATGCAGCCTCTGTGCTCTCAGAAAACACTTCTCAGAAGATTTCTCTTCTTAATCACTGCTAATATCTTAGCTCCAGCTAACCATCATCAATAGTCCCAGCAATGCAATGGTTTTGCTTTAGTAGTTGTGGTATCTTGTTAATCATAGCTGATTTCTTCAGCTCCAACTAACCAAAACCACAGAATCTTAAATCAAACTAGCAATGGCCCTGATAAGAGTCTTTAATTTTCCCTCTGAAATTTCACAAGCCAGGCCTCCATCTTCTGCACTGTTCTCAACATTATCTTCCAAGCTCCTACAAAACATTCCACAGAGCTCTTAACACTGAATGGATGGCTCTTCTATCCCGAAGTTCCAAAGTCCTTCCATAGTCCTCCCCAAAACATGGTCAGGTTGTCACAGAAATATTCCACTTTGATGGTACCAATTTGTCTTAGTCAGGGTTTCTATTCCTGCCCAAACATCTTGACCAAGAATCAAGTTGGGGAGGAAAGGGTTTATTGAGCTTATACTTCCATGCTGCTGTTCATTACCAAAGGAAGTCAGGACTGGAACTCAAGCAGGGCAGGAAGCAGGAGCTGATGCAGAAGCCATGGAGGGATGTAACTTACAGGCTTGTTCTGGCTTGTTCAGCTGGCTTTCTTATAGAGCCCAAGACTACCAGCCCACAGATGGTACCACTCACAAGGGGCCCTCCCCCCTTATCACTAATTGAGAAAATGCTTTACCGATGGATCTCGTGGAGGCATCTTCTCAACTGAAATTCTTTCTCTGTGATAACTCCAGCTTGTGTTAAGTTGACACACAAAACTAGCCAGTACAGGATGACAGGGTCAATTTACTGACCTAAATTTGTCTTTACCTAGGATCTTTCCTGACTATTATAGTTGCCAACTGCATATATGAATCAACGCCTACAAGGAACAGTATTGCTGACATGAAGGCGTCATGAGCCATTGCAAGGAATCAGAATTCATTTTCAATGCTTGGAAGCTTCACATAGAAATATAATCTATGAGATGAATTGTAGACACACACACACACACACACACACACACACACAAGGAGGTTAGAGAAAAAGAAGAAAACATTCTTCTCCACTGGCTGCCAAATTTCCCTCCCACTCTTTCTTGCCTCTACTCACTGATTAGAAAAAGTGGAGCTCAGTTAAAAGGCTCACAGAAGCACCAGCCAGGTCCCCAGCAGGAGCTAATAGGAAACTTCAGGGAGTCACAATGGCATCACCATCTGCCTACCCAGATACCATTGAAACTAGGTATTCGATGCTGGTACACATATTAGCTAGAACTCGGGGTCTTCTTCCCCTCCTGAGCAATTAGTGACAACAGGGTTTCAGAATCTAACAATGCTATGCTCCCTCAGACACCTAGACAGCTTTGGCATGCCTTACAGGCGCTCTAAACATTATCTTAGACAGAAAGAGGAAAAGAGAGGCAGATTAATTTTTTGGTGAAGACCCATAAGCAGAAAGAGATTAAATCACTTGCTCCGGGGTCCCACAGAGAGGCTGAAAGGAAGGGGCTCCAAATTTCTCCAGCCCTGGGCTCTATTCAGTCACTTCAGAAGACCTTCAGAGCAGGGGGTAGGAAGGGGACATGACACAGGCAGGGAAACTGCACTCCCATGGAGAGGTGTGCAGCCCCTCATTACAGCATAGAAAGGGATGCTTATTAGCACCT
The DNA here is from genome assembly GCA_019843965.1 of Rhynchomys soricoides. NCBI lineage: Eukaryota > Metazoa > Chordata > Mammalia > Rodentia > Muridae > Rhynchomys > Rhynchomys soricoides. The sequence goes on along the minus strand of JADRCH010000015.1, from coordinate 3,322,557 downwards.
CTCAAGACTGAACAGGCAGACTGGAGAATTGCCTGACCCTTATTAACCCCTTCATCTTTAGGTTTCAGGACTTCATTTACCAATGCCTTGTAGAGGTAGTAGGATGCTCCATTTAGCAGAACCCTTAAGGATAAAACTTAGCACACATGAGAAATACAGTGAACCAGAAAGTAGAGTGCTGGAAACTGCACAGCTAGTTGATGGTTTGTTGTTTCACCTCTCTGTTTGGGTCATATATAGTTCAACTATGGCTTAACAGACGGACCTTGTGTACAGGAGATATAGACATCCTTTGAATGAGCTGGCTAATTTCCATGGTAAACTTCTCAAATTATTTTAATCAAGAAGGAGTTATCTTGATTATAAATTTCTCAAACTTAACAATTAGCTTCTGGGAGCCAGGAATCCCACTCCACTACACACCACTGGGAGCCATTATCAAAAGATCTCATCCTCATTTTCTGTGTCTCTAAACTCAAAGCCCTTTTCTAGTTCTAGCTTCAGGGTAAAGCCCAGAATTTGATGATATTCAGCAACATTTACTCAAGACCTCAAATTCATGGGAAGGCCCAGATCAAAGGACCCTTTCCAATCAAACTCTGGTTAGGGGGGAGGGGTGTTTGTTTGTTTGTGTTTGCTTGGTTTTGATGGCTAGAATTGCTTTACCTTTGATTTCTTCAAAAAAAATTTATGAAATTTTCTCTTTTTCAGTTAACCTATGTTATTAACTAACTATTCAGTTAACCACATATTCTGTAAGTATTTCATTTCTCAGGATAGATACTAAACTCCTGGAGAGTAGGAATGAGTTCTTACTCACCTTTATATACCTGAAAGGATCCTTGCCTATGCACTGCACATAGTCAGCACTCAATAAAAGTTGAATAAATAAATTATGATGAAGCAAGAACTGCCTTGGGATGCTATGGATTGAAAATAATTCAGTGCTGTGGCCCAAATGAGAAGCTTTGAAATGATGATTGCTTGTGGTATGATATATCTATAGAATAAATGAGCACAAGTTTTCTGCCTTATTGAACATACATCTCTTTCCAAAGCAAAGCAGTAGAAAATACTTTCATTGGGGAAAAAACTGCTTAAGGAAGTTCTTACATAAGTGGAAGCCATGTGGCTATGTCACATTCCACTTGTCATATCTTTGATGTTTCCATCCTTTTGATAAGTGTCCTTCTTTTGAGTACTACTATCTGCTGACTAAATGAGAAGGTGAGCAGGTCTAGCCCTAGGGTTGGACAGAACAATCATTCTAATACTTTTGGCTAAGAAATGAATGCTAGGGTACTAAATAACATATTAGGAAAATTTCACATTTTCTAATCCTCCCATATCCGTGTGGGACCGGTTATAGGGCAAGCCTCAGATAGGCAAACACATAGATTTAATCCTCTTTCTAAAATGACATTGTATTTGCTTATAACCTATAAAATCTTATTTCATGTCATTACTTACACTGTGACTTACTCTATCGCATAAACACTATACACTACATAGTTGTTAACTCTATTGTTTAGAGAAAAACAACAAGAAAAAACTGTTAGGTTTACTCTGTTTTCAGGTTATTCACTTGAATAGAAAGCACATTTGCCTCTGTTTATTTTAGTCTTCAGGGATTTTTTGTATCATGCATGTTGATTCAAGTGGATGTGTTCATGTATATGCATGTGGAGATCAAAGGACAACCTCAAGTGTTGTTCCTCAGCACTCTGTACCTTTTTTAAAAGACAGAGGATGTTAGTAGCCTCAGACTCTAAGTTGGCTATGCCAGCTTTCCTGTTTCTACTGCCCTAGTTCTATGATTACAAGTGCACACACACCATCATGCCATCATGCTTGGCTCTTTTACATGGGTTCTGAGGGTGCCACTTACATCCTTGTACTTATAAGGTAAATATATTTACCAACTGAGCCATCTCCTACGATCTTTATTTGTGTCATGACATGATTTTGAGGTAGAAATAAAAGAATCATGGTGTTATAAAAAGTGTTAAAATATTAAGGGGCTGTAAGTCAAGTATGGTTTGCAGGTAGAAAAGCAATATAATATGATTGACATCACAATGTTTCCACTAGCACAGTTCTTCTCTGGACACTCCACTAAATTATTTTAACGTGCAGAATTGAAGCTATTACAGTTATATGTTTTAGCCATTATTTTGATTTAAGCTCTATCAGATGTTTCTGTTTTCAGGTTGGTTTTTTCCCCCTTACAAAACTCTCTGGAAGTTATTGTATGGTGGTATTTGAAATTCTACTTTTTTAAACAATGTTTCTCTATCACAAAAAGTATAACATATGCATTGAATCTTTAGTTCTTCATTTCAAATTCTGAAAACACTTGTGGTTTTGGAGACAATCTTTCATTGCTTCCACTTGTTTCTCTTTGGAGAATGTCATCAATCTGGAAACATTGTCCTGTTTCTATCCTCCACTCTTCCTCTTATGGAACCATGTCAGTTCTTAATGAGACACTGGTATGGAAATGAAAGGTATTGGAACTTTTGAAAGCTTTAATGAAGTTGACAGTGGTGGTGTTGTTCCCTGGAAGACTTCCTACCCAAGAAAAAGCAGTGAACAGAGTCAGGCAATCAGCAGCGCAAACCATAACACTATACTGCTATACTGTAGAGACTGTCATGATTTTTTTATGTGTGTTGTGATAAAACAAACTAATATCTATGGAAGATTCTGATGGAAAACACTGAATGAGCTTCTAGAAGTTGTGAAACAGAGCTCAACAGTGAGCCCAGTATGTGTCTCAAAGTAGCGAGGAATTCCTGATGACTACTGTCCACAAGAGTACTTCATGTGGCAGGACAGTTTATATGTTTTTCATACAGTTGCCAATATTGGACATTCTTAAATGAAACTACTAGTTTAACATGAAATGCATTCTCCTCACTTGGATTTTAGATTAGAAGTGATCAGGGATGTTAAGAAACTGATTGAGTGCTGAACATTGGTAAACAATGGAGTTAATCTACACTCATGTCACTCAGGGAGACCATAGTAATTCTTCCTGAATACTTATCTTCAGTTTTTTTTATACATGATGTGATTGATGTGTCATTTTCCACGTTGTCTATGGTCTCCCCAACCTCTATGTTCGAAACTGTGCTGGTTCTTTTTGTTGTTGTTTTTCTGTTTTTGTTTTGTTTTTACTTTTTTGACACAAGACATAACTGGGGAGGGCGAACCACAGTTGAGAAATTGCCTCCAACAGACATGTCATGGGGCATATTCTTGATTGCTGGACAATGGAGGTGCCCCCCCACCCCCAATGTGTGTGGTACCATCATATGGGCATGTGGGCCTAAGCTGTGTAAGAAAGGTAAATGAGGAAACCATTGATTTGTCCCTTGAATGTCAGTGTTGCTTAGGATACTGTGCTTAGTCACATACATTCCAACCAGTGTTTCCTGAGCAACCAATGTTTCCATCCAACCAATTTTTCCCAAGCACTCACAACCATCTATAAATCTCTATCCCCAACTTAGACTCATTTGAATGGGTAAGCAAGTGTATCTCCTATTCAGAAAAAAGAATAGGTCAACTGTGGCTTGATTATTTTGTTTTGCTTTGTTTCACACCAGTGAAGCACCCCGCAGGAAACACACAGCTCCCTGTTAGAATGCACTTCATTTCTTTTTGATTTTTCATATGATACTTGTTGCTTAAGGGGAAACCTCAAATTGCACAATTATGCATTTGTGAAGAGATGCTGTAGTCTTTGCCTGCTTTCCTGGAGATATAATTTCAAATTATACAAAGAGTTTTGTCTACGTACTGTTTATAATGATTGAAATTCCCTTGATGGTGAAGAACTTGGAAATTTGAGGGAAAGTAGAGAAAATTTTATGGCAGTAGAAACGCAGTATCTCCTGGCTCTGCTCATTTCCCTTAACACCTGCAGACCTCGGAGTATTGAAAAACTGTGGAATATGGTTTCTAATCTACTTACAAACACTCTGTGGAGATACTAGGATTCCTAAAAGATACACAACATAACAGAACTTAAGTCCAACACTCTGAACCCCTGGAATAGACTTAGGAGAGCTTCAGCCATCTCATGGAAGGTTTCTCATTGATGATCTACAAATACAGAACCTGCCTGCTAACTCTGTTCTCCTAACTGAATAGTCATGCTCACCCCTGAGAGTGGTGAGCTGGACATTCGTTTCTGCATCTTGCCAGAGTTGCTTTGTTTTGCCTTTTGAATTCTTATTCCCAAGGTGCTATCTCTTGAACTCAATCACATTACAGCCAATTTCTATCTACAGAATGCACATCAAAACATTTTCCATTAATCTATTGTGTTCTGCCCAATTTGCGTTAGAAGTTATACAAACACTGCCTTTCCTTGTCTCCCTCTAGAGTTAGGTTTATTAGAAACCTGCTTTAGACAGAGGTACGACAAGGAGTCATAATACTGCCAGTCATGTTCTTCGAGGTGCCTTCTCTGTTGTTATTTGAAAATCAATAGATTCTAGACCCTTCCTAAGTTAAACCTTAGCCAAAGGTCTGTCTTTTAAATACAGAGGAAAAAAAACAGAATGTATGAGAAGGGCTTCAGCGATGTTCCTGGCATGTGGGGTTTCTTTTCCTAGCATGTGAGGCTGAATTTGGAGCAAATATTTAATTTGCTCTTCCCTTATAATAAACCATGCATCTGATTCCAGCAGATCCCTCAGCTGTATCCACCAAACAACAGGCAGATGTTTTGACTTTTTTAATGTTGTGGTTTAAGTTCACATAATGCATATCTAAAGAGTATCATGTTCTTCCTATTCAGTGACGTCAAATGTAACCTATGACACTCGAGTCATGTCTAAAGACAGAGACACCAGGGTGAATGAAGAGCTGTAGTACTTGACTCTGTAGTTTCCATCCCATAGTGACTATCAAGTGCCAATGTCACCATCATTTGCATCCAGCTGAATGAAGCTGACACTCTTCCTGGCCTTCCTCAGCAGTCTCGTGTACAGGATCCTAGCTGCTATCATCTAATGAATCTTGATCACTTTCCCAAGGCCTAAAAAAATATCCCTTGATGCTTAGGGCTCTTTAACCAAGAAATTAGAAAAAAGTCGGCATGTGCGGACACTAGGTGGTACTTCTATTCCTCGGCTTGCTGAAAGTGATGAGAAGTTTCATCCACGTTGGATTCTTCTAGATTTTAGCCACGGGTATACCTATGTTCTTTCTTTTCTGTATATAAAACTACTTTCTTCAATGACCCTTTCTGAATGATTAAGTGATGCTGTTGTTTTGCAAAAAAGACATTTCTTAAATGGTGGGGTTATTTTTTCACCATCTACTGCACAAAGGAACTTCTCTTATGAGTATGGGAGCTCCACTAAGCTATAGGTAGAACTATATGAATCTACAAGGCAATTTCTACTATGTCAGTTTAGTAAACTAATAGAAGCAGTTTCCCTACTGAGACCTGACCTGTGAATTCCCATGGCTCCTGACTAGAGATGCTGTATCAGCCATGCCAAACAGTGTGCATAGACTAGCTATCAGTAGAGAGTTCACTCACAAATGGGACACCTATAACCTACCCCTTTCCCAGGCTTTGAGACAATCATAGAAAAAGGGGCAGAAAAAAAATGTAGGAAGCAGAGGATGGGAAGGACCACAGAAAACCAGTGTCTTCTAGGAATGGCATACTACAGTGCTCATGAACTCTCAGCAACTATGGTTACCTGAGCAAGCCAGACATCACTCCAGCATAGACTAGAAAATGATTCATGTAACCTGAGCCCTAACTGAGGAGCTATGGATAGATAATATCTTCTGAAGAAGGGAAAATCAGGGGCATTGTTTGTTTGTCTTTTAAGATTGTGGCTCTTGGTAAGTCAATAATGCTCATGTGGATGGTTCCACACCCAAATATATGTGAACAGCACAAATAGGAATAGATGAATTATTGAATTTAATAAATAGATGGCATAAAGTTGGTGGTTAGATAGGATGGATCTGCAAGGAGCTAAGGGAGGAGTTAGGGTGATATGATCGAAATGTATCCAATGCAATTCTCCAAGAATGATACATTTTTCTTAAAATTAAAAATGAAAAAAAATTAAAAGATGATTTTCACAAAGTTTTCTATTGGTACTTTGTTTTTTATTATTTATTTACATTTCACATGTTTTCCCCTTTGGAAACCACCTATCCCATCCCCCTTCTCCTGCCTTGATGACGGTGCTCCCTCACCCACCCACCCACCCACCCACCTACTCCAGTCTTTTCTCCCTAGCATTCCCCTACACTGGGGCATCAAACACCCTCAGGTCCAAGGGCCTCTCTTCCCACTGATGGCCAGCAAGGCCCTCCTTTGCCACATATGTGGCCAGCAGCATGGGTCCCTCCATATGTATTGTTTGGTTGATGGTCCAGTCTCCAGGTGCTCTAGGAGGACTAGCTAGTTGACACAGTTGCTGCCTCCATGGAGATGCAAAGCCCCTCAGCTCCTTCAGTCCCTTCTCCAACTCCTTCATCCGGGACCCCACACTCAGTCCAATGATTGGCTACAAGCTTTCGCCTCTGTATTTGTCAGGCTCTGGCAGAGCTTCTCAGGACACCCCTTATCATGCTTTCATAAGCAAACACTTCCCAGCATCCACAATAACATCCAGGTTTGACAGATGTATATGGGTAGGGCAGTTCTGGATGGCCTTTCCTTGAGTCTCTGTTCCAAACTTTGTCCCAATATTTCCTCATGTGACTATTTTGTTCACCCTTCTAAGAAATACTGCAGCATCCACATTTTGGTCTTCCTTCTTCTTAGGCTTCATATGGTCTGTGAATTGAATCTTGGGTATTCTGAATTTTTGGGCCAATATCTACTTTTCAGTGAGTACATACTGTGTTTGTTCTTTTGTGACTGAGTTACCTCACTCAGGATGATATTTTCAAGTTCCAGGGATTTGCCTGAGAATTTCATGAAGTCATTGTTTTTAATAGCTGAGTAGCATTCCATTGTGTAAATGTACACATTTTCTGTATCCATTCCTCTGTTGAGGGACATCTGGGTTGTTTCCAGCTTCTGGCTATTATAAATATGGCTGCTATGAACATAGTGGAGTATGTGTCTTTATTACATGTTGGAGCGTCTTTTGGGTATATGCCCAGGAATGGTATAGTTGGGTCCTCAGGTAGTACTATGTCCAACTTTCTAAGGTTCCACCAAACTGATTTCCAGAGTGTACCAGCTTGCAATCCCACTTGCAAGCTTTCCAGAGTGTACCAGCTTGCAATGGAGGAATGTTCCTCTTTCTCCACATACTCACCAGCATCTGCTGTCACCTGAGTTTTTGATCTTAGCCATTCTGACTGGTGTGAGGTGAAATCTCAGGGTTGTTTTGATTTGCATTTCCCTAATGACTAAGGATGATGAACATTTCTTTAGGTGCTTCTCAGCTATTCGAGTTTCCTCAGTTGAGAATTCTCTGTTTAGCTCTGTTTCCCATTTTTTAATAGGGTTATTTGGTTCTCTTGGGTCTAACTTCTTGAGTTCTTTGTATATATTTGATGTTAGTCCTCTATCGGATGTAGGATTGGCAAAGATCTTTTCCCAATCTGTTGGTTGCTGTTTTGTCCTATTGACATTGTCCTTTGGCTTACAGAAGCTCTGCAATTTTATGAAGCCCCATTTGTCAATTCTTGATCTTAGAGCATAAGCCATTGGTGTTGTGTTCAGGAACGTTTCCCCTGTGCCCACGTGTTGGAGGCTTTTCCTCACTTTCTCTTCTATTAGATTTAGTGTATCTGGTTTTATGTGGGGGTCCTTGATCCACTTGGACTTGAGCTTTGTACAGGGAGATAGGAATGGATTAATTTGCATTCTTCTACACATTGACCACCAGTTGAAACAGCACCATTTGTTGAAACTGCTATCTTTTTTCCACTGGATGGTTTTAGCATTTTTGTCAAAAAACAAGTGACTGTAGGTGTGTGGGTTCATTTCTGGGTCTTCAATTCTATTCCATTGATCTACCTGCCTGTCACTGTACCAATTCCTTAAAGTCTTTTTCACTCTTGCTCCATAGTACAGCTTGAGGTCAGTGATGCTGATTCCCCCAGAAGTTCTTTTATTGTTGAAAATAGTTTTTGCTATCCTAGGGTTTTTGTTATTCCAAATGAATTTGAGAATTGCTTTTTCAGGGTCTATGAAGAATTGAATTAGAATATTGATGGGGATTGCATTGAATCTGTAGTTTGATATCAGCAAGATGGCCATTTTTACTATATTAATCCTGCCAATCCATGTGCATGGGATATCTTTCCATCTTCTGTGGTCTTCTTTGATTTCTTTCTTCAGAGACTTGAAGTTCTTGTCATACAGATCTTTCACTTGCTTGGTTAGAGTCACATCAAGATACTTTATATTGTTTGTGACTATTGTGAAGGGTGTCATTTCCCTAATTTCTTTCTCAGTCTGTTTATCCTTTGAGTATAGGAAGGCTACTGATTTCTTTGAGTTTATTTTATATCCTGCTACTTTGCTAAAGTTGTTTCTCAGCTTTAGCAGCTCTCGGGTGGGGTTTTTTCAGATCACTTAAATATATGATCATATCATCTGCAAATAGTGATATTTTGATTTCTTCCTTTCCAATTTGTATCCCTTTGACCTCCTTTTGTTGCCTAATTGCTCTAGCTAGAAGTTCAAGTACTCTATTGAATAAATGGGGAGAGAGGAGGCAACCTTATCTAGTCCCTAATTTTAATGGGATTGCTTCAAGTTACTCTCCGTATAGTTTGATGGTGGCTACTGGTTTATTGTATATTGCTTTTACTATGTTTAGTTATGAGCCTTAATTCTTGATCTTTCCAAGACTTTTATCATAAAGGGATGTTGAATTTTGTCAAATGCCTTTTCAGAATCTAATGAAATGACCATGTGGTTTTTTCCTTGAGTTTGTTTATGTAGTGGATTACATTGATGGATTTCCGGGTATTGCACCATCTCAACTGGTACTCTTAAAATCCCATTATTGGTCCTGAATAAAAATAATTTAGAAGTAGAATTTATAAATATAACAATACATATAAGTAGCACTTACAGGGAAGGTTTGGAAATTATGGCTAAAACAAGAATGGATTTAAAACTTGATGTAATGGTCAATATTTTCATTCTGCAGACTGAAGGCTGTTATTCTTGGAACCACTCGATGGCCATAAATGAGCATTATCTGTGTCTACAAGGTCTAAGAAATTACCCTTAGAACATTCAATTCAATGAACAAGTCATGACCTTTTCCTTTAAGAGCATTATAGATGAGAAAGTCTGTTAATCTATAGAAGGAAAGAATGGGCTAATGGAAAATCTATGGTATATGGAAAACCTCAGCCAGAAATGTATAAGAGATGGGTCTGATGTATACAAGAGTTAGATAAGGGACAAGAAAGGACTATTCAGTTTTGGTGCTACAGAGCATTGTAAGCCTCATTTCTCTGTCATAAATGCCTCTTCTCTTAAATTGGAAATTGAAGTAACAGTCCAGTCACAGCCCCCTGCAGTTGCACACCAATCTACCAAAGTCCTGTGAAGTTAAGTGTAGCTTTCTGCAGCATCACTATCTACAAAGGCTTAAGTGGAAATGTGTGCATTTCCGTACACTATTCAAGATGCAGAGTTCCTTTGTCTTAAAACAAAAGCCAGCTTTCAGAGAAACTGCATGTCTGCTGGAGTTAGCTTTAGATTTGACACTGAAGCTGCAAGCCCTTGTCATCTTGCTTGATCAATACATTGGTAAGAAATTTTGAGGATTCTAGAACAACTTTGTTCTCAGAGGTTATTTAGACAGCAGAAGAATCTAACTTTACTAGGAGGCTGGAAGTCCAGGCCTAAACTTTACACACTTATTTATCAACTGTTGCCCTGGGTGCACTCACACACCTGATCATAACTGCACACTTCTGACTTTTAAATTACAGTTTTCTTCACGACGGCCATTTCATAGTCTTAAGAATATAGAGAAAGGCTCTTATGCTATATGCTTAATAAATGTATTTTTCAGTCTTAGAATACTTTCTCATTTATAGGAAAGATGCCGGGAAAAGAGAGAGGTCTCATAGACTCTAAATGCATGCTATTTTAGTATAAACATTATGGGTAACTGAGTTATATTTATCATAATTAATAAAAATATTTATATATTAGTGTTACTGTTGTGGATTCTCAATTCTTAGCTTCTATTTTGCCTATTGCTCACTTTCTACTCCCAGATCCCATGTAGGGCATCATGTCATATGGTCTTTCTGCCTCCTGTGGTTTCTCTCTCCACTGTCACAGTTTTACAGACTCTCCTTGTTTTTAACATTCTAAGCAGTTTTGAGGAACACTGCCAGATACTTTTTGCTCGATGTTCAATTTCAATAGTGTGGTTTTCATGAGCCTGGGGTTATGGGTTTTTAAGAGTGAGATGACAGAGGCAAAGACATTTTTGTCACACTCTATTACTCTCTAACAGGGGTATGTATTGTCAACATTACTGCTCACAGATGATTTGAACCTTGATTACATGGTTAAGATCTGGTTAAAACCCCAGGTATCTCTTTTCCCCACTGTACTGCAGATCCTTAGAGGGAATTCATCAGCCACTGCTGATACTTAATGTGTTTTCCCTGAAAGACAATATCTGCATATATTATTTAGAATTCTAAGTGATTTATGGATAAAGGTGTGTGTGTATGTGTGTGCAAGCATTTGTATGTGTGTGTGATAAGCAGATTTAAGTTCTACTTTTTAAGCAAATTTCAATGCTTCATTATCATATTGCTAAATGTAGTCACTATGTACTATATTAGTTCTCAAAAATTATCTTATAATTAAAACGGTGTACATTTTAATCAATATTTCCCCATTTTTACACCTCTTTTATTGGTTGTTATGTGCGTATGAATTTTTCAGACTCACATTTAAGTAAGACACTAGTGTTTTGTGTTGCTCTAACTTACATCACTTAATATAAAGATGATGCCCCCACGGTCTACACAGTTTGTACAAAGTGATCCCTCTTTGATTTGGCAATATTCTGTTGTGTATGTATAGAGTGTGCATACATGTGTATCTATATACACAATAATTTATTATTCATTTGACATGAACACTTCAGTTTCCATGTTTTTGGCTATTGTAACTAGTATGGCAAATGAACCTAATGTGATAAACCCAGGAACAAGAATCCTGGATTGTCTACATGTCCAATTTTAACTTTCTTAGGTACTTTAATACTGTTTTCAGAGTAGCTACAGTTATTAGCATTTTAAATGGCATCATACATGTTACATTTTTGAGGATACAATCTTAACAGTTATGAGTCAATAGCATCCTGTGGTTTTGATATGAAAATTTCTTATGACTAGAGACCTGAGTACTTTTGCAATAAATATTAGCTGCTCATTTGTCATTTTCAGAAGATGTCAGTCCAGATACTTCATTTAAAATATTTATGCCATATATCTCTTTATGGAGAATTCCATACATATAACTATATTTTTGTCATATATACTCTAATGCCTAACTTCTCCCAGTCTTTCTCACTGCCCCTTCTTATTCTGTTTCTTTATAATCTACTGAGTCCAATTAATGCACACATATATTCATGGATGTAGGCCCATCCAGCAGTGCATTAACAGGTGAGGCTCCAGCTCTGAAGAAAGTTAACCCTCCCCTTCTCGGTAGCCATCAACTGTCAATAGCTCTTAGATAAGGGTGGGGCCTCACTTGTATATGTTCTTTGTATAGTTGGATATTATGTCCTTATCAGATATATGGTTTATGTGTATGTCTCCAATTATATGCCTTCTTTTTCTATTTTTGTTGCTTCTTTCTTTCGTAGGACAGAAACTTTTCAGTTTGATGGATCTGTTACCTGAGCTTTGCTTTTGAAACATATGGTTTCAGAATCTAATCTTTAAAGGGGATATTAAAATTAATGGCAACAAGCTTGTCCCTATGTATTCTTCCAAAAAATGTCACTTTACGTACGTATGAACCATTCATCTATTTCAAGTTATTTTTTTTAGTGGTATGAAACTAGGCTCTAAATACATATCTACACATAAAAAAATTCATTTTTGAACTGAGAATAAGCTTACTTTGTATTCTTGGAATCTTTCTCAAATATCAGTTAATTACAAATGCATGTGGGGTTTTTGATTTATGTTTAATTTGTCTCTGTGACTTGTTGTGTCGATGTGAATTGAGTTGATTACTGAATCTTTGCAATATCATTTAAAAATAGGAACATGATCAGTATTGACTATTCATATCATGTGGCTATTCAGAATCCTATATGAAATTTAGGCTTATTCTTTTGATTTCTATGAAAACTGAATTTTTTGATAAGTTGCTTAGGTACTATGAACATTTTAAGAATGACAAATTTTCTAATGCACAAAGATGAGTTCCATTTATTTCATCTTTAGTTACTTTAATTGGTGTCTAACTGTTTATATTGTAGAGTTGTTTCATCTTTTTGTATCAATATATTCCTAAGCATTTCTTAGTTGTTATGATACTATCATAACTATGATTGTTAACCTATTTATTTCAGGGAGTATATTCATAGTGTGTAGACTTGTAGTTGTGTTCTGTATATTGATTTTGTATTCTGAAATTCCACTGAATTAATGTACTAGCTCTGGCAGCTTTGAAGGAATATTTATATCATGCTGTCTGCAAACAGATATCTGAGCGCTGTATGTGTTGAAACTGGAAGGCAACTACCTTATACCACTCTCATCTGATAGTGAGAAAAATATGTCTCTTACTCCTGCATACAAGCATATCTATAAATATTTTCATACATAACCATATGTATCTACATTAAGCAAAATATGAATTCACACAGACCTCCCAATCTTAAATCCATTACCAAAACCAACATAGCTCTCCCCCATTGACTATCTGCAAGTTCCAACACAAACAATGATAAAATTCTCCACATTCTGTCAACCTCAGCACACATGACAGTGGTCTTACACTTATGAATCCATGCACTCATGGGAAACAACACTATTAATTTACAAGCTACACTTAAGTACATCTTGTTTGGCTTTTATCCTTATAGATTGTACTAGTTTTTCAAAATTACTTAGATCGTCAGTTCTCCAATCCACTAAAAGGTGTTCATTTCCTATGCTTGCAACATAGTTATTTTGTCAAAATTTAAGTTCTATAATGGAATTCTCCAACTTCCTAAATTAATCTTAAAATTTAATAAGATTCAATGGGATTTTTTTTACCTAAAAAACTATACATTTTGAAAAATTCATAATAAGGTCGTTTATTGATCACTGTAGTATCATGAATAATTTCACTACTATTAAGAAATCACATTTTGGGCTGGAGAGATAGCTCAGCTGTTAAATGCTAGGCTCACTACCAAAAGTATAAAAGATCTCACATTTCATCTGTTCAAATCTCCTCTCATCTATAGCTCTGCTAATTATTGAGCTTGTTATCAGATCTGTAATTTTCTCATTTCAAGAATGTTATATAATTAGAAAACATCATGTGGGAGTTTTAGACTGGTTTGTTTTACTTAGTAGGATGTACTCATTATGGTTGTCTTTTGCATGCAAGAAATATAGCTTATTCATCTGTTAAAGGTCATCTTGGTTGCTTTCACTTTCCAGTGATTATAATCCCATAATTGTTAGAATTATTGCACTGCTTCCAGTTAATAGATAATACATTGTATTGCACTGCTTCCAGTTAATAGATAATACATTGTATTGCACTGCTTCCAGTTAATAGATAATATATTGTATTGGTACCGCATTGGTTCAGTAGTTAGTTCAGTATAGTGTTGGTTCAGTAGTGTGCTACACTCTCCTCAGCCCCTACCTATCCATCAGAATTTCTACAAAGAGGTTTCTTCTGGGTTATGGCTCTAATTTCTTTGATTCCTGATAAAGGAATCTTAGGTGTGTCCCTGTGTTCACATATTGCCTAGAGATGTCCAAAGGTTCTCAGAGGACTTACTGATCTTTTTTAGATTTGTAGTTTGTATTACTATAAAGAAGAGAAAAACAATATCCAAGCTCTATATTAATCACAGCTAAAACCAGTAACCTCATTACTTTAGTATGCACTTTGATAGGTTTTGGTTTTTTGTTTTTGTTTTTTTTTAAATTCACTTTATATCTCATCCATTGCCCCTTCCCAGTCACCCCCTCCTACAATCTCTCCTTCCATCCTCCATCCCTTTTTCCTCTGAGAAGGTGGAGAGCCCCTCATATCCCCAACCATCGCACATTAAGCCTCAATGGGGCTAGGCACATCCTCTCTCACTGAGGCCAGAAAAGGCAGCCCAGCTAGAGGAACATATCTCACAGACAGGCAACAGCTTTTTGAATAGTCTCTGCTCCAATTGTTTAGGACCCACTTGAAGACTGAGCTGCATATCATCTACATATGTACAGGAGGTCTCGGTCCAGCATGTATATGCTCTTTGGTTGGTCGCTCAGTCTCAGAGAACCCCAAGGGTCCAGGTTAGTTGGCTCTGTCAAATTTCCTGTATAGTTCCTATCATCTTCAGGGCCTATAATCCTCTCCCCAACTTTTCCATAGGAGTCCCCAAGCTCCACACACTGTTCGGCTGTGGGTCTCTACATCTGTCTGAGTCAGAAACTGGGAAAAGCCTCTCAGAGGATAGCCTTGCTAGACTCCAGGCTGCAAGCATAACAGTATCATTGATAGTGTCAGGGATTGGTGCTTGTCCATGGGATGAATCTCTAGTTCGGTCAGTTATTGCTTGGGCATTCTCTTAGTCTCTGCTCCATCTCCTGTCCCTGCATTTCTTGTAAACAAGATAAATTTAGAGTCAAAAGTTTTGTGGATGAGTTGGTGTCCCTATTGCTCACTGGGGTTTCTACCTCGCTACAGGAGGTAGCCTCTTCAGGGTCTAATTCCCCAGTGCTGTGAGTCACACAGAGCTAAGGTTATCCCATCGATTCTTGGACACCTCCTCTATCCCACGTCTCTGGCATGGGTTGAGCTGTACCCCACCTCCCCACTCTGGCCAGATGCAGACTTCTACTCATTTTCATGGCCAACTGGCCATCTTTTATGCCCCTCCCCACATCTGATCTTGAACCCCCATTCCCCTCCCCATCTTCACTCCTTTTTAGTGCCCTCCCTCCATCTACCTCTTATAACTATTTAATTCTCTCTTCTAAGTGGGATTCAAGCATCCTCACCTGGACCTTCCTTTTCTTTATCCTTTTGAGTCTGTGGAATGTAGCATGGATATCTTGTATTTCTTATCTAATAAAGACTTATAAGTGAGTACATACCATGCATGTCCTTTGGGGTCTGGGTTACCTCACTGAGGATGACATTCTAAGTTGCATTCATTTCCTGAAAATTCATGATATCTTTGTTTTAAATAGCTGAATTGTATTCAATTGAGTAGATGTACCACGTTTTCTTAATCCATTCATCAATGGAGGGACATCTAAGTTGTTTCTAGTTTCGGGCTATAATGAATAAAGATGCTATAAACATAGTTGAGTTGATGTTCCTGTGGTATAGTGGGGCATCTTTTGGGTATATGCCCAGGAGTATAGCTGGGTCTTGAGGTTGAACTATTCCCAGTTTTCTGAGAAACTACCCAGTTGATTTCCAAAGTGGTTGTACAATTTTTGCACTCCCACCAGCAAAGAAGCTGTGTTCCTCTGCTAGGCATTCACCCCAGCAAGTGCTATCACATAAGTATTTGATCTTAGCCTTTCTGACAATTGTAAGATGGAACCTCAGAGTCATTTTGACTTGCATTTCCCTGATGACTAAGGACTTTGAGCACTTCTTTAAGTGCTTTTTGACCATTTGAGATTACTCTGTTAAGAATTCTCCGTTTATCTATAAACCCCATCTTTAATTGGGTTGTTTGAGTTTGTGGTATCTAACTTCTTCAGTTCTTTATAAATTTTGGATATGAGCCCTCTTTCAGATGTAGGATTGCTGAAGATCCTTTCCAATTTGTAGGCTGCCATTTTGTCTCATTGACAGTATCCTTCGCCTTACAGAGCTTTCCAGGTTCATGAGATCCCATTTATCAGTTGTTAGAGCCTGAGAGGTTGGTGTTCTTTTCAGGAAGTTATATCCTGTATCAATGAATTCAAGATTATTCCACACTTTCCATTCTAATAGATTTAGTGAATCTAGTTTTACATTGAGGTCTGTGATATACTTGAATTTTCTGCAGGGTGATAGATATGGATCTATTTGCATTCTTCTACATGGAGACTTCCAGTTAGACCAATACCATTTGTTGAAAATGCATTCTTTTTCTTTTTCCATTATATGGCTTTGGATTCTTTATCAAAAATCAAGTGTCCCCACCTTTTTTGATAAAGTAGGTGAGTTTATTTTTGGGTCTTTGATTCTATTGATCAAACTGTCTACTCCTATACAAACAATACATAGTTGTTATTACTATTGCTCTGTAGTACAGCTTGAGGCCAAGGATGGTGATACCTCTGGAAGTTCTTTTATTTTCCTTGATTGTTTTAGCTGTCCTGGGTTTCATGGTTTTCTCCAGATGAAATTGAGAATTACCCTGGCAAAGTCTGTAAAGAATTGTATAGAATTTTGATGGGATTTGCATTGAATCTGTAAATTGCTTTTGGTAAAATGACTATTTTCACTATGTTAATCCTCCTGATCCATGACCATGGGAGATGCTTCTGTCTTCTGATATCTTCTTCAATTTCTTTCTGCAGTGACTTGAAGTTCTTGTCATACTGGTCTCTCACTTACTTGATTAGAGTAATACAAAAATATTTTATATTATCTGTGACTATTATAAAGGATGTTTTTTCATAATTTCCTTCTTGGTCTATTTATTATTTGTATAATGGAGTGCTACTTAATTTTTGTTGTTGTTGTTGTTGTTAATTCTGTATCCAGTCACTTTGTTGAAGGTGTTTATCAGCTGTAGGTGCTCTCTGGTAGAATTTTTTAGGGTTGCTTATGTATATCATCCACAAATATCGATACTTTGACTTCTGTTCCAATTTTTATCCCCTTGATATCTTTTTGTTGTCTTATTGCTATGTTTATAACTTCAAGTACCATATTGAATAAATACAGAGAGAGTGGACAGTCTTGTCTTGCTCCTGATTTTATTGGAATTGCTTTACGTTTCTCCCCATTTAGTTTGATGTTTGCTATGGACTTGCTGCATATTACTTTTATAATGTTTAGGTATTTCCCTTGTATCCCTGAACTCTCTAAAACTTTTAGCATGAAGGAATGTTAGATTTTGTCAAAGGTTTTTTCACCATCTAATAAGATGATCATGTTTTTTGTTTTCTTTCAGTTCTTTGATATGGTGGATTATATTGATGGATTTTCATGTATTGAACCATCCCTACATCTCTTGGATGAAGTCTACTTGATCATAGTGGATGATGTTTTGGATGTATTCCTGGATTCAATATGTGAGTATTTAATTGAGTATTTTTCCATTAAGGTCCATAAGAAAAATTTGTCTGTAATACTTTTTGTTTGTTTAGTTTTTGTGTGGTTTAATTATCAGGGCTACTATGGCTTCATATAATGAGTCTGGCAATGTTCCTTCTGTTTCTATTTTATGGAATAGTTTGAGTATTGATATTAGCTCTTCTTTGAAAGTTTGGTAGAATTCTGCATTAAAACCATCTGGCTCATGGACTTTTTTTGGTTGGGAGACTTTTAATGACTGCTTCTATTTCCTTGGGGTTTATAGAGCTGTTTAAACAGTTTATTTGATCTTGATTGCACATTGATAAGTAGTGTCTACCAGAAAATTGTCCATTTCATTAAGATTTTCCAAATTTGTGGAGTGTGGTTATTTTGAAGTAAGACCTAAAGATTCTTTGAATTTCCTCAGTGTTTGTTGTTATGTCTCCCTTTCCATTTCTGATTTTGTTTATTTGAATACTGTCTCACTGTCTTTTGGTTTGCTTGGATAAGGGCTTGTCTACCTTGTTGATTTTCTCTAAGAACCAGCTCTTGGTTTCATTGATCCTTTGTATTGCTTTCTTTATCTCTAACTGATTGATTTCAGCCCTGATTTTTATTATTTCCTGCCTTCTCCATTTTGGTGTGCTTGCTTTTTTTTATTATTCTAGAGCTTTAAGATGCACTTTTAAATTGCTGGCATAAGAACTTTCTAATTTCTTTATGGAGGCACTTAGTGCTATGAACTTTCCTCTTAGAACTGCTTTGTGTCCCATAAATTTGGATATGTTTTGCCTTAATTTTTATTGAAATTCAAAATGTATTTAATTTCTTTATTTCTTCCCTGACTCAGATATCACTGAGTAGAGATCTGTTCCATTTCCATTAGTGCATAGGCTTTCTGATGTTTCTATTGTGTAGTTTTAATCCATGGTGGTCTGATAAGGTACCAAGATGTTATTTAAATGTTTTTGCATCTGTTAAGCCTTGCTTTGTGACTGTCTATATGGTAAATTTTGAAAAAGGATCCATGAGGTGCTGAGAAGGTTTGTTCTTTTGTGAACAAACACAAAATTCTATAAATATTCTATAACTATCTGTTAAGTCCATTTAATATATAAGGTCTGTTAGTTTCATTATATGTCTGTTTAAGTCTTGATGACCTATCAATTGGTGAGAGTGGGGTACTGACATTATTAATGTGTGGAGTTTGATGTGTGATTTAAGCTTTATCAATATTCTTTCACAAATGTGAGTGCCCTTGTGTTTGGCACATAGATGTTCAGAATTGAGATATCATCTTGGTAGGCATATTTTTCTTTGATAGGCATTAAGCATCCTTCTATGTCTCTTTTGATTAATTATGTTGAAAGTCTATCTTATTAGATATTAGAATGACTACTCCTGTTGTCCTTTTACTTGGAAAACTATTTTCCAGTCCTGTATTCTGACATAATATCTATCTTTAGTGCTGAGGTGAGTTTCTAGTATGCAGCAGAAAGAGGGATCCTGTTTTCACATTTATTCTGTTACCTTGTGTATTGTTATTGGGGAATTGAGTCCATTGATGTTGACAGATATTATTGACCAGTGACTGTTAATTTCTGTTATTTTGATGGTGGTGGTGGTGGTGATGATGGTGGTGGTTTTAGTGTGTGTGTGTGTGTGTGTCTGTGTGTGTGTGTGTGTGTGTTTTCTTCTCTTGTTTTTTGCAGGTATGGAATTATTTTTTATGTTTTTTTTTTTGGATTTAGTTATCATTCTTGGGTTGGTGTTCTCTTTCTAGTATTTTCTGTAGGGTTAGTTTTGTGAATAGATATTTTTTAAATTTGGATTTGTCTTAAAATGTCTTGTTTTCTCTGTCTATGGTGTTCAGAGTTTTGCTGGTTATAGTACTCGAGGTTCAAATGTGTGGGGTAATTTTTAAAGTTTGAAAGATACCTATCTAGGCCATTCTAGATTTTAGAGTCTCTGTTGAGAAATCTAGTGTAATTCTGGTATGTCTGTCTATCAGATTGGATTTAAGGTCATTTTCTCATAATTTGGTTGTGTTGGGGTATCCAGGACTTGCAGTAATTGGGTAGCAGTGCTCTGAAGGCAGACGTGGCATTTTTCCCCTTGCCACTTTTCATATTCATTCTTTATTCTGTAGATTTTGTGTTTTGATTATTATGTGGCAGGAGGATTTTCTTTTTGGTCCAGCCTAATCAGTGTTCTATAAGTTTATTGTATGTTTATGTATATTTTTTCTTTAGGTTAAGAAAGTTTTCTTCTGCCGGGCAGTGGTGGTGCATGCCTTTAATCCCAGCACTTGGGAGGCAGAGACAGGCAGATTTCTGAGTTCGAGGTCAGCCTGGTCTACAGAGTGAGTTCCAGGATAGTCAGGGCTATACAGAGAATCCCTGTCTCAAAAAAGAAAGAAAGAAAGAAAGAAAGAAAGAAAGAAAGAAAGAAAAGAAAAGAAAAGAAAAGAAAAGAAAAGAAAAGAAAAGAAA
>JADRCH010000015.1:3165469-3302573 GCA_019843965.1 Rhynchomys soricoides | reverse complement strand
AAAGAAAAGAAAAGAAAAGAAAAGAAAAGAAAAGAAAAGAAAAGAAAGTTTTCTTCTGTGATTTTGTTGAAAATATTTTTGGGGCCTTGGAGGTGGGACTCTTCACCTTCCTCTATTCCTATTATTCTGAGGTTAGATCTTTTCATGGAATCCCAGATTTTCTGGATGTTTTGTGTCAGGAATAGTTAGATTTAACAGTTTATTTGACTGATGTATCAATTTCTTCTATTGTATCTTCAATGCCTGAGAGTCTCTTTTCCATTTCCTGTATTCTGTTGGTGATGCTTGCATCTGCTTTTCCTGCTCTCTTCCCTAGGTTTGCCATCTCCAGGATTCCTGCAGTCTGTGTCTTTATTGCTTCTATTTTCACTTTCGAGTACTGCACAATTTTGTTTACTTTCTTGACCTGATTAATTTAATGTCCCTGTATGTCTTTAAGGGATATTTATTTTCCCTTTAAAGATCTCTACCTGTTTGATTGCATTTCTTCAAGAGATTTATTCATTTCCTTCTTAAACACCTCTATCATCTTTAAAAAGTTGTATTTAAGGTAATTTTCTTGTGCTTTGGTTGTATTAGGGTATCAATGCCTTGCTATAGTAGGGTAGCTATACTCTGAGGGTATCATATTGCCCTGGTGTTTGTTGATTGTGTTCTTTCAAGGGCCTTTTGCCACCTGGATAACTTTGGTCCCTGGATGCTCCTGTTGTTGAAGATATTGGGAGCAGAGTTAACCTAGATGGTCCTGGTGTGGCAGGCCTGTGATAGGTATCCCTGGGCTGCATGGTTCTGGATCAACAGATCTGGCAAAAGTAGGTGGAAAGGTGGAAGGAGAATAGAGAGCTGCCAGGGGTAGCAGATTTCTCAGGGCAGCTTGGGGTGCCCAAAAGGACTCTGCAAGCAGAGAAGATAGTTGGAGGAAGGAAATCTAACCTGTATGGTTCATGATCCTCAAGTCTGATGAAGGCACAAGAAGAGGCCTAATATGTATTTTTTTGTATCTGTCAAATTCTGCAATGTTCCTAACTTAGCATTGTTTTCCAACAGAAGCAAAGTTGTTTTGGGTTACATGGACAAAGAATATCCTGAAATAGTCAATTTATTCCAGAAAAGGGAGAGAAATCGTACAAGTAACACTATTCAAAAGCATTGCAAACTAAGAACAAACCAAATGCCAACATAAATGATAGCTCATTCACAAAATGGAGTTTATACAGTATGAGTCAAGAAAAAAGTTATAAGCATAATGTATAGAAAAGGAACCACATGCAAAAAAGGACACACTAAATGATTTTAGTTTGTAGCTAAAGAACCAGCATAACTAAGATGTAGTATAGAAGGTGTGGTCACCTGCTATATAAATCGGCACAAATGGCTTGTTCCTTGACCCTTTTACATGGAATGTTCAATATATAAAAATCTGTTTGAATGTTTCAGAGTAGATCTCTCTTGTATCTCTACTATATTTCACTAGTATGTTATAAGAATCATGGGAAATAAAGTTTTCTTTAGAAATCTTGCTTGATATTTATTAGGTTCTAGAGGCAATATATGTAAAAAACACCTTGAAGAGCCAAACCCTGAAGTGATGGAATGGCTTACTAACATCATGGTAAGTACCATCTCATATCCATATCGTCTACACTTTCTTGCACACTTCGATATCCTAGACACTTGTTTCCTTTCTACTTTAAGTGTACAAGGAAAAAACATCTGAATTCATTAAGAATATTCTCAATTCTAAGACTCATGTTTTTCTATAGGACTTTCTATGGAGCCGTGATAATGACTTCAAGTCAAACTTAAAAAAAAAAAAAAAAAATAACAACTTGTATTGCCATATACAAGTTCCTCAGTCAAAAATCTACTACAGGTGTAGTTCTGCACATGTGGTATGTTATCGATCAAACTTGTGTTTCAGAGCCATCTTTTGTAGGGGAAGTATGGAGAATGAGGGAGAGGAGTAAATATGGATACACAGAAATGAAATAAGTGAAAAATATAATTTAGTTGTAGTATCTTTAGAGAAACTGAAATTAAGGTGAGATTCTGATTACTCTCAAAATTACACACACACACACACACACACACACACACACACAAAACTATAAAGAGTAGGAGAAATAATAAATCAGTGTAAGTGAAAATATCTCATGACAAGAAGCTCCTTTCCTGTATATTCTAATTTAATCATTATGTAAAATTAGGACCTTTCCCATCACAAGCAGCAAGAAGATAATGTTGTTTCTAAAACAAAATGCCAATTGATCAACTTTAGCAAATGAAGACTCTGGAGCCAGATGCTGTGGTGAAAACATGCTAGCTCAGAAAGGCAGAGAAAGCACCCCACTGATTTTCCTTCTCAACCAATATCCCAGAAGAAAAAACCCAGCTTACCTTCTCCACATTATCTTAAAAACCCTTTCAACTGAATGTCCTTCCTTTCTACTTCCTATGTGTCTCTCTAGCTGTCCTCCTGATTTCCTTTCACTCTATGTTTTTTTCCTCTGTTCACTCTCTGTCCACTGGTTGCTTGTTCCTCCTCTTGACCTATGGTTGACTTTTGTCTTAGCCAGGGTTTCTATTCCTGCACAAACAGCATGACCAAGATGCAAGTTGGGGAGGAAAGGGTTTATTGAGCTTACACGTCTAATTGCTGTCCATCATGAAAGAAAGTCAGAACTGGAACTCAAGAAGGTCAGGAAGCAGGAGCTGATGCGGAGGCCATGGAGCGATGTTCCTTGCCGGCTTGCTTGCTTCTCCTGGCTTGCTCAGCTGGCTTTCTTATAGAACCCAGCACACAGATGGTACCACCCACAAGGGGCCCTCAGCCCTTGATCAGTAATTTAGAAAATGCCTTACACCTGGATCTCACAGAGGCATTTTCTCAACTGAAGCTCCTTTCTCTGTGATAACTCCAGCTTATGTCAAGTTGACACACAAAACGAGCCAGTACAACTTTGTTCGATTTTATTGGCAATAAACAGTAAGCTCTTGAATTAAAGGGTGCCAGGGATGAGCCATACAATAACTAGAGACAAATTTTTCCAGTACACAATCTCACAGTGTGATCAAATATCCTGAAACACTCTTGGATTAAAGGTAGTTCTAGGGGCTAGACCACACCACAATTAGAGACAGATTTTTTTTCCAGTATACAGTCTCAGGATTCACAATATGATCAGATATCCTGCAACAGAGTTACTAACTTTTCAGGTCACCTGGCAACTCAATGGCAGTCACAAAAACACCTCTTTTGCATTTCTCCCCAACTGACTCATCAAATCACCCTCAAATGTTCCCTTTGTAGATCAGTCATTGTTACTGATAACAATCTTGACAAGGGGACATTTCTATTAGCCAGATTTTTATGTATTATTAAAGTATCAGACAAAGAACAGCAAGGCCACAAGTCTGACAGTTTCTAGTCATTTTAGCTGACATCTTTCATTATTAGCTTTGTTTCTTTGTGAATAAAATGTCGACAGAGTACCACAAAGTCTGTTCTCTGCCTCTCAGCTTGAAGAATGTACAGCTACATTAGATGGTTCCAAAACTGATTCAGTCTTTACTAAAACCTTAAAAACTTTCAGCAAAGACTGACTGAATATTCCTGTTCATTTATCAAAAATCTTGTGTTTTTGCTACAGAAGTCTATAAAATTTAGAAGCAACGGACTATGGTATTGATAGACACCCAGCAGGTAAGCATATTTGAGTCTCTCTCCTGTCTGTTCTTCTCTTCTTCCCAGCCCTGTACATACACCTCCCATGGCCCTATTTCATCCCACATGCAGACACATGCAAACATAGCATAGTAATGAGACTAAAGCTAAAACCTGATCTACAGTGTTATTTGCTGATATTGTCTAAATATGACTTGAAGGTTGGAAAGGGCCTTAAATACCATCTAATCCAACTGTGTTCAGTGACCTTTGAATGTTTTTCACCGAGCGTAGAGTTGAATTTTTCAAATAAAGAGAACTGGATTTTCAGTATTACTCCCACTTCTTTAAAATAATTAAAATAAGATCAAGAAGCATAGAGTTAAACATAAAATAGTCCCTCCATAATATTTTAGTGTTATTTCATTGAACTCTCGTGTGTGTGCCCCGAACCTGTTTCATGGTCCTCGTTTAACAGATGCTGAAATTGAGATTCAAACAACTTATTGAGTTTGCTCAGGGAACAAGGAATGGCTTAGGTAATCCCAAACAACAACATTCTTCCCCCTTCTCCTCCTTGTCTTTTGCCTCTTCCTCTTCCTCCTCCTCCTGCTCCTCTTCCTTTTTCTCCTTCTCCTCCTTTATCTCATCTTCTTCCTCTTCCCACCCCCTCCTCCTCTCTCTTCTCCTCCTTTTTCCTTTTGTTTTTTGAAACTGAATCTCTTCTTTTCCAGGCTACTGAGAATAATTCTTAGTTTAACCAAAAGCTATCTACTAACTTAGAAATTTATACACCATTCTCCTGTAACTGTGTTTCTGTCCCTATAGGTCTATTTCTCTGTTGACATATAATATATACAACACAACACTCTTAGTGTGGCCGTATCAGCACAGAGCAGAATCACACTATCACCTCTCTTTTTAGATAATAATATTCACAGAACACAGAATTGATTGACTTTTACTGATAGTAGTTTCGGTTGTTTAACCAACAATATTTTAATCTATTTGTTGTGAGCATTCAAAGAGTATATCAATCACTTTAAATATTCAGGAGACTATTTTGAAAGAAGTTGACATAAAAATACTAAACAAGAATCTGAACCTGTTGGTGCACTCCTAAAATCCCAGCACTTGGAAGCTAAAGGAGTATCATGAGCACAGGGTCATTCTCAATCTCAGTTACATATGATATTCTTAGCCTAAATTCACATGAGTCCTTCTAGAAAGGAAGGGGGGGGAGAAACAAAGAAAGAAACAAAGAGAAAGAAAGAGAGAAAGAAACAAAGAAAAAACAAAGAAAGAAAGAAAGAAAGAAAGAAAGAAAGAAAGAAAAGCAAAAAGGAAGGAAGGAAGGAAGACAAACACTGAAGAGTTTTGCTTTTTTTCCTGAGTTCAGTCTAATGGGAAATGTCCTGTTCCCTGTGCAATACTGTTTGAAAGAGCCATCACTATAAGCTAAAATACTGATTGGTATTCCCTGGATTCTTTCCCATGAGAGCATACCATAAGGCACTCCTCTTACTTTTGATAGTATGTGAGCTTTATTGGTGGAAGGGGTGAGGGTGCTTGTCTGCTTTTGTTTTAATCAGCTATGGGTTCTACAGTTGTTACCTTTAGCTTTACCTTCATATGCTCAAGTAGCAAGATCTGTGGGATTGGTTTGAATGTGCTCCCTGACTCCACATTTGATAAATTGTAACAAATGTCACTATAGAGCTGAATCTCAGAGCTAAGTGGGTAGTTTTATTGTAAAATTTCTTTATTTGGCACATTAAAAGATATTCCACCATTTTCTAGTCTCCATTATTTTAAGAGAATTCTGCTAACCTTCTGAATATTGCTTTTCAAAAGTATCTTAGTTTAGAGCTGGAGAGATGGCTCAGAGGTTAAGAGCACTGGTTGCTCTTCCAGACATCCTGAGTTCAATTCCCAGCAACCACATGGTGGCTCATAACCATATTTAATGAGATCTAGTACCTTCTTCTGGCAATGCAAGTGTGCATTCAGGTAGAACATTGTATATATAATAAATAAATAAATCTTAAAATATATTTCTTTGTTTAAGAATTACCAAAAATTTTTGTAAAATTTTCGGATAATAAATATTTTAAGTTTCTTATGCCTAGCGGGGAAGAAAAGAGGATATTATATAAACATTTTTGTAAGGGACATTTTAAAATGTAAAAGCCATTGTTAGATCATGGGCTTCACAAGGTCAGTTGCGGGCCTACCCAATGTCAAAAATTCTAAACTCTTATAACTTTAAATGTCATATTCTTCCCCATTTTTCCTCATCTTCATAAACTGATTTCCCATTTGGTAGATGATTTTCGATTGCATTGCAAATGTTGGACCCTCTATAAAGGACCTTGAGTATTTTTCCTCTCTGTCCTTGTACTTTAGTGTGGTTACTTTCTACAAGAAGAACCTCATGTCCTCTGATATTCTTTTCTGTGTTTTTCAGTTCAATATTTGTCTATCATATAAAGTGTTCGAGTCTTATATTTATATGTCTTGTAGTTCCCCATGATTACTTTGTCTAGTCCTATTTGTCCACTGAAATTTTTCATATGTTTATGCAAATATCTCACTAGTATTTCTAAGTATTTGTGATATATATGAAAGTTACCATAAAGATCTTGACAGCTAATTCACACTTCAGGGTCTCATTCATTTTGCTTCTATCTAGTATTTTATAACATAAGTTATGATGACCTCATTTGTCTGCTTCTTTATTTTCTAGAAACTAATAACTTTTCTAAGCCAGACATTCTACAAACAAAAGAAACTGATATCAAAGCAAATGCTTTCCTACATGGTCATATAACTTCTTTTAGACATCAATATACTAGAACTGAATCAACCCATTATTTACTGAGCATAGATTTGGGCTTCATTGTAGCTTTAGGAAGACTCTGTACTGGACTTAAGTGTTCTATGGTAGGAACAGAACTTTGCCTTAGTAGAGACTGGAATCTGGGCCTCACCAAAATTCTAGACATAATAACTTTATGAGCAGTAGGAGATCATTCTCAGCTTTAGAGCTCAGCAGTTACCTCTTTTAATGACTGGAGAAATCTCTTTCTGCAGCCCTCTGCTTAACTTTGAATGTACTAGAAAAATGTCTGCACTATGCTCTTCCACCTGTCTTCTTTTCCTCAAGTAAATGGATAAATATATCCCAAGTGGTTCTTCCTTTGCCCTTCTGCTTATTCCAAAATCTCTGGTTCATTTAGATAAGTTCCTTCATCTTAAGCAATAGGATCTTGAGGGTTGAGACTTGTCTTTGTCCAGGGTTTTGGGTGTAGCACTGTTTTATAGCTATAAAAACACAATTATTTTGAAATAGGAATAAGAGATTTTTGTTCAGATCTGCCTCCCTTTGCTTAGTCACTGATTTACATTCAGAAGGATCCACTTTGTTTCTGGAATGTTCTCATACAGCTCTAATTCTCTACCTCCACCTATAGTATCCATGTACCCAGTGAAGGCATCAAGGGAAACACGTGGAGACTGAAGAAATTTGTAGCTCCTTGAGACTCTGTCCACCCTGCTTAATTTATAGTCACTGGATATACACTCTTTTAATAGTTGTAGAATGATTTCCTTTGGCTACTCCAAAAGGATGTGGAGATTCTCTGAAGTGTCACTAGTGATGAGGACAGCAATAAGACTCCTTGTCCAAGAAACACTTCTTCCTTTCTGAAGCATAGTTGATATGAATTCTTGGGTATTTGTTGGGTTTTTAAGTATTTAAAGTTATCCAGGTTTCTTTTTGATTTAAAGGATATATGTGAAGGTCTTGTGTTCTTGTAACTTTTTACAATCTTCATTAAAATTCTGCACAATAATTCCTTAATATTTAACTTTGAGCAAGTTACTTAAACTCTATTACCTCAGTTCCCATATCTGTAAAATGAAGATAATTGTATCCGTAATCGTGTCAAACTCATTCATTATGAAGAAAATAATAGAAAATACATGCAAATGAATCACAGTGACTACTGGATAGAAAGTATACAGTCATTACAATTCTATAAGGCATTATTCAGGAAATTTTATTTAATTTTCATGTTGCATTTTTAAAACTCATGAAAAACTGCAGAGACATGTCACTGCCATTTTTAGATAATGAAAGTGAATCTCAGTAAGAAAAATAGCTTGCTGGAAAGGTTATATAAACTAAAAGAAATTTAACTTTTTTCTTATTCTTTGGGTATCTTTAGATTTATTTATCCTATGTATTTAAATATTTTTGCTTGCCTGTACATATGTATGCCATATCCATAAAATATACACTATGTTGTTGTCAGAAGTCAAAAAAGGAAATCAAGAGGCTGGAGAGATGGCTCAGCAGTTAGAAGCACTGACTGCTCTTCCAGAGGTCCTGAGTTCAATTCCCAGAAACCACATGGTGGCTCACAACCATCTGTAATGGGATCTGATACCCTTTTCTGGTGTCTGAAGACAGCTACAGTTTACACACATACATAAAAATAAATATTTAAATTCTTTTTTAGAAAAGAAAAGGAAAGGAAATCAAATACCTTTCAAGAGGAGTTACCGATGACTGAAAACTTTGGGACTGGAACCCATGTTTCCCTCATTCCCTCATTTTCTTCTTATTCTTATATATTTGATACTCTATGACTTTATTTTACCTAGGAATATCTAGGGAGGGAAGAACTAAGCTAGCTACATTATCTAAGTCAAGTATCCAAAGTTATGATTAGAAAGGAAAACAAACATTTATTGTTGTAAAAATTAAAATCTCATCCTAGTACCCAGTCACAACTAAATCTTCCCTCTGCATTCTCTATCAGCAGAAGGCTCTTGAGTCAGAATCCATGCTTTAATAAAACAATTGTAAAGGTATCCTGACCTGGAGACTTTCTAAAAATGAAGAATGAACTAGATTCCACTGTTTCTAACTTCTCATTAGTTAATATGAGATCTAGTCCTCCTCAAAGACAAAAGGAAGATTCTATGTAGTAACACTACAGAGCATGTCCATCTTCTCACAGAAAAGGGTAATTAGTAACTATTTGACTAACTTGGCACTTTCCTCTTTAGGTAAATAAGCTATAGAACAGAAGGTAGGAAATAATTCCGAAATTTCAATTCTGAAATTTCTTTCACTTTTGATTCTTTACTAAATGATGAACTGTATTAAATTTGGAGGTTCCCCTCCAAGATTATTTTAGAAAATACCATTGCTAAAACTTTATTATGTAAAGCTATAGATAATAATGGTACAAGTAAAGAATATTTAAAACCATACATCACAGAAGGAACAGACATTTGCTCTAATAACTTGCTTAAAGGGTAGTTTAGCTCATTAGTGACTACCAAGATATCCCTGGTGTATTATAGATTAGTGTTATAACACAAATGCTTCCCATAATTTGAAATGAATTATTCTGCGTATTTAAAGGTAACTCCTTGCTGCAGATGTTTTATGGCATAATGAGGCCTTAACTCTACCTGATTAAACACAATGGGAAATCAACATCATTGAAAAGTACTGAGGTGACATGAATCATTTTCCAAATTGCCACAATGGCTAGATATGAATTATTTGGCTATAGATGTAGAAAAGTGGGGTAATGACAGATCAGCAAAATTTCCCATGAGACTACAGGGTTTAGCATTATTAAAAAGCTCACAAGATGATAGAATGAAACTCAGTAGAATAGAAAAATATCATGTCTAAACAGAAGACACGAGGACTTGGTAGTTTTAGTTACCTTTGAATTTTAGAGGTAGGAAAAATAGTGTTGAGAGAAATATAGTACAAAACCAAGCAGGCCTTGGGCATAGTTGGTACTACCATGTCAACGTCTCCTCCTCCTTCTCCTCCTCCTCCTCCTCCTCCTCCTCCTCCTCCTCCTCCTCTTCCTCCTCCTCCTCTTCCTCCTCCTCTTCCTCCTTCTCCTCTTCCTCCTTCTCCTCTTCTGCTTCTTCTTCTTCCTTTTTTCTCACATTCTATGTTTTCCCCTAACATTTATACCAGCATTGATCCTATGTTAAGCATGACCCTACTGCTTTATGTTAATTATTCAGTTTTTTATAGCAAGCCCGTGAAGTAGTTTCTCTTATCTTTACCATTTCATTAGATGAAGAAACTTAGAAACAAAGTCATAAATATTGCCCAAGATTGTACGTAGTAGAGAGTTGGAATTTGGACTGTGTATTGGACAAAGAAGATTGTACGTAGTAGAGAGTTGGAATTTGGACTGTGTATTGGACAAAGATTCCCTGAATATATTCTTTTTTTATTTTCATATTTTATTTACATTTCAAATGGTTCCCCCTTTCCAGATCTCCCTTTTGGAACCTCCCCATTCCCTCCGCCCTCCCCCTGCCACTATGAGGATATTCTCCCACCCACCCACCCACCTACTCTTGTCTTCTCTCCTTGGCATTCTCCTATACTGGGGGATCTAACACCCTCAGTCCCAAGGGCCTCTCCTCCCCCTGATGGATAACAAGACCTTCCTCTGCCGCATATGTGGCCAGCACCATGGGTCCCTCCATGTGTGTTCTTTGGTTTATGGATCAGTCTCGAGGAGTATCGGGGGATCAGGCCAGTTGCCAGTGTTGCTACCTCCCTGCGGCTGCACACTCCCTCAGCTCCTTCAGTCCTTTCTCCAAGTCCTCCATCTGGGACCTCACACTCAGCCCTACTGTCGCTGTGAAGTGACTCTTGGGTGTTTCAAACTTATGGGCTAATAACCACTTAACAGTGAGTACATACCATGTTCATTCTTTTGTGACTGCATTACCTCGCTCAGGATGATATTTTCAAGATCCATCCATTTGTCTGCAAATTTCATGAAGTCATTGTTTTTAATAGCTGAGTAGTATTCCATTGTGTAAATGTACTCATATACATAAGAAACCAAATAAGTGAATATATTCTTATTTGTAAAATTCTTTTAAAGTTTTCTGTTAGACCTAGTTACTATGCTGTCTCCTTACTTCTGCTTATCAGAAATGCCAGAAACATTTCATTTATTATCTGTAGACTGTTATGTTCAGAAGAATTTTATGGCTATATTCTGACTCGACAAAAAAGAATGTGTCAATCAGTTAGTTACACATTTCTTAGGTATAGGATGAATGATTGTGTGTGTAGATGTTAACATTCCATAATAAAGTACAACCAACCCTCCCTCAGGATACCCTGACTGCCGGTAGGACCGGTAGGACCACTGCTGCTCTCTTCCCATCTCACTGCTTATTCCTGCCCTACACATAGCATTCATGTTAATTAAAACAGGAAACCATTGTGAAGTTCAACAGAATGAACAAAGGTAGTTTTAGAGTTTGTAGTGATTTCATTTGGGATTATATGTTTTATTTTAGTTCTGAAACAAAACAAAATCTCTCAACTCCTACATCTGGAAAACAATCTCTCTCATGATATAATTATGATAAGATAATAATGTCAAATAAAGGAGAAAATAGTAAATATTTTAGGCTTTCTCCTCAATTGTTTGGCATCTGAAATAAAGGATAGTGAAAAATGTCACAAGCAGTAAAGCATATAGCTTTCTTCAGTATTTATAAATATTTTATTATAAGTACTAAACAATGAAATTAAGTTACCTCATTCAAGATAAAGATTAAATAACTGTTATTGATAATGAATCCCTCCATATGGATAAGCTTGCAGTGCACAGGAGCTAGGAGTGGCAGGTTGTACTGAAGTGCCCATTCATATTTGTGACACCATTTCATTGGGAAAGGAAGAATACTAGAGAAAGCCCATGAAAAATGCTAGGTGGGTCATGAGGTCTGCAATTCCTGAGACACTGATGAAGAGCCTTCTCTCAAATCCCCACATCCTAAGAGGCAAGTCAGCAGAAGGGCCTTTAACCTACACTGTCCTTCCTTGTTATGTAGAGGCCACTGCCCTCTAGGCTCTAACAACAAGATAAGAACTCACTGTGAAAATATACAGTGGCATCTCTTGATTCGCCCACCACATCATTGCATAGCAGCCTGCTCACACTAGGAAGCTTTGAGCCAATTATCTACAATTGCCTCCATCTCTACTGCTGAAGTAGGTGTGTTCTTGGGAGCATTACTTTATACAATTGTACCATTCTCCCATCTCAGAAATATGAAAACTGCCTAACTCACGAGGTACTTAGTACAAATAAGTAATGTAATCCATGTTGTGCTACAT
The DNA here is from genome assembly GCA_019843965.1 of Rhynchomys soricoides. Lineage (NCBI taxonomy): Eukaryota > Metazoa > Chordata > Mammalia > Rodentia > Muridae > Rhynchomys > Rhynchomys soricoides. Next base: position 3,290,712 of record JADRCH010000015.1, on the reverse strand, counting down.
GAGAGAGTATGGGAGGCTATGTATTTAATAAAGAATAGAAATGTATTCCTCAACTTTTAATAAAGTATAGAAATGTATTCCTCAACTTTTAGACACTGTGAAGTCCAAGAGGGAGCTGCCTTCACAGTTAGCATTTTCTGCATATTCCTTTTTAAATTCCAGGATGCTATGTTGAAGCCATAATCATCCAGTTGAAAAGAATACTTTGTCCCTGTATAGCTTATGGCCCAAAAGAATACATCTTTTATCAATCCCCTTCATAATGGTACCTAATACCATTCACAAGGGAGACATATGCATGGCCCAGTCACTGATTAATAGTCCTACAGCATACCACTGTAACATTAGTAATACCCAGATTTCAGATAGACACATTCAAAACTTACCAAGTAAGTAATATAAGCACTTATTTCTAGACATAGCATATAGAAAATGCTCAGTATATTCAAATTCACCTCAACTTTCTAAAGAAGCCTTGAAAAGCTTATACAGTCAGAGAGTCAGAGAAAGCCAATACACACACACACACACACACACACACACACACACTCACACACAAACACAAAATATGAGCAAGAAATTATTTGCAGCTTAAATTTTATTTTAAACGACTGGCAAGTAAGTGTTTTCTAGATCCATTATTAATATCATTATTGAAATAAAACTTGTCGCTTTAATGTGTTACCCTACAAAAAGTGAGAGCCTGCCCTCAAGCAAAGAAGCGAGAAAGTTGACAGTAGTTGATAAAAGAGGGTTGCAGACATGAGGCTCAGCAGCTTGTACCTCCCCTCTGCCAATAAATAAAAGCTATTTTGTCTGCTCTCTCAGTTCTAATCTTATATTTCTTGCCATTTTCATTGTACTCCCAGAGGGGAGCCATCCTATTGTTGACATTCAATAATGCCAAACAATAATGGAGGGCTCATTAGGCCAGAGGAGGCCTGGAAAAGTGCTCAACGTTGGTGGCTGCCTCTGGGTAGGACCCCATTTAAACCACTTTAAGGAGAGAAGGCTCTGTGCTATTTGTAAAGCTGTCAAGATAAAGAAAAGCCACAGCCACTTCTCCAATTGTAAATAAAAGATGGTGGAGACAACAGAGATGCTTCATGCATAGTCTAAGAAGGCAGGAGTACAGGAAGGGCTCAGAATTGAATTTGACCTTGAAAGGTGAGATTCAGACTTGAGCTGAGAGGAGGCAGAAATGCCCTGCCTCAGGACTGAGGGAGGTAGCCATGGCTGCTCTACACACCTTGAGTGAACTACTTTAGCTTTTCCTTGATTGCTCTTTTTCCAGGTTAAAATACTTCTTCGATACAGAGAACAACAATCAAAAACCCCATTTTCAAACACATATCCCATATTCAAAGCTTAAAATATATTTGTGAAATAAATCCTCCTTCCCTCCATTCATCTTCAAATGGCACAAATATGCCTAAACCTAAACATGACCTAAATTCTCTGCCTCAGCCCTGACAATACACAGGAAGTACCTTCTTGTTTTGGGTATCACTAGCCCCTTGGCTTTTATCTGAAATCCTTCATCTCCAATGGCAGTAAATCTCACTGAGCAAAATATTTAAGAGTTACTTGGAAGCAGCTGTGGATATTTAAGAAGAGTTTCTTGGTAAACGGAATTTTGCACACAACTCAGGATTAAGCAGTTTAGTGCTTTAATACTGATAATCTTTCAAGTAATGAATAATCTACTCTAGACTGCCGAAAGGTGACTGAACACTTCCTTGGTGAATTTTAAAAGCCAAAGTCTTTGGCTTGTCATTCATCTCGGCATCAAGTGTCCTTGCTCATCCTGCTGCAGGATGAGCAAAGGAGAGGAAAGTAGACTGGTTGGGAACTGAGCCCCATCCCCACCCCCTCCACAATCTCAAGAAACCAGGAAGGACTGTGGCTTTTAACCTTTAAAACTTAATATGACGGCAGTTTATTTTCCTGTGACGGATATATTTGAAAGAAGGAGAGAGAAAACATGGTTAATTATGACTTTTCAAAGCAGAAGTATGGCTAATCAAGGCTTTTCTATATATTACAATCTTCCTAAACATGTGCATTTACTCTCAATGCGTGGTATTCACGGTGGATAAGGAATAAATGTTACATGCATAGCAATAGCTCATTTATATGATTATATATGGGATGGGTTATTTTCCAGACTCATAAAAAAGCTAAAAATGTTTAAATTGTACTAATTTTCATTAAACTTGTACTAAATGGATCCCTTGATTATTGTGGAACAAAATCAACTAATGGTGACTTCAAGAGGCTAGCTGATATATAAAATAAGCCTCCTTACCCCTTACTGTCCACTTAAAACCTATCAGCCTACTGGGAAAGAGGTGACCAGAATTCAATATAAAAGTAGTTATTAAACAATCTCAAAATTGCTCATGAATGCGGCAATGCTATATTTATCAACTAGCATACTGGAGCAAATGGAGAAGCCTTCACTGACGACACTTGAACAGTAAGCCAGTGCAGCTCTGCACAGCTCTGACAGGTTCTGTTTGTAGACTTAAGTGCATATTTGCACCATAAAATTTCTTTCTTGAATTCTAGTCTATTTGACAGTGTTCCAGATACCTTCCTATTCATCAGCCCATCTACCTATTCTAAAGTGAAGGAGGGTTACTTATGTTTCTCCCTTGGGTAAATGCTTTCTCTTTGGAACTGAAACTGTATAGAGATGGCAAACGGAAGAAAGCATGTTCAGAGACATGTGACCTCTAGCCACCATTAAGCAAAGTGTATAATTTTTAACTTTTTTATTGAAAATAGATTTTTTCTCATAATATGATTACAGTTTCTCTTCTGAACTAGATTTATCGCTTTTCTAACTTTCATTAGAAAACCAACCTTCTGCCAGGCAGTGGTGGCACACGCCTTTAATCCCAGCACTCGGGAGGCAGAGGCAGGTGGATTTCTGAGTTCAAGGCCAGCCTGGTCTAAGGACAAGGAACCTCTAAAAGTGCCGCTGAGTTTGTTTTCTGTTGGTCATCTACTGCTGGGCATGCGGCCTTCTTCTACAAGTCATTTATTTCTTCATTGAGACTCTTGGAGAGAGTAAATTTTCATTTGCAAGTGGTTATCAATTTATGATAGTTTCTGGTTTAGGGATGGGAGAATGGGTCCACTTCTCCTTTAAGCTCTAGGAGTCCATCAGGTGAAGACTCTTGCTGGTTGTGTGCATGCTTCTTCAGACTCTATGAGTTCTTTGATCCTGTTGATTTCCAGGGTCTTGATTTACAGCCCTATTTCTTTGCTATTGTCCATTTCCTCTGGATCTTTCAGGATCTCGGGATCCTTGAGCCCTGAGGAGAGAGATTTGATGGAGACATTTCATTTCAGACTGAACATTCCAAGGTCTCTCACTCTCTGCATATTATCTGGTTATGATTCTTTGTATATTTTTTTCATCTACTGCACAAGGAAGATTCTCTGATGATAGCTGAGCAAGGTAATGGTCTATGAGAATAAGAACATGTCATTAGGAGTCATTTAATTGTTATGTTCCTTTAGTAGAACAGTAGTAATTGGTTTTCCTCTAGGTCTCTGAGCTATTGTTCTATGATTCTTGGTTACCCCCGCTGTGTCTGGTACATATGGGTTCTCTCTGGTGGAGTGGGTCTTAAGTCAAATCAGATATTGGTTGATCTCCCCTATAAGCCTTGTGCTACCATTGCACTATTGTATCTTATAGGCAGGACACCATTGTAGATCAAAGGTGTTTGGCTGGCTATATTTGTGTTTGTATTTCTCCTTTGGTAGTATGCCAGGCATCTTCTGATACCAAAGATACTAGAATGTAGGGGTGAAGTCTCGATGTAGGAACCAATTCAACCTCTCCATGTTCAATGAGTTGTGTAGGTATCTTCAGCAATGGGGCCTTGACAACAGTCTGTGCATAGCAGCCTTTATTCTTGGCATTAGCCTGGAATTTGGGGGTTTCACATGGGACTCTTTTGGCCAACAACTCAATTAGATGTCACCCACTCTCAGTACTGAAAGCTTCATTTGGTGACAAGAGATGTTTAGATGGGGTTGTGTCTCCTAGATTATTTGGCAATTTTATTTAGATAGCCTTCCTATATGTATATATTTTAGGAAGCTCCGACAATTTTGGGTTTTCATATTAGCCTTCAAATGGCCTTTTATTCTGCCTGTGTCTCCCTGCATTCCTTCCCTCAGCCACTGAGTTTACTTCTTCCCCTCCTCTACAATTGATCCTCCCATTCCAGTCCTCCCCACCATCCATCCATAACTATACATTCCATCTCTCTTTCATAGGAAGATCTATCTACCCCACATACTCCCTTACTTTGTTTTTAATCTCTGTGCTTCTATGAATTATTGCATGTTTATCACTGACTTAAAATCTAATATCTACATATAAACAAAAAATTATATTAGAGGTTTTTTTCTCAGTCTCAGTTATGCCACCCAGGATGATTTTATTTCTAGTTCCATCTATTTGCCTGTAAATTCCACAGTTTCTTATTTTTAATGACTGAGTAATATTCTATTGTATAAATATACCACAATTTCTATGAATAGGGCATCAGTGAACATAGTTGAGCAAGTGTCTCTGTGATAGGATGAATCATACTTTGGATAAATGCCCAAGAGTGATATAACTGGATCTTGAGGTAGGTTCATGAATGGTGGTTTTGCCTGCATGCATGTCTGTGTACCATGTACATGTCAGATGTCTGTGGAGACCAGAAGAGGGTGTTGGGTCCCCTGGAAATTGAATAACATACAGTTATAAGCTGCTGCGTGACTGAAATCAAACCCTGGTCCTCTGGAAGAATAGCAAGTATTTTTTATCACTGAGATGTTTGTTCTTCAGCCCTTTACTGAGTGTTTCTAATGGAAATTTGTTTCCAGTTCCCATACTCTATAGATGCTGTGTGAATCCTAGGTTGTTCTTCTCCATGGAAATCCTTTCCAGGCCTTCTAATTTTACATAAGGATTTCTATTTACTTTCACAAACACATGTCAAAGCCGTAGAAGTGAGCACATGCTGCCACAAGCATTCAGAGGAGTCAAAGACTCACGCTGCCCAAGCATTCAATCTGCAAGGATTCTGTCAACTGAAACTCTGGGACTGACTGCTAGCTAGCTATTACAAAGATTCAGTTCAACCCAATTAGCTGGGGAAAAAAAGCAGTAGCAGTGCTACATCTTAGACACAGAACAACTGGGGACAGGACAAGGACATTCTTAGAAGGTACATTTTCTACTTGGGCACTGAACACCTAATTCTTTGAAATAGGTTAAGAAGTTGAATGCTTTAAGCCTCATTAAAGAGTATAACAATGATAGGATTTTTTTAAAAGGGGGGGAAGAAAGAACTGTACTGAAAATAGGCCAGGAGACTTGTCTCCTTACACAGATGGTTGCCTATGTGGTTACCTCTGCCTATTAAAAAATAATTACCATCCATAGATAAAGACTGCATGGAAACAGACATTGTGCGTGCTAAGTCAACAGAGACTGTGTGTGCCAAGTCAAGCCAGCTGAAGTCTGCGGAGAGGGCAAGGTGTAGAAGAAGGCTGAGGTAAGAACCTGAGCAAGTTTTCATTTTCATCAGAAGAAAAGCTCTCCTTCATGGTCCTGAGGTGTCATCCATCCTGAAAAGGAACCCACCAGGTCCTCCTTCAGGGTTTCTTCACTCGAGTGTTACTTTGAGCAGGTCTGCACTCCATCACAGCCACATGCTATCATAGCCAAAAGATCAATTAACAAGTGGCGAACTGTCTAAGACAAGCTGAAGTCATTTTTGGTTTCTGAAAGGATCCTTAGAAAAGAAGATCCTAGAATAGATGGCTTCCAGTGGTGCCAGTATGTCAACCAAGAGATTTCCTTTGCCAGCTCCAACATGTTCTAAGAAAATGACAGGAGGAGAGAGTTGGTCCAATGGCAGAGCATATTCTAATGCTCATCCTCTGTGACTCAGTCCAAATTCAGAAGCCAGTGTTTTTCTTCTCCTGTCTCTCCTCACTCCCTTGACTGACTTTTGGAAGAATCCATGCTTCCCTTTACTCAACTGAGATAGTCTTAGATGTTTTAAAATGGAGAACAAATCTCTCTAAACCAACTGAACAACGTTCATATGAATTCACAGTGACTGAAGTAGCAAGCACAGGGCCTACACAGTCTTTTGCATGTGTTTTACAGCTTTCAGTTTAGAATGTTTATGGGACTCCTGAATATGAGAACATGCAGGTCTCTCATTACTTCTGGCAAATAAAAGGTGAGATGGCCAGTTTTGGTTTTGCCAGCATTACTATTTTCTCTTGGTGGAGGCAATCTAATGTTGAAATTATTTGCTTTCAGAGCTTAAAATATGTTATTTCATTCTTTCCTGGCTTTGGGGTTTCGGATAAAAAGTTTGAGGTTATTACACGATCCCTGCTTTACGTGTGCTCTTCCTTTACAGCAGCTATTCTTGTTTCCTTATTTTTCTGCTCTTGGCATTTTGACAATGGCATATCACATGAAAGTTGTTCTCCTCACTGTTCTAAATGCTTCCCTTGCATAGGCATCAATTTCCTTAGATTTGAGGGGTTTTCTATTATAAAATAATTAAATAATTATCTAATTATTTTACATTTATCTCAGCTTGTTCTAGCTCATAGATTCTAAGTCTGGCTATCTTAAAAGTATTCCATAGATCATATAACTTTTGGACATATTCTTTAAGCTTTTCACTGTATATGTCCAAGCCTGGTATTGATTCAGCTTCAATTGCTTCCTGATGAGCTCTCCATTAGACTGTCTCTTTCAGGTCCTCTTTTTCTGTGTTTCCTTTTCACTGCTTTGATTTCCTTAGTGAATGATTCTTCAATGACTGTGACTTTCCCTTCCAAGTTGCATCTGTCCCATTGACTATAGTGACTGCTTGCCAAGGAGCTGGAAAGGCTTGTTCTTCTGCTTATTTGAGACTTTTTAATGGTGGTCATTTTTTTTTTTTTAATTAAGACTCTAAATTTCTTCTCAGACCTTTCAGTAATCTCGGTCCTTTTGGCTTCCATGATATGAGAGTTGAGAGGATGGCCAACTATTGTTGTGGCTTGTTGTTTCTTACTGTGCACCTTTGTTGTGTTGTGTGTATCAGTGAACATGAGTGAGTGCACAATTTCAGCTCTTCTCTTTCCCAAGAGAAGAAAAGAGCTGATTGGGGGTTTTTTTGTTTTGCATAATTCCTTCTACAAGATGGGTCTTCACTAAGAAGTATGTTTCCTCTGGCTCTTAAGGAGGGAGATGCTGTGGTGCCTAGCTGTAGGAGAACCTTCCACATCATACCTCAGTTCCCACTAATGTAGAGTCTGCAGCACTGAGGTTGGAGACAATGAATTTTACAGGGTTGTTTAGGAAGAAGAGCATCAGTATGTAAGTTGTTGAATGGGAGGCATAAAAGGAAAAGAAGAAGTAAGCTTTGATTTGGAAGCTGTACAAATTGGAAGCATGAGACATAGCAGGGATTTATCAGATGCAAAAACACAAAAGACGAAAATTGTGTAAGTATATAGAAAAGCAAAACATAGTCATGTAGGTCTACCTTGGTATAATAAAGATTAAAATATTTGTGTAATAAAGCACACAATAGCAGGTAGGTTTAGAAAAATAGTAAGCAGAAAGAATAAACTATTAAAATATTACACAAAAATAAAAGCCAACGTCACAGATTATAAAAGAACAAATAAGCAAACAAATATTATAAGTGTAATGAAAACAGAAACATATACACAAACCAGCTGTCCAACATGCTAACACAGTGAAGGAAGAAGAAGGAACTAGAACAGAGATAAAAAGTTACAAATACTGGGGCAAGAGATCCTGCCTTTTATTGAGCTTTTGCTTCTGGCTTTCAACACTTCATAGTAAGGTTCCCAGAGGCATACGGGTATGGAATTCATCCAGAAAGATGCCTGATGCTGGTTTGTGTGTCAGGGTGGAGCCTACTCCACAGTTATCAAATTCTCCTGGTGACCTAGCATAAGATTGAGGAGCACAGAACTCATGCTATTTCTGGGACAAAGATGTAAGGGTTTTTCCCTATGGGCACTGGACTCACCCTTTGTGGCCAGGTTCTTAAAGGGCTCCTGTCCTTTGAGGGCCAGCCTCTGTATTGGACCTAGTAGTAAAGGAAGAGTCCCGACCCATGGATGTTGAACTTATCTGATGCTAGTCAGCAGAGATAGAGCATTGACCTGTAGTACAAATTATGTATTAAGACCAGGAGGGGGCTGAAATGGAACTGGTCTTATCAAGGTTTTAGTTTTTATGTATTTATTTGTGTATTTAATGTGTACAAAACTCTTCCTGATACTGGTTTACCCTTCCTCTTCTCCTTCAAATTCTTCCCACCTCCCCTCCCACCCAGAACCACTCCATTTCTGTCTCTCACTATGTGGAAAATAAAAACAGGTTTCTAAGGGATAATATGATAAAATAAAATATAACAAGGAAAAACTATCACATTGGAGTTGGACAAGACAAGCAAACAGAAAGAAAAGAGCCCAAGAAAAGACACAAGAATCAGAGACTCAGTCATTTGCTCTTAGGAATCCCATGAAACACTAAATTGAAACCCTGAATATATATGCAGGGAACCTAGTGCAGATCTATGCAGGACCTGTGCATGCTGCCTCAGTCTCTGTGATTTCATGTTGATTTAGAGTACCTTGTTTTCTTGGTTCTTCATCATCTGTGGCTCTTAAACTCTTTGTGTCTTCTCTATGTGGGGTTCTCTGAGCCCTGAGTGGAAGGACTTGACAGAAATATCCTATTTAGCCATGGGTGTTCTGAGGTCTCTCACTACCTCCATACTGTCTGGCTGTGGGTCTCTGTATTTGTTCCTGTCTGCTGCAGGAGGAAGATGCTATGAAGATTTCTGAGCTGAACACTGACATATGAGTATAGCAGAATGGCATTAGGAGTTAGTTTATTACCATGATCTTTTTGCTTTTACCATAGATCTCTGAGCTACCTAGTTTCAGGTTCTTGGTCACACAAGTAGTGTTGGGTATGATCTCCATCATGTGAAATGGATCGTAAGTCAAATGAGATGTTGATTGATTACTTCTTTTTAATCACTCATGACAAAACAGTTTGATCTTCTGAAAAGAACAAGTACCAACGAAATTAAACTTTGCTAGAAAATTTAGCAGACTTAGAAAGCCCAACTGATTCCCTAACAAGGGACCTCAAAGAGAACTTTGAGACAAGTAGGCTTGCATTTGAAATGGGAGTTGGGGCAACGCAACTTCCAGAGGCAGCTTCTCTGGTGTCTCAAACAGCTCATTATAATTAACCAATATAATGTCCATTACAAATTTAAACTGCAGATTGATTTTGGCAGCATAGCCATTTTCACAACACTATATTAGTTCTTCCAATGATGAGTAAGCCCTCCTTTTTATGTTTTTGTCTACCATGACTGCCAATCCTACTGTAAACCTGCGCTCTAACCACCATAACAAATGCTAAAATTAAACACTCGAAGAACACACATGGAGGGACCCATGGTGCTGGCCACATATGTGGCAGAAGAGGGCCTTGTTGGCCATCAGGGGGAGGAGAAACCCTTGGGCCTGATGGTGTGAGATGCCCCAGTATGGGGGAAGACCAGGGGGGAAGATCGGAGCAGGTGGGGGGGAGCACCCTCATAGAGGAAGGGGGAGGAGGGATGGGATAGGGAGTTTCCGAAGGGGAGACCTGGAAAGGGGAAAACATTTGAAATGTAAGTAAAATATCAAAAAATAAAACAGGTATTTGATTTCTATCAGTGAAAGACTCAGATGTCTCTGAAATGTCCAGTGAATTCAGAATCTTCCAGTTTAAGGCCAAGGACTTAGACATACTATCCTGTACCAATGTCTATACCAAATAATCAGCAAGGCAGTAAAGACTGTTCTTAACTTTACCCATGTGAAAATATTCTCTTCTATATAAGAAACAAGGATGCCAAGACTGTTTAAAGAAGACTGTCATAAAAAAGATAAATATTTTATATCAACTGGCAGCCTACCACTGGGACAAGACATTCCTAGAGTAAGAAGTCTATGTTGAAAACCCTGGCAAACCATGAGGTAAGTGTAAGTTTAAAGCAGCAGAAGTGGAAAGGAAGGAAGAACAGACATGAATATTTCCGAGTAGAAGTGGCAGAAAGTAGTAATTGACTGGGCATGTAGATAAAAGGCTGGTCAGGAAATAGGCAATGGCTGTGTTTCTGGTTTAGGCATATGAGTCTATAGCTGCTTTGCTTACCTAAATTCTGAACTTCTCAAATTCTAGGAGATGATAAAGAGTAGAAAGTAAGTTTCTCCTCTAGTAGTTTGTAAAAAGCTGATCTCTTCTAAATTTGGGAAACTTTGTCTCTCTGCTTTCTGCCACCTAGCCCACTCTGTAATATCTAGAAGAATACCAGCAGCTTATATGCAAGCCATCAGAGGTTTTAGAGGAGAAAATCACTCTTTTCCTCCCAGGTAAAATAAGCTTTAATTCTGTTTTCCTAGATGCCACCAAACAAAAGAAGCCATTTAATTATTTTTTTTTTAATTGCCTTTGCAAAGGTTTACAAGGAATACATCTAATGCTTAATTGCTTGTAGCTAGGGAATACAATTATTCTTCTGGAATCTACCAAATATTTATTGTGACTGCCTGAGCCTAGGTTTCAGGTTCATACCACAAAGATTGAAACTAATTGAGCCCAAACCTCCAAAGCTATTAACTGATGCAGGCTTGCACTGTAAAGCAGGGGCTATATCAAGCCTGTGACACAGAAGGGTGTGCTAATGTATTTTTCTGTGCTGCTAGAAAAAAACTGATTGACAAAGTGCATCCTTTGTCACATAATTATCTATTTCTGTGTTGACCCATCTGGTCTCCTAAGCAGTGTGATAATGCCATCATAATATAGTCAGACTAAATTGGTCTTCTGATGATCAATGGTTAATATAGTTTCAGATAAATTATTCTTATACCATGCCATCATTCTTCTGAAAACTCTAAACAGACAATAGATAATGTTACTTTCTCAATATTTGCATGCATGCAAAAGAAATCCAAACCTTTCTATGTCTCTTTTCATTTTTATTGGTTATTTTATTTACTTACATTTTTTAAATGTTATCCCCCTTCCCAGTTTCTGTGTCTTTTGATAGCATGTTTTCACTCAGAATTGCTCATACCCATAAGTTTCTAGGCAAGTCCTCCACTATCATCAATATTCATGACAAATATAAAATTATCTCTGTTCTTCCCCACCTGTTCACTACCTAAAACCAAGCAGCTGTTCTCATTATTAGAGAGAAAATATTAACAAGATGCAATTAATTAAGAAATCCTCAAAGAAGCTAAGAGTCATGCTTGTTAAATCAAGAAAAGGGGGAAGGGTCAAACAAAAGCTTTCAGAATTAAGCAGAACTGGGGCCCTTGGCTTCAAATGGAAACCCTCATCTAAGGGAACTTCAGCTAGTCTATCCTCTAAATGGTTTTCCATAATCATTCTCAATTTCTAGATTCAGAATTCTACATCCCACCTGGCTTTATTCTGCAGACCACTCACAACGTCTGCTCTACCCAGAGTTCACACCTGCCAAGACACTTTCCTACATGAACTTCCTTAGTGGTTTCCCAGTACCTATGATTTAAAATTGATTTCATAAGATGAGCTTAGACTTCCATTTGTGCGCCCATATACAGTTTTTTTAATCTATTAATACACCACACACACATTCAGAACACTAGCTAGCCTAAAATACTTCCTAGTCACTAAACATTCTAGACTCCGCCCTGCCTGAGTCGTCATCTTTAGATTCAGTTCTCTAGTTCCTGAGAAAGAGTTTGGCATTTTCAAGTAAAGACAATTATATACGTATCCAGTGGTTCAAAAATTTTATATGTGGAACCGTAACCAAGAAAAATACATAGCAAAAGATATATACCAGAAATATTCATAACAGTGAGTCACAAGAAACAAAAACTGGAGACCATCAATCACGTGTTCTTCAATACTAGAGTGAGTAAATTACTGTATATGAATCAAATAGAATCCTAGATAGCAATGAAAATAAGTGAAAAGCTAAAACGCCCACTCTTAGTGGGTGAGGGTTTGGGAAAAGGTAAACAGTCCACCATTGCTACTGAAATACAACTTGTACAGTCACTATGAAATTGAATATGGCGGTTCCTCAGAAAATTGAGAGGCAATCTACCTCTAGACACAGCTATACCACTGTTGAGCATACACCTAAAGGATGCTCCATTTGCTTCAGGGACACTTGCTCAACTATGTTTAAAGTGGCCTTATACATGGTATCCAGAAACTGGAAACAACCTAGATTGTTCCTCAACCAAAGAATGGATAAAGAAAATGTGATATGTTTATACAATGGAGTATTACTCAGCTATTAAAAAGAATGAGAACATGAAATTTGCAGGCAAATGGGTGGAACTAGAAAAAATCATCCTGAGTGAGATAACCTAGACCCAGAAAGCTAAACATGGTATCTATTCACTTAAAAGTGTACATTAGCTGTTGATTAATCATGCTAGAATCCACAGACCCAGAGAAGCTAAGTAACAAGGAGGGCTCAGGAGTCGGCAGTGCATGAATCTCACTGGGAAGGAGAAATAGAACAGATTTTGTAAGTGGACCAGAGAGGGTGGGGATGAAAACAGGAGGTATCAGACCGAGATGGACGAAGAGGGTACTGGGAGAGACAACTGGAACTGGGGGCATTTGGGAGGTGATGTGGAAACCTAATGCAGTAGAAACTCCTTGGAGTCTAAGAGTGACCCTAGTGAAGTCTCCTACTAATGGAGCATAGAAAGCCTGAACCAGCCATCTGCTGTAATTAGACAAGGCTTTCAGCAGTGAGACTAAAACACCAACCCAGTCACAAAACCTTTGAACTACACTCTCCTGCCTCTGAGATGTGCTGGGGAAATGGTGGTGCAGAACCTGTGGGAGTAGCCAACCAATGACTGATACAACTTGAGCCCTATACCATGAGAGGAAGTCCATGCCTGAAACTGCCTGAATGGCCAGGAGCTAGAGGCTGGACATTCCAGATACCCAGGATAGAAGCTAACATGACTAAGGAAATTTTTCAATGAAATGATTCCTAATGATCTTCTGCTATACTCTTAGATTAGTTCCTAGTCTATATATCATCAGAGAGGTATCATCCAGCAACTGAGGGGAGTAGATGCAGAAATCTATACCCAAACACTAGACAGAGCCAGGAAAACCCTGCAAAAGAGATGGGGATTGCAGGACCCAGAAAGGTTGAGTACACCCAGAGAATACAGCTCACAGAATCAACTAAGCAGGGCATATAGGGGATCACAAAGACTACAGAGACAATCTCAAATCCTTTGTGGATCTGAGCTAGGTTTTCAGCATATACATTAGAGTTGTGTAGCTTGGTGTTCTTATGGGACTCTTAACAATGGGAAGAGGTGTCTATGACTCTTTTGCATGCTCTTGGGACCCTTTTCCCTCCTACTGAGTTGTCTTGTCCAGCCTTGATATAAAGGTTTGTGTGTATTCTTACTGTAAATAGTTATGCCGCATTTGGTTGAAAAACCTGAGGTCTGTTTCTTTCCCACGGGAAACAGACAAGTAGATCTTGGGGAGAGGGATGGTGGTGGAGGGGTCTGAGAAGAGTAGAGGGAGGAAACACTGCAGTCAGAATGTAATATATGAGAGAAGAAAAATATGTGGGACAGTATAACAGAAAGAATACATATTGTATATTGTATTCTAGAGGCCGTATCCATAGCCTCATATTGTATTCTTTCTGTTGCATAAAATTAAAGTAAGACTAACTTGTAGTGCTGAATGTCGGAAGAACTATGAATTTTTGCAAAAGAAAGGTAGAGCCATGATGGGGACCTTGAGTGCTCTAATTCATTAATTCATTAAACTCATTACTGGGTAAGGTTCTGCATTGGACATTAAGTGTCATGAGAATTTTTTTTTTTTTAACCTTTAAAAGTCAAGACTAAGTATTACATTTTCTATAATTCACAGCTAATCTCTTCTATTCAAAAATGGTTGTTTCTGTAGGTACCCTGTGGGCCCAACATCTCTGCTTACATTTTGGTTTTCCTTTAGTTAAATGAAATAGCTTTTTGTTCTAGCTCCCCAACCCCTTTAACCACAGGGCTTTGAGATTTAGGAATAATTATAATTCACATAGCATGGGCTAAATGGTTCAGAATAATCTGTGGTCAAATTGAAAAGTTGTAGAAAATGAGAAGAAAAGCAAGACCTCTTCACTGCTGGAACTGTTTAAATCTGGGTTTGATTTTCCCCTCAACCACGTCATGATGCACAGCAATTACTCATGCCAGTGTCTAACTGAAGTCAGATCCCTTTCTCTCACTTCTTACCTGGTTATGTATTGTTTGGGCTTTTGTTGTTGTCATCTTGTGAAACATGATGTGACATGCTGTGTGTTTCCAAATATTTCAGAGCAAGAACAAAAAAAAACCACCTAGCAAATTAATCATGTTGCTACTTGCAGTGGTTCTTCTTCCAAAATGTCTCAGGAGCATAGTTCACAAAATGGTGCAACTATACCAGTGCCTGGAACTTGACAGTGATGTTGAGTCCTTGACCTGAGTTTCTCCGGAGTCATGGAGCAGCACTGTCAAGGTCATCTATACTTAGCAGACTTGCACCTGCAGGAAATGCTTCAGTTGCTTCTATGCTTCTGCAGGGAAAATCCATCTCACTGCCTTTTGCAGTCCGGTGTGGTTATGATACAAGCTTCCCAGGGGCATTTGTAAATCGTCTTGGAGCCATTTTAATGTGACTCTTTCCCAGAGCAAACAGCTCTCTTGAGTCTGAGGATTTTATAAAGTCATTGAGTGGTACTAGAGGCCGTATCCATAGCTCTCTATGATCAAGCCTCATCACCCACCCCACACACAGGAGCTTAGTGAGGAAAACTCTCCATCCCCCATAGCAATTTGCCCATTGCACGTAGAAGTTTCTTGACCTGTTTCATGAAATATGGACAGAGTGGCATCATTCTTGTTCCCCTGGCTCAGTTTTTCAAAGTAAGTAGAATGGGCAATTATTCATGTGAACCAGAAAGATGTTTTCTGCTTTTAAAAGCCAAAGTGGTGAGAGTTTTTCTTTACTGAACTCCAGCAATTAAAGAAAAAAAAGAAGAAATTGTTCTAAGTTTCTTGTAGCAAAAATCTAGGAGTATGCATCCAGTAGGTAAAAGCTATCCTTCAGGCCATGTAATCAACTCTCTAGAAAGGTTCACAGTGACTCTCAATAATATAATTTCATCTCCCATCTACCATGTTCTCAACTCACTAGTCCTTACTGCCTATTTTTTCCTTGACAGATGTAAAGGCAATCTCTGTTTCTTTCTATCTTCTCCTTAGGAATTTTATAGCTTGGATCCACTCAGTTTACATTAACTATCCCAGATACCCATTATTAAATGCCTACCTTTTGATTTAGCCCCCTGGTTGAAACATTAGTCACAGGGCACTTTGTCACAGATGTTTACCTATATTGTTTTTCCTTTTTTGTTTTTCACTTGGTTTTTATTAAACAGACCTAAAAGTAGTCTTCCTTTAAACAGTAACATTGCAAGGCTTTTCAACTCTGTAAAGCTGTTAATAACAAGCCAAACCACAATTTCAATGGATCAGTTTAGTAAAGATACAATCCATGCTTATGTCCTTGTGTCTCTATGATTCTCCTAAGAAGTGATTGATAGACATAGCTCCTATGTCCTTGGGGAAGTACCAACTCCAGGTCTTGACCTCTTACCCACTCAGTGGGAAGGGGACACCAAACACTGAAGACACATGACTTCATAAGAATTGTCCTCTTGCATTCTTCTGTGGGTAAGCACTTCCCAGTAATGAAGCCTGGTAATGAGAAACTAAACATGAAACTTCAGTGAACAGTTAGTCAATTCTATCATAGTACTATGACACCGATGTTCAAAAACAACCCTCGGTCCTCTAGCGTATAATAATATTCTCCATGTACAACTCCATTCACAATTTAGTTAAAACAAAGTGAAGAAAATAGTTTATGATAGTCATAGTGCTAGGCCCTGGAAATACAAACATTTGATCCATTTTCTCAAGGGTATTGTATTTGATCACAAGTAAAATAAAGAAATCTGTTTAACAGAGGAATTTCATGAACAACTGTATCTCTCATTCTTCATTAGTCAAGAACATATATAATTATTAAATATAAGTGATGGTGAAAGTGCTGAAGGAGAGTTTTTAGAGAATATGAAATTAAAACAGGAGGATTTAGTTGATAGCAAATATTGAAGAATACTGGGTGGAGAGAGGTTATTTGAAATTAACTTTAGATGGTACACCCCTTGGATCGGCTGGTCTTCAAACGTAGTTTTTAGTGAGTAGGCACTGACTTCAAAAAGGTTTTTTTCACTTTAAATTCACATGAATATATTTTATTAGAAATCTCTCTTTTACACAAATACACATATCCATTCAATGTATAACTTAGACACATGATTTTAGTGGATTCAAGTTCAATTTAAAATTATTTTTTAGCACTAAAACAAAATGTTAAGTATTATTTTATGGGTTGTTATAATTTTGGTGTATAACTGATGGAGGTAAAGAACAGAGTAGCCTTTTCAAAAGGTTAGGTCATGATATGAGGAGAGGGGAGATCTTAACTACAAAAGGAAACTATAAAACAAATTGACAGGAATGAGGAATACTTTGGGATGCTGATGATAGAATATGCAATTTTATCCTGTTATCAAACTCATAAAAATGGTACCAGAACTGAGTAAAATTTAAAATTATATATAAATTTTAAGATATATCGAAAATTCCTAACCCCTTTTCTTTCTAACTATTCCCTTTCCTTCTGAAACTCTAAGTCTTACATTTTAAAGTAATGCATATTTTTAAAATCAGAAGAACTTTTTTTGGCAAAATTTCTTCACTAATGTTATGTGTATTTTCCCAAAATCACCTATCTTAATTATATTCAGTCACCAATTTTTTTAAAATATACATTTTATGTTGCCTAGTAGACATGTTTACTTTCTCCCTATATAATAGAAATTTTCAAATAATAAAGCATAAACTATACAAATGACATAGAAAATAATAGCATGCCACAAAATGGGAAAATAGACTTAGGCATTATTTTAGAGTGTTATCATTCACAAATTCCCATTTCAAACATTATTTAAGTCATTATTTAACTATTGGAGCCAAGAAGTAGTTGTTTTCTATAAGACTTTGCTTTTTAAGTGTGTTTGGGCATTTCTCGTATTTATATGTGTCATAAATTTCATAAAAAGTACCTTTGTCCAAGGTATTGCATATGTGCATGTGTATGAATGTGTGTGTATGTGTGTGTGCATGACTGTCTGTATATGTGTGTGTTTGTGTGTAGTTATGTGTGTGTTGGTCAACTTTTCATCATTATGAAAAAAAATCAAATACTTTAAAAAGGAAGCATTCATCTTGGTTCATATTTTCAAGGGCTGCACTGTATGTTTTCTCACCCATTCTTTTGAGCCTGAGATGGGGCTGAACATCATGACTGAGAACAGAGAGTTGTAAACTAAGGCTGCTTGCCTCCTAGCAGCCAGGAAGCAAAGAGAGACTTGGAGGAGAGGAAAAAGGCCAGAATCAAACACATCCCTATAGTTTACTCCTCTAAATTTTGCCGTATCTCCGAAGGGTTCATTCAGCTGTGAAGTCATCAGTGCTAATCCATGGAAGTGGGAAGCATCTTCATGGTTCAACTACTTCAGGCTCAACTGTTAACTCTTAAGTTAACTCTTAACTTTTGCACTGCAGAACAGCCTTCAGGACATGAATCTTGAGAAAATATTCCATATTCTAACCATGACAAAGTGTGAACAGTACTTTGTAGAGCTGACACCATAAAACTAGTCAGTGAATGATAGTAGCCATATCACTAAGTGATTGCTCCATAATCAAATGATTATCTACCTGCTTTGTAAAATGTTCATTGCCTATTATCCCAACTCTTTTAAAAGGCTATACAGTACCTGATAGACCTAGACTCAGGTCTGGCAAACTTTACTTCAGTTACACAAATGGTGACAGTTAATTAATAAATCTTCCATGTACCAGAAACTAAGTTGCCAGCCTTACAGATCACCATAGCAGGAGGAATTACTGAGTAAATGGAGTGATTCAACATGCTCTATAGAAAGACTCTGACCACAAAAAGATCTCCTCTGATCTGCTGTTGAACATGGATAATTCAGTATTAAAGCTTAATACTTTTATGTTATTTCCATCTTTCTATTGAACTTGTGATTTCTGAAATATTTGTAATCCTGTATGAAGAAAAGGTTTCATCTGAGAAGGTATCCTGCCAGTTCTCTGATGGTGGGTGGAAGGCATAGAGGAATTTTCAATAACTATTAGCTGAATGAGCAAAGGCATGGGAACAACACGGAAAATCATTTAGACATTGAGATCTGTGATAAAGTCAACAGAGGGGACTATGAAAAAGAAGAAGGAGGAAGATATACATTTTAGGCCAAAATAGGAAGAAAATGGATGGAAATGTACTTAGTTACTAATGAACTCTATAATCATACAAACAAGAAACATTATGCAGACTAAGCAGAATATATTTAGGTATTTAGAAATATATATTAATCATATTATATTATTATATTATATTACTATATTATATCATATATAAATAAATAAAGACCATGAAAGAGAGCAAGGAGAGGTATAATGGAAGGCTTAGAGAGAGGAAATGGAGGGAGAATAATGCAATTCTGTTGTAACATCAAAAACTAATTTTTATTTTAAAAGTAAAAAGAATATCTCGATTCAACAAGAAATATATAGTCTTTAATTTTGACATTATTTCATTAAATGCATTTTTATTCTCAAATCAAAAGCTCAGATGTATAAAAAAATATAATTTTTCCTTAAGTATAATATTAGGTCAATGTGGTACTCATGATACTTGAGAATTCAATCTAATTGACCATCCTAGCTTGAATATTCACTGAATGCTTACTATGCTAAACATTGTATTTTTTAAAACTACTTATTTCTCCTCTTCTACCATAAAAATGTCTTGTTGCACTATTGTTTCCACACAAATGACTTCACCATAAAAAGGCCCTGTGATGCTTCATCTTCATTATCAACTAGAACTAGATTTAGAATCACTATGGAAACACACTTCTTAGTATATCCCTAAAGATGATGTCAGAGAGAAATTTAACAGAAGAAATTCCACCCTAGATGTGGGCTGTACCACTGGGGAGGAGGAATATCAGGCTGGATAAAACAGCAAAAGTGGGATGGAAAATTGACTCAGTGGGTGAAGGCACTTGATAGCAAACCTCACAACCTGGATTTAATCTCTAAAACCCATGTGGTAAAAGAAGAGCACTAATTCTTACAAGTTGTTCTCTGACATCCACAAGCGCTCTCTCGCTCTCTCTCTCTCTCTCTCTCTCTCTCTCTCTCACACACACACACACACACACACACACACACACACACCATATATATATAATTTAAGGCAAACTTTGTAACATCAAAATTCATCTCTCTCTGCTTCCTGGTTGCTGACACAATGTGACCAGCCACTTCATATCCCTATATCTTCTGCACTATGGCAGGCTGTGCCCTCAAACTTTAAGTCAAAATAAAATTTTCCTTTCTTATGTTCCTCCTTGCCAGATATTTGGTCACAGCAACAATAAAATTAATAAACTCTATTGGGGGTGTTTCCCCCATAGAAACCTGGAACTCAGGCAATGAGTATCTTTTTCCCCATTCTGCTACCAATGGTAGCTATGTGTCCTCCTTTTCAACTTACCTTCTCCAGGTCCATACATCATGGCTGAATTTCTAGCATGTTCTTTAGAAATGAGCATAGCAGAATATTGGTTTGTCAATTGCTGCCTTCCAATATACTACATTGAATCTTTATTCTCTAATTTTTATGTGTTGATGAATATAATATAGTCCAAGCAGAAATATTGATCACACTGAGGTTAAATTTTGTATCCATGATGCTAATTTACACAAAACAGTGACAACAGATTTTTACTTTAGAGTCTGTATACAGTATAGGTGGGAGTGGGGACAAAGATTGGGAGCAAGCAGAAGCAGGAAACGGGAAGAGCATTGGCTGGCTATAGAGTTGCTTGTTCCCTGGGAATAGCAGTCAGTGTACATCATATTCCAAAATGCTGTTAGTTCCAAGCATCCTTAATGATAATGAGAGTCCCATCTGCAGAACAGGAAAAATGCCAGGCGTCACTAGGCGAAGGTAATACACAAGTCATATGGGTGGCAGTCTCAGAGTTTGGGGTGGTCCATTTAATTTGGAACAAGACCCCTGTCAAGGGCTGGAACTAAGGGAGACAGCATCCAGCTGCCAAATTACAGGGAATGTCAAGTGCTAGGCATGTTGACAAGACCATAGTCAATTGGGCTGGAATTCAAGGCAAGCCTCCAGATCCAGCAGGGAAACCAAGTACCATGTTGAAATGAGATGAAACCCATCATGGAGACTGCCCTACAAAGCTTCACACAGCAGGCTAAGACTGGGTGGACAGACAGCTGCTCACGGCAGGAGAGCCAGGCCTCTGGTCACAGGGATAATCCCAGATTTCACATATGACTTGATCAAAATTGGCACAAGGTGTCACAGAACTGAAGCTATGGGCTAAACACTCAGCACTGTAGCTGGATAGAACTACAGAAAGAAGAAGAAAACCCTTAATTATTAAATGTTCAACTCTACTTCAGCTGCTAAATTCAACCTTCATTAGACAGAGTCCTTGGGACTTTGAATTGACCAGTTAACTACATTTCCTGCCTATGGACTCAATTATGGAACTGCCAGTGTTACCTTTGCTCTGTTCTTAGTGAACACAAACTAAATAAGAAGGGTAAATCAGTCACCCAAATGTTCTGTTTCCATGGTGAGTGAATTGCAGGGTCTGACCTTTGAGTTCTTTTCTGAGGGGTGATGATGATGCAGTGTGGATACCTGGCATTTTTGTGAGGGCAGTGGCAGAGAAGCCCCCTCTATTTCCAACCTCACCTCCATCAACAAGCTGCTGAGAATCTGCATTTCAGTCACCAGGGCTCTTACCTTTGGAATTCTCCTAGGATCCTACCTGAAAAGCTATCCCTGAAAGTAGAGCACACATTAATATGTATGTTACTGAATCATCACAGCTTTCCCTTTCAAATGAGGGCCTTGGCAACAGAAAATAAACTTTGGGATGGTGAAGAATTAGCAGTGAATGGGAGTAAAAATATATGGAAAAGTAACATAGAAGGTGCTAGAATTTACTTTAAAAAGTAATGCCACTCGCCACTGGGAAGTGAAGTTCAGAGCAAAAGGGACCAGGAGTTAAATTACGCAGGGGCTGACTTCTGGATGGGTGGAATTTTTAAGGAAGGCTGCAAATGCTCTGGTTTACATCCTAGATGATCTGAGTTCTCAACCAGTCCTCAAATACCACCCTCAAATGAAAGCTGCAGACCGAGGGAGACTCAAGATGTGGCTCAGCAATGAAAGCTCTGGCTGCTCTTTCAGAGTACATGAGTTCAATTCCCAGCATGCACATGGAAGTTCACAGCCTGCAACTCTGGTTCTAGAAGGTCATACCCTCTTTCTGACCTCTGTGGCTGATGCGTGCATATAGCACACAGACTTACGTGCAGGCAAAACACCCACACAGAGAAAAAAGTAAAACTAAATTAAGTGAAAAGAGAGTTAAATAATATTAGAGAAGGAAATTCTGAAAGGGTTCATTTAACTTGTTCCTCACCCGTGCCCCTCCCCCTCCTCTCTCTTTACCCCTGAACCCCTCCTATTGCTCTTCTTTTATTTCATGAGATATTGTGACAACTCCCTCACTACCTCCAAGTCCACAGTATGGAGCTAAGAAACAGGACCTTCATCTGTCTTCTAGGAGCTCCCAATTACATGCAGAATAAATTCTTAGGGACGTAATTCTTTTTGTAAGAATTATTTTTTATTCTTTTTTTTTCCTTTTATTGAAAATAGATTTTTTTTCTCACATAATATACTGATTATGTTTTTCCGTCCCGCTATTCCTCCCAGCTCCTCCCCACCTCCCCTTCCATCCAGATCTCCCTCATTTCTCTCTCTCTCTCATTAGAAAACAAACAAGCTTCTAAGGGATAATAACAAAATTAAATTTAAAACTAGAATACACAAACAAAGCTAACACACTGGGATAGGACAAAACAAACAAAGAGAATAAGAGCCCAAGGAAAGGCTCAAGAAAGAAATAGAAATGCAGTCACACTCATTCTCATGCTGCAAACACTAAAACCCATAAAAACACTAAATTGGAAACCATGATATATATGCAAAAGAACTGTGGGCTGAAAAGAAATGTATACGTACGTGTATATGTATGTGTATGTATATGTATATATAAAATAAGATAAGATAAACATTTTAAAAATCTGACATCATGTTAAGATATAAGGAACCTCTAAAGATGTTATTGAGTTTATTTTCTGTTGGTCATCTACTGCCGAGCATGAAGCCTACCCAGAAGAGTAGTTTGTTTCCCCAGCGAGACTCCCTTGGAGAAAAGTAACTTTCTTTACCAAGTGGTTATCAATTAGAGATAGCTCCTGGGTTAGAGGAGCGGTCATTGTCCACTTCTCCTTTCAGTTCTAGGACCCCATGGGGTGAATACCTGCCCAGGCCCTGCATGGTAACTCAGTCTCTGTAAGCTCATATGTACTTTGATCCTGTTGGCTTACAGGGTCTTGTTTCTTTGGTGTCCTCTATTTCTTCTGACTTACATTCTTTCCATCTCTTCTTCCTCAGGGTGCCCTGAGCCCCGAGAGGTGAAATTTGAGGGGGAATAAGCATCTAAAGCTGAGTGTCCCAAGGACTCGCTCTCCACATATTTCCTGGCTATGGGTCTCTGTATTTCTTCTTAGCTGCTGCAGGAGGAAGCTTCTCTGAGGATGGATGAGTAAGGCAGCTAATCTGTAAGTGTAGCCGAATGTCATTCAGAGTAATTTTATTGTTCAGTTCCTTTAGTAGGATGATAAGTAGTATTTGGTTTTGTCCTAGGTCCCTGGGTTATCTAATCTCAGTTTCTTGATCACCCAAGGATTACTGGGTATGGCTTCCATCTGGTGGAGTGGGCCTTGAGTCAAATCATATATCAGCTGGTTGCTCCTACATGCCTTGTGCAACCTTTGCGCTAGCACATCTTGTAGGTAGGACACAATTGTAGATCCTTGTGGCTTCTGGCTGGGTTGACAGATCATGTTGTTGAGGATGTGAATTAATGGGAACACTCATCCATTGCTGATAAGTCTGCAAATTTGTACGGCCACTATGGAAATCAATGTGGTGGTTTTTCTCAAACTTGGAAATTACCTACTTTAAGATCCAGCTATACCACTCATGGACATATACCCAAAGGATATGTCATCCTGTCACAGATACACTTCCTCAACCATGTTCATTGCCACTTTATACACAATAGCCAGATATTGGAAACAACCTAGATGTCTCTCAACAAATCAATGAAAACAGAATATGTAGTACATTTACAGAATTGAATATTCCTCAGTCTTCTAAAAACTATATCTTTTTAAATGATTTTATTAAATTAAAATGAAAGGAGAAGTGGATAATAACCCCTCCCCTAACCTAGGAAGAAAAAAATCATCCTGAGAGAAGTATCAGAGACCCAGAAAGATAGATATGGTATGTATTCTTTTATATGTGGATACCAGAGGTTAAGTTAATGACAATCAAGCTATAGTCCATAGACCCACAGAGGCTAGATACGAATAAGGATCTAAGGGAGGTAGATAAATTTTCCTAGAAAAAGGATATAGGATCAATATTCACAGATGGGGGGGGAGAGGAGGGAGATGAGGGACTGGTTATGAGAAGATACATCAAAAATTAAGGGCCATTGGATGGGTAATATGGAATCCTAATAAAATAGAAACTTCCTAAAATATATACACATATGCAGGTGGTCTAAATAAAATAACCAAATAATGGGGGATAGAGAGCCTCAACTGGACATCTCTTGTCACCAAATGAAGCATCCAGTACCAGGTTTGTGTTATATTTAATTAAATTGTTGACCAAAGAGATCCCATGGCATTCCCAAACAATCCAGGCTACTGCCAAGAATATATAGAGGTTGATGTCCATAAATTGACAGCAAGCGCTATTGCTGAAGAAGCCTACGCAAGTCGTTAAACAAGGAAAAGGCAAGCTGGTGCCCAGATAAAGCCTTTATCTTCAAGTGTCAGTGTCTTTGGTACAAGAAGGGGCTTTACATGCGACCAGTTCTTTGACTGCCACTGGGCTGATTCTTTTAGCCTCTTCTTCCATTATTAAGTGTCTTCCACTTCACTTTGTAGCAATTCCATACTCTCTAGAGATTTTTACCGATGGTATGACAAGTCTTTAAGTTTTAAAATTTATCAGACCATCTAAACCCAATAGCTTAGGACCACAACATAAAGAAGAATTGAGGAAAGGCATAGAAGAATAGGTTAGATTCTGGTTTGGAAATATGTGTAACTTCCTTTCTTGATTAAAGATTAGTTTGATTGGAAATAAATAAGCATCAAGAGGTAAAAGATTGTTAGGTATCATTAAGCATTACTGCACATCCATATAGCAGTGAAGCATACTAAGATATATTTGTATAGTTATTGACACATAACTGTGCTCCATAGTTGACTTCTTTAAGTATTCTTAAACACTATAAGCAAAATGAAAAATAAATTATAAATGCCAACAACCATCTCTAGATTAATTGGGTGGTTCTCATTAATATTCAGAAAGATTCACTTAGTAGCAAGAGCTTTTGGGAGGATCCTATCCAATGACTAAGTGAAGGCCATCTCTGGGGAATCCTTACAGGGCCTATATTGGTCCTTGAACCTTCAGTATTTTTCTTGTTTTATTGGTTATTTTATTTATTTACATTTCAAATGTTATCCCCCTTCCCACTTTCCCCTCCACAAGGCCCCTATCTCCTCCTCCCTCCCCCTGCCTCTATGAGGGTGCTCACCCACCCACTCACCCATTCCTGCCTCAGCAGCCTAGTGCTCCCCTATCCTGAGTCATCAAGCCTCCACAGGACCAAACGGCTCCCCTCCCAGTGATGCCAGATAAGGCAATCCTCTGCTACATATCCAGCTGGAGCCATGGGTACCCCCTGTATACTCCTTGGTTGGTGGTTTAGTCCCTGAGAGCTTTGGGGAATCTGTTTGGTTGATATTGTTGTTCTTCCTATGAGGTTGCAAACCCCTTCAGCTTATCCTTTTTTTTTGGGGGGGGGGGGAAGGAGAGGGGGTGACCGAATAAACAGAAGACATTTTTTTTGTGTGTAAGAATGGGCCTGGGATCCCCTTGCCCAAAATCTTCCCTGAGGCTAAATAGTACTGCTATTTAGAAACTATCCTTCATGATAAATCATAATTTATATTACGGTTTGCTATTTTTCTGTTAGTAAGTTTTGAAAACTTGAAGTTCTGATAGAGGAATAGTGAAAGATACTAAAAATTGTTATTGTGTTTCTAGCTTTGTAGCCTTTTGGGCTCAAGCCAATGAGGAGGCAGCAGTCAACAGAACCAGCCCTCCTTTCACCAGAATCTTCTTGGACTCTGAACCACTTCATAGAAAAACAGCTTCTCCAGGCAGGAATAAACCGATGTTGTTACAAGAATGTCTTGAGAGATATGGATCTTCACAGAGATGTGTCAGCCTTCTTGGCATCCTAATTAACTGGCTTCAGCTCTTACAAAGCATATCAGAAATATCAAAGTAGCAGGCACATTTTCTTAATGTTGCTTCACTGATCTTATTGGTATTGCCAGTGACTGGACCAATGTACATACCCATAGGTTGTGAAGGTCAAAGCTATAATATATATATATAGCTCAGATCCTTGCCTGCCCACACTGGCCAACCTGTTCGGCACATTTTCTTAAAGCATACATTCTTGGTATAACTTATTTCATCATCTAGCATGACATTATGCATTCAACCTTCATAGAAAGCAATTTTGCAAAGATTTGTATCTATCAAGAAGTTTAAAATGATTCATAAACTTGAGTAGGCAGTTCTATTTTTAAGTAGATATCATAAGGAAATAATCAGGATTTTTAATGAGCAAAGGACAATTATTACCACAATCATTTATATAACCTCTGATTATATAAAAAAAAGATATGTAATGTTTATGTAAAAGGGTATTTATTGCAACATTATTTATAATATCCCTGAATTTAGAAACACCTTAAATATTCAAACACTGGTTAGTTGTTATATACTGTCTAAGCAGCTGAAAGCATTAAAATGTGTGCTTTTGATTTATTATGTGGAAGGGGGAAGTATTCACAGTAAAATTTAAAGCACATAAACATTGTAAAAAATATATTCATGGGGGCTGGAGAGATAGCTCAGCAGTCAAGAGTACTAGCTGCTATATCAGAGAACTGGCCACAACTCCCAAAACCCACATGGCAGCTCACAACTGTCTGTAACTCCAGTTACAGGGGATCCAGCACCCTTACATAGATATACATGCAGGGAAAACATCACTGCACATAAACCCTAACCCTGTATGTTGTATAAAAGACTTAGAATAATTTTATTTTATCATTTTCTTTCTTTTTCTCAAACTTTAATTAACATAAGACTTTAAATTTTTCTTAAATAGGTAAACACACAGAGAGAGAGAGAGAGAGAGAGAGAAGGAAAATAACTGTCCAGTGAATTAATCTACTCCCTTCCCAATCTTTAGCTTAACTTTATACATTGTCAACTGTCAACTGTAAAAATTCTTTTATAGTTATTTTATAGTGTTAAGTAATATTTCTATTATACTATTTATTAGCCATCATAAATAGTCCCTTTGTCTCACTGTTACAGATGTCAATTGAGAGCATTTACATAGTCTGTTCTTCCTCTGTATAATGCTGTATTTTCAATTAGCATTATAAAAATGCTTATCGTGTTCTGAGAAGAGGTTTTATCTACTATGGGACAAAGTAGGACATCTGAATGGACTCCTTCTTATTTAACTTTCTCTTTACAAGTTCTATCCTTCCGTTTTCTGTTTTGTTTTCCTGCTTGTAATGTCTTCTGTATAGTCAGGCTTTCAGCTCACTAACGGATGTTGTACCAAGGTCATGCTTTCAGCTCTCTAACGGATGTTGTACCAAGGTTTTCCATCCGTTCTGCTGTATGTGAGAAGTGTCTCTCCCACCAGCACGTTACCTCTGCTTCAGTCTGGAACCAGTCTCCAAGCTTACTTGGTGCTATCCTCATTAGCTAGGCATACCGATCCTGTACCACTTACTATTTTTTTACATATGCAATTTTTGTTTGTGTAAGCAATTCTTTCAAATAAAGGATTTAGAAGAGATAAATGGCTGTAGATCTCCAAGTCATTCTTATAGTTTTACAATTAACATTTTGTTGAATTTATTATTATTATTACTATTATTATTATTACGATTATTATTACTATTATTAGGTATATGATTTAACTAGTTTCTCCAACAGGCTACAAACAAATGCTGCTTATATATTCTTATTAAATGTATTGCTTTAGCTATATTAAAGCTATGTTTGATAGGTTTGACAACATCAAAGATAGGCCACTAGTAGCTCTGTTTCTATTGTCTATGTCTTCTCTTATAGCTGTTTTTGATATGCCTAGTACCTATTGATTGAATCCTGTTTGTGTATAAAATTTGGAGAGGCTGTAAATATAGATCTCCACTCACACATTCACTCTGTCTTCAGCAATCAGAGAGGAAATAAATTATCTGAAATTAATTTTGCATGTATCTGGAGGGTGATTTCTTCTTTATATTGTGTACTTTATAACTACTCCTGAGTTTCCCGTTTCAAACATTGCAGCCAGGAAGCAATCTGCATAGTGTCCTACATCTCTTGGATATGGTAGTTTCTAAATTAAAGTTTTAAGTCTTCCAACACTGATTTTCTACCTATTTCTTCATATCTACTAGTCGCTAGTTTGGTTTCTCCACTTGTACCACTAACAAGTACCTCTATGCATATACTGTAAAGAGAGTCTGAATAATGGAATTTCCTTATATGCTTTTAAGGATTCATGCCAACCATTTATAAAAATCAGGTATTTCTTGTATATCTTTACTTTTAAAGTGCATTACAATATCTTTAATTACTTTTTGAAGTTTTTTCTGAACTTATCAATGTCCATGGTACTGTATATTATATCTTTAGCTACTAGAACATTGGAGTGGTGTCTAGTGTGGAGATATAAGCTAGTGGATTTGTTAATAGTCCTGTGTTTCTATACTGTTGGCAGCATGGAAAGCAGACACAATACAACTGCCAGGGATCATGCGGATCTGAAGAACTATTCCAGTCACAGCATGGTACTGCTGCCAGTCATATGGTGAGTTGCAATCAAATGTCTGATTAGGAATTCTTGTGAAGAGACAGTTCTTTTAAGATGAAAATACAGACCATCACTTTCTTCCTTCCTAGTAAACATCACATTTTTAAATAACGGCATTTTTAAATGAAGGCGCAGACAATGGCTCTCATTACTACTTCCAAGTTTATTATTTTGTCATACTCAAAGGCATATCTAATCTGCCTATTAATGTCAAGCTATTTTCCTAACCAACAAGTGGAATGTGTTGATTATTCTTTCTAGCCACCCAACAACTATACATGGAGGAGCCCAATCACCCTTGATGAATTCTTTCTTGTCCACTACGTACGCCAGCCACTTTCTTTTGACTTCAAGTGATGAAAGTGTTTCTCCTCTTGCTCAGCAGATGCTGTGCCTAACCCTGAGACACACTACTCTCACTAGTGGAGCCTTGGTGCTTATATATTGTCAGTACAGTACTTTGGGATGCAAGGTGCCCCATTACATACATACAAGCTATTACTACTAATTGTTCAATTAATTTGCAATTGTAGTTGGATAAAATAATGGGTTTGCCTTGTTTATGAAAATATCCCTGAAGCACAATTACATTGCAATATCTGCACATAGGCCATCCACATGCATCCTTTGGTAATTGTCACTGGAGAAGGATGCCATATGCTAATGAATTGTCTGGATCACTGAGAGACAAACAGCCCTGCAAGACTTCTCTAAGACACATTTATATAGAGAGCTAAAGATAGGTCCTGCTCATCCCAAGAGCTGGAAAGCTCCTATGAGTGCTACATCATCATTTTCAGCTCATTTGAGTCATTAGCATCTTGCCATTATCATTTGTTTTCCTGATACCACCTTGCCCAGAGTAATAGATATGCTGTCCCCGCAGGGTGCCTTATAAACATTGACTTTGGAGGCTGTTTCCCACTCAAAAAACACATTACAGGATTAAAAGTACAGAAGACAGTTGTAATGCCACTAAAAATACCACGAGAGGATGCAAAGGAGGTGTGAGCAGCAAGGGCAGAATGACTCCATCCTTTTTGTCTGCTCTGGAACCTCAATATTGGCAGAGGTGTGGGAGTCAAAAAACATTTTATTTACCAAATATGTAATGAGAATTACTTTCTGCCTCATCACAGGGAACCCAAAATGTTATACTAGCCTAGTGACAGTGTTGAATCTCCATGTATCAGTTCATAACAGTGAAATCAACAGAGTCTTCTGAGATGATGACCAAGGAGAACTCATTAGCTAAAAGATAATAATATATAATAGATTAATATAATAAAAGATCATTAGAATGTTGTTCATGTTTTTATGAAACACTTGAATTGTCCAAAGTGGACACGATCTGTCCTTCTGGCAACACCTAATGATGAAGTTGGGTTTTTTTGTTTGTTTGTTTTTTGCTTTTGTTTTTTGTTTTTTTGTTTTTTGGATTATCACATTGAGTTCTGATTCTATGTGGAACACTCTCCTAGGCACTCTGAATATTAAAGTTTAATACTTCAGATATTAAACCATGTAACTTCTCCACTATGCCATGCTGCAGTAAAAGCTGAAGAGCCTCAGTAAAGCACATTTTGACTGTGATATCTAGGAAAATGATTCGGTAAACTGTTTCTTAAAGATCCTCTCCTGACACACTGTCACAGAACTGAGTCTCTCTACAAACCATTGATGGCCCTAATAAAACATTGCTTTATTTTCTCTGGATGCTTCATACATTAGGAATACATTTCTTTTTACCAAATTAGGTAACAGATTAGAAATCACCTACAAGTCTCCAATCCTTTGGGAACATACCATAGTGTTATATGTAAATACTTTCTGTCTGTTTTGATCCACAGTTTCTACACATGACTATATAACTATCCTAGTCAAGGTTCTTCAAAGAAAAAAGGCCAATAGGTAAAGATATATAAACAGAGTTTTTTTAAGAAATTTATTGGATCCCACAATCCTAAAGTTTTCTCAATCTGCCATCTGCAATTGGATACCCATGGTTACAATCTGAATTTTAAACATTCGCACAGTTTAGGGATTTGAATATCTTTCCTTAGCTGGTAAAATTATTTGTGGAAACTTTAGAACTATTAAGAATAAGGACTCATCTGGTTGAAGTAAATCACTAGGAGCAGGCCTTCAGAGGTTGGAGGTTTTGGCCTTGGTTCCTATGACTCTCTGCTTCTAGGTCTGACAGGATGTGAACACATATACTTTACACCAGGTTACTTGCCAGCCTTGACCTGCACCGTTCCAGCCATCCCTATTACTGTGAATCAAAACTTCCCTGAAACTGTGAGTCAAAAGCAATCTTGCCACTCTTAAGTTGTTTCTGTCAGATATTGTGGTCAGAGCAACACAATAGTTAGCTAATTCAGCTAATGATGCAGCTTCACTGCAAGCCTAAAACCTGCAGACCACAGCAGCAAATGGTACGAGGCCATTCTGAGTTCAAACATCTGATAACTACACGTGTCAACACCTGAAGGGAGAAGACAGATTTTGCAGCTCACCCAGAGAGAGAAAAACCATGTCTCCTTCGCCCTTTTATTATGTTCGGGCCCTCGGGAGATTGACACAGCCTGCACACATTGCAGAGTGACAGGCACTGTGCAGCCTGCTAATTTAAATGCTAATATCTTCCTCCAGAAACTCTGGCGCACACACCTAGAAATAGGTTTCACCAGCTATCTGGTCATCCCTGAGTTCAATCTACTCAACACACAAAGTTAACCCTTACAAGTCCTTTCGTGATCTTGGCTTCTTCTTGAATCATATTTACTCTCTAAATAAAGACATAATCCAAATATAATCCTCCTCTTGTGATACAATTCTCTTATATCCAATCCAAAACATATTCATCTCTTCCTCAGAAGGACAGTTCTTAAATGTTTACATTTCTCATAATATACTGCAAATTTATAATATAAAATGAAAACTTAGTGAACAAACCTTTATTTCTGAAGACCCGAGGTCATTAGAAGCCCTGCTAGATTGGATTTTGTAGTTTCTCATTGGCCTTAATTCTTTGCTGTAACAATCCTAGGAGATCTCCTAAGGGAGATCCTACATTGCAAACATACTTGTCTTATCTCTGTTGTAGAGTATATCTACTTTACCTTGACCTTACAGACAAGTCATTCCAACCACCTCTGTAACTCTTTTCTACTTAATGAGTCAGAGCCATGAAGAAATCAGAATGGAGAGGCGGTAGTTTAATTAACCAGTTCAATGGACTGAATGTTGTGTTTCCTGGTGGAAGAAATTCTTCTTCTAGACCAAAGGCTTCTAGACCAAAGGAGTTTAAAGCTATAGAAAGAGGAAACAAAGAATTTTCTGGTGAGTCATTAAGCACAACAGTTCCGATCTTACATTGGTACTTCTGAATACAGTGTATAATTCAGCATTCTATGCATGTCTTTTGGTACAGCTTGACCAATGTGTTCTAAACCTAGCATGTAACTCACGAACTTATCAAAATCAAAGCAGACACCATATACTCTGTGACTGTCTTAGACTTCGACCCCAGAATCTACATTATTACTCAGCCTCCAAATTGAGTTTTAAGTCAGATTGTAGCTAAAGAATAGCTGATGTTGGCATAAGTACCTCCTACTTCTCCTGCCACCATGAGATTCTAGATCTATTTTCTAATTGCAGCTAACAATTTATATAATCAAACTTTGATGATGTGAAAATTGATAGTCTTATTAATTTTAATCACAACCTTTTGCATATGTCTACAATTTTATATTCATAGAATTTGTCTTGTTCCATAGCCCTAAGACCAGATGACAAGGCCTTGGAAAATTGAGTTAATTAACTTCTTTCAATCCTTTTGGACTCTGCCCCAGTTGTACAAACAAAGCTTTTGCAGGCAAGAACAAATACTGGTTAGGTAGACCAAAATTTTGTGTGGTGTTAATCTGCTCAGAAATTGTGCCAACCACTTAGCTTCTTAATTAACTTATTCAAGTCTTCTGGAAATATTTCTCAAGAAATGCAAAGCAGAAATCATAGAGGCAGAATCACCACTGTCACTAGTTTTACTTGATACTGTTAATAAGTGGTATTGAATGAAAACCAACATGGATTCCCTCAAAAAGCCTAGTCTGGTCATCTGAATCTGAACGTGCACCACACTCAGTATAGCTTCAACCATGCATGACTTTGTGATGATGGATGTCACTCTATACTGTTAGAACATGTTGCTTTCATGCTTCTGGTGAGAAAAAATAACCAAGTTTTTGAACTATATAACATAGTGTCATGTTTAGAGATAGTCACATGCTTCATCAAATGAACAAATGTGCATTGTTTCACCACAGCCATTGCTGTGCTCCTGTATTCAGTTTTTACTTTCTGCCATCCTCTTTACTTGCAGTCAGTGAGCATCACCATAGTTCAGTGACTCTCCTTCTGATGTATCCTTAGGTTAACAGTACCTTAATGCTCCATCAAAGTGCCTGTATCATCTGCCTCACTTCATTTGACCATGTAGCATTTTATCATCCCACATCATCAGAAGGAAGATGAGTACAGAACAGTAAGTGTCATGACCAGCACATCTGTGGACATCAGCGAGACAAGGAAAGAAGAATAATGGTGGACAGAAACATGAGATTCTGGGATCTCTTCATGAATGAGCAACTTTTATTTTCCCCACTTCTGTTTATATATTATTTAGCTAGCTGGTAAAGATGACATTGCAAGCAGAGCTTGAGCACAAAGTATCTTTGGCCCCCTTATCCAAGTTTTTCCTTCTCTACTCTTCTGCCCTGTGGTCTTGTTTTACCCAAGGGGACATTCATCTTAGGCTTTATTTTGTTCCTGAAGTTTTCCAACAGTCACAGGATCACATCTAGGTGATAGGTTGTGCATGAGAAATGAACCGCAGACCATCTGAACCCCAGTGAATAAGATCTTTCTAAAGAGAAAATAGGTATGCTCATGTAACTTACAGTAAAATATATTGCTACAACTTCCATGTTTTAATATTGATATTGACCTCTTATTTGATTAGCTTTCAAATTAAATTTGATCATAGGGATGGATGTATAGGACAGAACACAGAATACAGAAAGTTTAGAATGACCACAAGTTTCAGACAGCATTTGGAATCTCAGAACATTTCCCCACAGACAGAAAAGGAGAAGAACTAGGCATTTCTTGCTGCTCACATCCCAAAAGCTACATTCTTCTTTA
Organism: Rhynchomys soricoides; assembly: GCA_019843965.1. NCBI lineage: Eukaryota > Metazoa > Chordata > Mammalia > Rodentia > Muridae > Rhynchomys > Rhynchomys soricoides. Next base: position 3,256,978 of record JADRCH010000015.1, on the reverse strand, counting down.
TTAATAGCTTACACTGTACAGATGGCTTCACTGGACATGTGTTCTACGTTGTGTTCAGCCAAAAACAATTTCTAGTTACCAAAAAAGAATTGGGGGTATAATTACTGGAAGATTTCACAACTTGATATGTAAGATATTGATATGAGAATATTTCTTATTTTATAAGTTTTGGTCTATCTCTAAGTGTAACTCTAGTTGTAGTTCTTTGTCTGTAGAAAATCTTGCAATCCATGTCTATACGTTACTCGACAGAGAACTTACTTAGAGTGGCAACCCTTAGGGTCTGATCTCAGAGATGGCAACATTTGGGGACAGGTTGGAAATGCCAGTGTCTTAGGGTTTTATTGCTGTGGTGAGACACCATGTCTACAGCAAATCTTATAAAGAAGAACATTTCATTAGAGCTGCCTTACATGTTCTGGGGCTTAGTCCAGTTGCCATCACATAGAAAGCATGGTGGTACACAGGCAGACATAGTGCTGGAGAAACAACTGAGTGTTCTGTATACTGATCCATAGAGAGCAGGCAAAGAGAGTGAGCCCCTAGGCCTGGCTTGAGCTTCTGAAACCCTAAAGCCTAATTCCATGAGTGATACACTTCCTGCTGCAACAAGGGCACAATTATTCCAACAAGGCCACACCTCCAGTAATGTCGCTCCCTATGAATCTATGAATGCCATTTTCATTCAGACCACCACATTCAATTACCCCACCCTGCAGCCCAGACATTCTGGGGCTGAAGCTCAGCAGTGTGTTTTAATGAGCCCTCCAAGTGGTTTTAATGCACCCAGAGTTTGATAACTGCTGCCTTAGACTGTAACTATTAGACTGTAGCTATTCTAGGTACTATATTAAACATTTCAGGTCAATTCTGTTTTAAATGGACATACTTATTGCTGCCAAGTAGTAATTTCTATTTGGCCTGATCATTTACTGTCTAATCAATCTGGTCATCAGCCCTACAAAATGGAATTGATCTTATTTAATTCCTGAGAATGGTTCAGACTGCCAACCTGCCAAGGGCCAATATGAGCCTTCATTAATAAATCATATAAGTCATGAAGGCGACAACTAAACTGGGAATCAAATTCTTCATTCCCAAATAATGCTGAGGATGGGTTTTAAAAGACAATCCCAGCTGGATAATGCATCCATTGAAATAAAGTTTTGCTCCCCATGATTGACACATCTTTTCTTGCTTAAGGGCTCCAGAGTTTTCAGAGCTTTACCTGCTCATTCACTCAAAATCAAACCCTTGTCTCATTTGTTATTCTCAGAGTGGAGTGCCACAATAGCATAAATGAGTTTTTAACAAATATTCTAAAAATTGTATATCCAAATGACTTCTATTGCCTCAACCCTTAGGATTCGGCATGTTTATTAAAATATACTTGAATTCATTCTTTTTAAACAAATCTGTATTAAGCCTCTACACTAAACCTGACACTGTTCTAGGTGAGGAGCTACATCAGCAAGCAAGGCAGATTTAGTACCAGCCTTAGGAGCACTGTTATTTTTAGTAACACCTTTGTCATTCCACATTTCAGTCAGACTGCAGCTGCTGACATATTTTGGTGATTAATGGTGAAATTATATTCCTGCAATTGTAGCCATCCCTCTTTAAGTTAGAAAGAGCACATAGTCCAGTCCTCTTTGTATGCACTTGTCACTTTCTGGTAAATTGAAGCAGATTCACATTCTCTTAGAAGTCAACATGGTAGACACAAACCATATGGCCCATACAAGCTTGGGACTCATGCTAATCATCTTCATGTGGCTTCCTAGACTGGAACATAATCACAAGGGGTTAATCCAGATAATACCAACACCCTCAAAGACCTTTATTGTAATTAATTTACCTCTCATAAAAGAAATATGTGCTATTGTGATTCCTTTTCTAAAATGGAGAAACAGACACACGATACAGTGGCTTCCTGACTGCACCTGACTAGAGAGAACAGAGTGACCCCATGGTCTGTGTTCTCAGCTGATAAGCACTTCAGGTCATTTCCTGAAGAAAATAATAATTGGGAAAATATAAACTCAAATAAAATTTGCACAACTTGGGGAGCTCATGTTTTCACACCTGCCATTAAACTAAAAAACTCTCCTCACTCAGGGAGTGGAATAGTAATTAACTGTCTATTGACTCAGGAGAGCTTGTGCCAGCTATGAATTTAATTCACTAGCCTTAGTGTTATCTCATACCGCCTTCAGTTACTGTTTTCCTGATGTTTGGGCAGTAATGACCTTTGCACGGTATCTGTCTCAAAACCTCTCTCTCTCTCTCTCTCTCTCTCTCTCTCTCTCTTTCTCTCTCTCTCTCTAGTTTCTGGCTGTTTCATTCTAATGTAACATCACCTGCCTTATATACCATCCATCTCAGACTCAGTTCCTTTCTTCGTTTCTCTGATTCTATTGTTTTTTCTACTTGAATTCAATGTGGCAGAAAACTTCTTTTTACCTTAGGGCAATGAGTTCTTCGGCTTACTCACTGCATGTGCAATTAGTAAGATCACCATCCTAAGAAACAAGCCCATTTTGTCCATTGTGTCTAATTTCTAGGAATGGGAAAAATGTGTTTCCTTTCTAGAAGTTATCTCATATATCTAGAGACAAACAGAGAGCACAGTTTTCTATGGTTACTAATGTGTTAACACACATTGGCTAAGTACAAGGGAAGAACTTATCTTCTATAATGCTGTGTGATATCACTACAAAGACCACCTTCTAAAACTTACGGCTTACTACTTCCTTTCATCTTTCTGCTCATGTAGGCAATTCACAGGGTTCCTTTGCACAAAATAAGAAGTCTCTTTCAGCTAACTTTATTTGCTATTGAGACCCTCACTTGATTTGTGTACACAGAATATAATGCCATTTGGATGTTTCACTTATCACGTGTCTTCAAATCTTTAAAGACCAAGATCTCATCTATTTGATTTACTAATGTATCTTTAGTTCCTCGACAAAATTCTGTACTTAGTCATTGGTAACTAAATGTTTATTTAAATATTGTATAGTAGAGATATTACACCAATATACTGTTAATGAATTGGAGGTCATGATGTTAAATAAAATAAGCCGGGCACAGAAAGAAAAATAACTGCATTTTCCTCACTCATGATGTTTTCAAATGTTGATCTTATTCACAGAAATCAAAAGTTGAATAGAGGTTACAAGATGTTGGGGGAAATCAGGGAGAGATTGATTTATCAGGGGTAAAATTGATTTATGAATACATACACGTGAAAGGAGAAGCACTGGAAGGTGAGTGTAATGATAATATACTGGTGTTTAATGAAAAGGTGGAAAAGATTTTGAATCTTTGTGCCACAAAAATGTAAATGGTTGGGAACATATATGTATTTACCATCATTTGGCCATTACACAATATCCACATGTATCAAAACATTACCAAATTAGTGCATGTAATTTAAAATATAAATAATTTTTAAAAGAACATTGATATTAAAATATAGATACCTTTAATTTTATTCTCTTTTTATGCACAAATAAACCCAACCCAGACATTATTATTAGTTTCCATCTCTTGCACACAATAAAGGTTATTATAATACTATATATACATCGTAGCATAAGACTATACAACATATTTGGAAATGTTGAAATAATCCTTATTCAAAAGACAATGACAGTATAACTTTGTATCAGAACTTAGGATGCAGAAAATAAGCCACTTCCTTCCTGTGTTGGCCTGACTCCATTTCCTTGTAGAAGTTCAAGTTTTGTAATTGAGAACTTTTGTTCTGCTTGATGATAATTCAATGCCAAAGTGCATATACTTAGCTTCTTCTTAATTGTTTCTTTGTTAGATAATAATACTAGTACCTGTACTATAATTAGGTGGATAAAAGAAGATTCATTCAGAGTGGCTGACTGTAGAGCTAATAGTGGGTCACAGAAATCCCAAGCATAGCATCTACACTTTGCACAGGAAACTGAGGACCAAAGGGAGTCCATGAGTTGTCCAAAGAAGCTAGAAAGGGGCAGAAGCAAGACCATGACCAAAACCTCAGCCATTTACAAAAGCTTTTGTTTTAACTCCACGAGAGTACTCAATCAGATGTGCTTAGAGATAATTTGACAAAGTAATTTCACATAAATTCACAGCATCATTATAGTCCAGTTCTCATATAAACTGGATATTCCAGTGAAGTCATAGAAAATGATCTCATTCTCACATTGCTGTCCAAAGCCTGTGAAGTACAAGGTCATCTTTGGGAGAGTAGATGTCATTCCACAAAGACAGAGACTTCTGCTTCCATCTCTTCTTAAAGTCAGAAATGTCACTCCAACCAAACAAAGAGAAGGAGCTAATATTAAATCAATAGGTTGTATGGAAACCAGTAGCCCTGATTATGACAGAATCATGTGTGAACTCATCCATGATAGAATAGGCATGTGGAGATACCTTAATACAAGACATAAACACACACACACACACACACACACACACAACCTGGTAATATTTTTAACAAATGGCTAGCATTCGTTAAATTAACTGTGAGTTAGCATAAAGGTACAGACATTCTAAATTTGGATTTTCAAACAAACTGACAACATAAGTCATCATTCACTAGGTTTCCACTGAACAATTTAAGAGAAACATTGGAAACCATGGAAAGAAAAGAAAAATACCTTGGGAATCAGTGAACACTTTGAGAAAAATAGAAATCACTACCATATGAATGACTTTGGGAGGAGGTTGTGTTCCCTAAGGTATAATGCTAATGAAATCAAAAGCTATGGCCAAAGAATACCTTCCAATATTACTTACAAGCACAGTATAAAAGGAGGACTGCAGAGAGGCAATCATCCTTCCCCAGTTCCTACTGTAGTTGTCCTACTACTTGGCAAGACATAGCCTTACTGAGGAAAGATCGTCTCCCCAAACTAAGGCTGGACCAGGAAAATCAAGAGGCATTTTATCCCCAGTGGTAAGGGAAGAAAGCACAAGGGAGCAACCAACAGCAATCTACTACCAGAGGAAGATCAACAACTGAAAGATATCTATCTCCACAAGGTTAAAGTGGACATGGGAAGCTAAATTTGTGGGTGACCTGGGGACACTGTGATATAAGTTCCAGCCAATCAGCTTCTACCCGACATAAAAAGTAAGGATTAAACATGTCAACTGCAAAATCAAAATTCAGCTCAACTATTGACTAACTGTAATTAATATTATACCTTAGATGCCTAACACATGTACCCAGTCCAGAGATAGATTGCTTACCTCATTCTTCATGGTAGTATGCAAATTCTAGCATTCAATCAAAAGTAACAACACATATACACAACACAAAGAAGCCAACTAAATATTATATATATCCTACAATCGGGGGAAAAGAACTCAGAAAAGCCAAACTCAGAGAAGAACAATATGTTTGAACTATTAAATAAAAAATGTCAAAGACCAGAGGCAGGAGAGATGCATTAGCAGTTCAGATAACTTACTGCTCTTCCAGAGAACTTCAGCTTAATTCCCAGTGCTCACACTGTGGCAAACAATCATCTAGTGCTCCTGTTCTGGGGTACCCAACCCCCTCTTCAGACATCTACAGGCACAGTATGGTGCACATGTATATATATTTTTTTAAAAAAAAAAAAAAAGGCCACATATATATAAAATAAAAAATCTTAAAACATCAAAACAATAATTATTAGCATAATTATCTATTATTAGTGGGCAATTATAACATGTAGTAAAAACATGGACGACAGAGAGGCATTCCTCATCTCACTTTGCACCCTGTCATTGTGTTTTATGGGTACTGTGAGGTTCTGTCTCACTCTGCATCTCAATAAACTGAAGGCCATTAGCAACTCTGTGTAGATAAATTCTGTCAGTATCACTTTCCGAGCAGCTTGACTGTCCACCAGTATCTATGTTTTAAATAAGGAATACACATTGCTTTCTTAAAACAATGCTATTACACATTTCACACATGGCAGTGTAGGATGAGAATCATGATTATACACCCAGAGAAACCAAGTATTTATGTGAGTCATCACTGTGAGTTGGAAGTAAACACACAAAATTTCCAAGGTGAATCCATAGAAAAGGTCAATGAGAATTTTATCAGAAACAGAAGATTCAACAAAATGAACATGGTAGGCATTGGAGAAAGACAGAAACCAACATTTAGAATGCCTTCCATAGGTTCATAGGTTCAGTAAATTCATACAACCAAAGGAAAGATATCCAAAGAATTTGAAAGCACAAATTCAGAAAAAAAGTATATAATAGAAACAGAAAGAGGACCAGTGAGGCAGATAGAATAGAGCAGTTTCTAAACGCAAGGTATCAAACATCCACTGAACATGAGAAGAAGCAGGACCCAAAAGAGGCATGGCTAAACATGGCCTCAATAGAATCCAAGGAAACTGGCAAACAGACGCATATTAAAACAGACAAAACCCAAAACCTTCAAACCAAAAACCATTGTAAAGCCAAGGGACACAAAAGAACACGTTTAATGCATCCAGCATAATAAAAAGTCCCAGATGGAAAGTATGTACAACTGCCAAGGGAAGACAAGAGAGCTTGCAGTTTTTAAACTATGAAATGGTGCAGAAGCAAGAAATGGTCAATAGGGACTGAGCTTCAGCCTTGAAGCTTAATCTCTTCTCAGTCTGATGAACTTGTCTTACAGTGCCATGCAGTGTCAGCAAGACAGGTGTCCTCCATCCACAGGACAGCAAGGGTAAAGTGGTGATAACTCTAAAGGGCACTGGGTCGCCAGCATGCCTTAGACACAGGTATTAATTAGTTACATGAACTAATTGATACTTAATTTCAAAATGGGTTCGTGGCACCACTCTGTGATAATGTAAGGGATATTAGTGCTTATGTGGTAAAGGAGACCGACCTTTGATGAGCAGGAGGTGAGATATATTAAATGCATTTTGAACTTACCATATTTTCAACTAACAGTCAGGTTATCAGGACAACTCGTCATTATACAATAGAGCTTCTACATGGGAACACAGCAGACTTTTTGTCAAAAGCTACGTAAATTAATAGCCAATAAACTGACTACTTAGCTAGAAATAATTTTAAATTTACTGAATATTCATACTGAATTTACTGATAATTCATCACTGAATTATCTTTTTAGATATAAATTTTAAAACATCCCATTTGAAGAAAGGGACTTAGAACACTGAAGTGAAAATAAGATTTTTAAAAAGACAAATTATTAGATACTGATTTATTGATTTATTTGGTGATTTATTGAAAGCGCTGCTCACGATGCTCATTTGCCAAGCATGACTTGCTACCTGAAACAGAACGACTTGGAGAAACAGCTGAAACAGTGGGTCTTTGCCCTTACCAACCTGCTGACTACCACATATAGCTCTGTAAATTCTCGATTGCTTGGCCACACCACTTTGTCCTTTTAGAGAATGAAAAGAGAATGCAAAGTGGACTGGGGTACAAACCTTTCAAGAGCTGTCCTGGCTTCAATCCTCTGGTGACACCTCCTCTCTTCCACTCTCATTGGCATCAGGGTGCTTATTCCAGAAAGATTTCCACATCCCCACACCTTCAGGAATTCACTCTGCAGCTCACATTAGCCCCAGACTAGCAGAGATTGTCCTGCCTTCATCTCCAGAATGGTGGGATTACATGCAGGAAGCCCCAGACTCACCTCTACATAAATGAAATTATAGAAAATTCATTACCAAAGAACCTACAGAGAAACCTATGAATTAGTTTAATAAATGTTTCAGAATTTAAATATAAAAGTGCTGACTTTTTGTTTTTTATTAAGATAAAGAAAGCAATGCATTTTAGGAATATGCAATTTCCAAAACTCAAATGTATCATAAAAATGACGAAAATAAAGAAAAAGTAGCACTTGGAAATGCAGAAATAATTCTTCTGAGAAAGTGTTTGTATTGCAAACATGAGGGCCTAAATACAAACCCCATTAACCAGACGCTGAGGCTGGCGTGCACTCCCTGCACTGGAGAAGTAGAAGGAGGCAGATACTTTGGGCTTTCTAGCCAGCCAGCCTAAACTACTTGGCTGGTTCCAGACCAGTAAACAAAAGTCTGAAAAACAACGGAATAACACCTGAGACTGGGCTGTGCCTCCAGCATCCACTCCACTTAAACACCACCTACACACACACACACACACACACACACACACACGAGGGGGGAGCAGTTGAAGTAACATACATTAAAGTTATTACACTGCACTTCAAATAATAAGGCACTACTTGAAGATAGATTATGAAATGAGATTCATTCTATAAACTCCAGGGAAACCACTACGACTTTTCAAAATAAGTGTAAAATAATGATTTAGCATTGAAGATAAAACAAGCCACAAAATTAATCCAGAAACAGATGGCAAAACCCAGAGGGAAAACAAATGAACCTCTATTGGATGGAGTCAGAAACAACTAGAAAAAAGACCCTTCAGTGTTCCGAGTTATTTTAAATATAACCCGGTAAAAGGATGATTTTGGTAATGAATATGCAAGCATCCAACACATATGTGTCTACTGACGGTGCATGGACAGCTCCATACAACTCAGTACCAGAAAAAAGAATCACAGGGTAGGTAGGTACCATAGTGATCAAATGATACGTGAAAGAACAACCAAACAACAGCAGAACAAGCAGTCCTCTGTGACTGAACCTAGAACATAGAGTTAGATAAACAGGATCCTTGAGTCACATCAGGGGAGTGATCTGTTTTGATAAATGGGTTATATTGACTACATGTGTTCATCTATCCTCTGTGATGCTTTCAGACAGCACTGGCAAAGCCAGGTGGTGACAGTGGGTGCCCTAAGATTTGCAAATAAAGACATACTTGTCACGTGGCCCATTAAAACAGGGCTATAGCTAGAGTGAGGGTAACAAGACACAGGCAGGATGGAAAACTTAAGGAAATACTTGAGTTCTCAGGGCTGAACCTGACATACGTACCTGGTATTGGGATCACCAATTCCAAGGCAAAATTTACATATAAAAAAAGAACCATGCGTTGTATAAATCACATTTAATACTATATGGGATATCACAGGAACAAATCATCATATGGTACAAATAAGCATTATATTTTAATTTTAATATGTTGCTTATTATAAATGTTTTATTCTGCTTAATATTATAAGGCATATCATGAACATTTGTGAAAATCACAATTAAACTCATTTTTATACAATAATGGTAAAATTACTATCTAGAGTCACTGAATCATACTTCATTCATATCTAAAATTTTTAAAAGAATTTATGACAAATTCTCTAATGATGTAATATGCACTTTTTCCAGCAGGTGTAATGGTGGAATATACTAAATTTATCCTCAGTAACTACTGGGTCTACATAGTAGACCATGAAGACAACTTGTAAAATGAACACTTGGCACTACAAGGGAATGATGTCTCATTAGGCACAAGTTTATTGCATCCATGCTGTCTAAGAGGAATTATTTGACAAATTTATTATCTTTCCCCTTAACTAGCACCTCTGCTCAAATTCCTGTGACATATCCAAAAAGAATACATCTATGGTAGCATCCACATTGTAAGTAATAAACCCTAATGTATTCCTCTGCAGCCTCATTCTGCTTTCAAAGTACAATGCAAGAAAAATGGAGGAACTTTTCCTTGTGGTTTATTTATTTGTTTTCTAAGGTGTTTAGTTGGGTTTGTTTGTTTGTTTGCTGTTAGTGTAACTGGTTTTCGTTTGTGATTTTAAAGACAGGACCTCATTTAATCCACAGCTTGTCTCAAATTTTCTGTCATCAAGCGTAAGGTTTACAAGAAAGTGAGACCACCAGAGCTACACTGAGGCCAAAGAACCAAGCTGTACTGAAGTACAAGCTGCCAAGTTGTTACCAACAGAAGAGAAAGTAGCGTTGCCAAAAGGGAGGTTGGCTTTCATGGGATGAAAATCAAGTGGGAGAGTGGTCAAAAAGGAAACTGCTGCAAACAAAGGGAATGTTGTAAGCAGAGTGGGAACCTCAGGTCTTTAAGATAAAAGGATGCTGTGAGGGATTAAGATAACAGGATGCTATTGTCAGTCCATCTCAAAGAGATAATGGTCAGATTCCTGAGATGTGCAGAAAGAGTTGTTTCTATTTACTGTAAGGGGCTGGTTCCCTCTTAGCCAGGGACTTGGGTGAGCCTAACACCCCAGCCTTTTATTGGTTATAGGTGTGTTGAAGGTCTCCTCCAAATACTTCCTGTTGAGCTGGAACATCTGGGGACAGAAAGGCTGGGTCTGTCTGGTCCAAGTCATAGAGTGACTTATGCTTCAGCTGAACCTAAGACCTGATATGGGGAGGAAGATGGACGGGTTAGGAAAAGTAAGTTGAAGGATGGGGAAGTATGTTTTCCTGATTTGAATGGCGTTAAGGAGGCACGAGGGAGGCTGGGAGGCAAACAGTATGCACAGTTTCTATTTCTCTGAAAGGGCTGCTTCCTTCCTAGCCAAGGACTTGGGTCAGCCTAGCAACAAGGATGGCCTAGAACTCCTGATCTTCCTGCCTCTATCTCCCAAGTGCTAGGATTACAGATGGATGCTCCCACACCTGCCCATAGTCTGAATAATGATCAAAAGAGTAGATGTTTAGAATCCAGGTCATGGTGGATGTGCTCTCCAGTTTTTATGTCTTCTGCATTTATAATTTGATGATCTCATTTCAAGGTCCATGATAGATGCACCTTCACCTGAGCTTAAGGACCACATTGTAAGAAAGTTACCATTGAGTGAAGAGTTGAAGTTCCTAGACAAAGCTATAACCCTAGGCAAATGTATGAAATCAAACTCACCCCATCCACTGCTTAGTAGTTCTTGAGTCTGGGAATAGCCTTGCAGCAGGCACAAGGATTGTACCATCTCACCTTCCAGACCAGAATCTCCAGAACTCCCTGTGCTTTAAAACCACACACAGCAGAGTCTTTCAAGACTTCGTAGACAAAAGCTTTCTTTTGATCTACTTCCTACTCATTTCTTGTGGCTGTCTCAGAAAGCGAAGTCAGACATTCACTCATTCATTCATTGATCAATGTACTGGTTTGTGTTAATCAACCGTTGTGCAGCATTCCCTCTGGGATTAGAGCATTCCATCATACAGAGAAGCTCTTTAAGACAGAAGGTAAATAACAGCTTTAGGAAGTTCCTGAAACCTACTAGATTCTCCAGGCCTCTCCCTCCCAAGAGTAAACAATCGGATGGCTGAGAGGCTAAGTCACACTCAGACAAGACAGACAGCCTGGAAAGAAGCGAAGACCAGTAGAGATGCCTGGGAGAGGTGTAGACCAGCTGAGCAACTCTCTAATCTGTTGAGCCATCTGTGTAGTGAGTTCTAGGTTTTCTAACTTTTGTCACCTATGCTGGGGTAAGCTTAGGTGGTTAGCTGTTTTTGAGTCATTTCTGCTCCTGAGTAACTCTTCACCTATACCCTGTTATGTAACCCTAATAAAAGTCATTGGTTCACCAAGTTGGACTTTGGTGGCATCCAAACTTTGTAGTGTTGTGGGCTCCCTTGCTGGGATGAATAGATGTGTATATGTTTGTTACATCTTCCCAGGGAAAGTGTTATCATACAATATAACATGGACTTTTCTATATATTTTTATATGTAAGTCTGAGATAAAAATCTTTGAGTGAGAAAAAGATTACTAAGACATCATCCATATCTATAGAAAGTCAAAATGGAAGGAAAGGAGGATCCATTTCTCCAGCCTTGATGTTGCATTTGGCCATTTCAATTTAATCCTTTCATAGCCTTGTCATCTTACACTTAAAGTAGTCACTCAAAGAGTTATATGGACAGAGATAGAGTTAGTACACTAACATAGGCACATTTACTCTTACAGTATTAAAACTTATTGAACAATAAATTCATAACTGCATCGATTACATTGGCTACAATTTTTGCCAAGTAGTTATAATTTTACTTGGTTAGTTGACATGACCAAGTACACGTGTTTTATTCCAATTTTAATTACTAATACTAATTCTTTTTGAAAAGATTTATTTATTTATTTATTTATTTATTTATTTATTTGAGTACGCTGCAGCTATCTTCAGGCACATACCAGAAGAGGACATCAGATCCCATTACAGATGGTTGTGAGCCACCATGTGGTTGCTGGGAATTGAACTCAGGACCTCTGGAAGAGCAGTCAGTGCTCTTAACCACTGAGCCATTTTTCCAGCCCCCTAATAGTAATTCTTATACCATATATAATACAACACACAATTGATAGATAGGTAGATAATAGAAGAGAGATAGATAGATGAAAATTAGATAGATAGATAGATAGATAGATAGATGAATAGACAGACAGATAATTATATTATGGTTATAGAATAACTATACTAAGGTAAAGAGGCTGCAACGTTCAAGGAATTCAGAGCTCTGACTGGAGGCAGAGAGATATAAAGAAAATCAGTGCAGGTGGTTTGGTATTAACTCCTGCATACAGAGTTAAGCAGAGCCAAGCTTCGGGGTCTCAAGGTTGAGACAGGTGCAGGATTGAGTCTAGCTGCACAGGAATAGCCTGGTGGAAGAGAGGCGGAGATCTGAAACGACAAGCTATGAATGCACAAATGACAAATAGAGTGGAGGCCATCAAGGACAAGCTATGAATGGACAAATGGCAAATAGAGTGGAGGCCGTCAAGGACAAGCTATGAATGCACAAATGGCAAATAGAGTGGAGGCCGCCAAGAAGTAGAGCCTGAGCTGGGCGCCAGTGTCCTTGGGGGAGTCAGTTCTCTGCCTGTTGACCCTCTATATACCTAGCAAGTGGTCAAGTGACAGGCCAGTGGAGAAGATAAGTACTGCGTTAGCCTCACAGTGCTAACTAGTCTCCTATTTATGGGGTCCATGTGAATATTTTGTACCCCTCATCCACAGTGCATTGCTAAAATCTTGGGCCTGGCTGTGATACATATGTGTGTGTGTGTGTGTGTGTGTGTGTGTGTGTGTGTGTAATAGATCTATAGCTATGTCTATATTTATATCTATGTAAATATCTATATCTAATCTATATCTATATCCTCTAAATCTATAAACCATTATCTAGATCTATTTATATTATTAGATATATCATTATATATCTCTATACCAATAATGATACTGATATAGACACAGGTCTAGATGGTTAGATATAGATAAAAATAAACTTTGTGGTTATATGTGTGTATATGTGTGAATGTGTAGTCTATGTAGATTTGCACACATATGTATGTGGAGATACAGTCATCTGTTCCAGTATATCTGGAGACCAGAATTTGACATTAGGATGTCTTCTTTGACCTCTTCTATTTTTATTTTGGTCTTTTATTCCAGGCACAGTCTATCAGTGAACCTGGGGTTCACCGTATCAGCAACATTTGCTTGGCAACAAGTCCCAGAGATCTCCCTGTCTCTGCTAAGCACGGTCCTGAGATCACAGAGATGCGTTGGCTCTCATGTGCTGGAGACTTGAATTCAGATTTTCATGTTTGTTTATCAAGCTTTTACCCACTGATCTGCGCACCCCAGATAGGTTGTATATAGCTTTCCTAAAATTCTTCTGTAACTTAGTTTATTTTGAGACTATAAGATAATGACACAATTTCTCTTTTCTCTGTCCTCCCTCCATAATTTCCCACACACCCCTCCTTGCTCTCTTTCAAATTCATGACCTCTTATTCCATTAGTTCCTAAATATAACCTGATCAGCCCATACCCTGTCACTTGTATAGATGTTTTCAGGGCTGACCATTGGTATTGGATAACCACTTGGTGAGCTCTTCCCCAGGGAATACTATTTCCTACACTCCCAGCACTCCTTAGTTGCCTGTAATTCTTTGTGTGGGGTTCCAGCTTTAATATAACCACAGGCTCCTACATTCCCGGTGTACTTTTGTAAATTAATGGATGGTGTCTTTTATTTTCAGAATGAATGATCACGTTGAATCTTGCAGGTGGTGCTTGGCAGCTAGAAGATGGTGTCCACCTGCTAAACTAGATGCAGAGTCATCTTGCCTCTGTATGTGTGCTCAAAACAGAAGCAAAGGCTGCTTATAAAATGCACTCTAGGCAGAGCACAGGATGAAAAACACTGTTTATCTCAATATTGACATGACTTAGATCAGGCCAGAGACACTCATAAATACCAGGCCTATGGCTTAGTCTGAGATCTCTCCAAGTCCAAAGATTATTTAATAATACATAATGTTTATTGTCTAGCAAAACAATCTGTAAAGGATCTGTCTGTCGATATTATACAATATCTTTATTGTGAGTGTTGTGGAGTTCAGGCAGAGGAAGTCAGTGTAAAATTGTCCTCACTCAAATAGCATAAGCACCTGGAAGAAAGAGAGAGATTTCCAACTCACAACAAATGAGTCATCTGGGAACAGTCAGTCTGTCTTAGCTCCATCACCTATGTGCTGGGCAAAGAATAGATGCTGCATTTGTGCAGTAGAAATTGTTAAATAACATAAAAAGGGAAATTAGAGGGGGAAACAGAAGCAACAGGGAGAGCTCTGGGTTTCAATTTCTTGGGCTTTGGAAGAACAAGCAGCAAAGAAATACAGGGGTTGGGGATAGACCTTTGCAGGCCCTAGGGAACAAATTATCCATTTAGTGAATCTCACTCTACTCTCACTTTATGGTTTCAGTGACTCAAAATTTGTAAGACACCCTTCCTTGCTGCTTTGCTTTTGAGTGAAAGCAAGCTCTGTTAGGAAGATGTCTGAGTGACAAATGAGATGTTCTTTGTTGAAAAAGGGTGGAGCAAGGGCTGACCTGATGAGGGCTGGCAAAGCATCCTCTTGCCAGCGGGGGGGATGACTGCAGAGATCATCAGTTGGCTAATTATAGCCTAACCAATCACAAGCTCCCTGCAGTCCTCTGGAGATGCAGACTGCATTCCCATTGTGAGCCACACTCCAGGGCTGCTTGAAGGCAGTCAGTTGATCTAGAATTCTAGACAATAGACCTGCTGCCCTGCCCCAGGAGCAAAGCCACAATGTATCTACATATCTAGATTCAAACACCTTTTAGGAATCACAGTGGGGTACTCTCTCTAACCCTTTCCCACTTACTTTGTTTGTTTGCTTTGGGTTATTATTTTAGCTAAGTGTGCATATTCTTAAGTACCCATGATTTTGTAGACTCCGTCAGGGAAGGATATGAGTGTTGTGGCTTCTTGCCTGTATTTGCATTCGTGATGTCCTGTAGTTTTCATGTGATAGAAGTTGAAAATTATTATTAAATGCATAAATGAATAGCATTGTAGAGTCATAAGCACCCTGTAATACTTTCCACTAGCACTTTAGTTATTGATGACATCATTATTTCAATAAAAAAGACATGGTAAATAGAAACTCACACCAATCAATATTGTGCTGAAATCTATAGACTGCTCTTCCCCCAAACAAGCTCAGTGGCTTCATGTCCCTTAAAAACAGGCTTCCTCTGCATCTTAGTATCTACTCAACAAGCTTCAATGTGTATCCTACTGTTTACTAATCCATATTCCTCATCTGCGAGTCCAGGAATATCTGGGGAAAGGATGTGCTGATCATAGTCTGACCAGGTCCATGATTAGAAAAGTGCAAAAAGAACCAAAGTGTTAGTGTGCAGAAAACACTGAATCTAAAGCAGGGGCAACACTGGGACAAAGGAGAAACAGGAGCAGCTCTGGTACCTGTGAGTGTTAAACACAGTCAGAGCTATGTGATAAAGAACAAGTCTAAAAGAGCAACTATGGCATTGGGCCATGACCAGTAAGGATGATTTGGGTTATCCCTGTTCAGACACATCTGGAAAATTTGGGCTTGATTAGGATGTAGAGCCCTGGTCAGCCTCCTCCTCCTCCTCCTCCTCCTCCTCCTCCTCCTCCTCCCCCCCCCCCCCTCCTCCTCCTCCCCCTTCTCCTCCTCCTCCTCCCCCTCCTCCTTCCACGCACCTCTGGGAGAGATACATCCGCCTCCTTCCTGACTCCAAGCTATGCCAAAAGTTCAGAATTTCTGTTTACCTTACTGAGCAAATGCCCAGTCCTGATACTGCTCCACACTAGTGGCATAGCCATGACCATGGTGGAAGTGGTCTCTACCTAATATTGTTCCATAGTTAGGGAAAAGCCATGGGCATGGAACAAATGATCTCAACCTTGCCAGGCTGCCTCAGAACCTGTGGAGTGTTTTATACTTTTTTCATGGACTTAGTACCTTTTTAATGCCCAGTGACTGCCATCTAAAGATGCAGTGGTGTTTCAACACTGCTCTTTCATTCTGTGAAATTCCTCCTCTGCTCTTCCAACTTTCAAGATTTTACTAAACTTCAGATAATGCTCAGCTATGCTGTAAACTGTTACTAGTTATTGTCTTTGGCCTAGTCATTTCAAATACCAGTTTGTTTGTTTGTTTGTTTGTTTGTTTGTTTTGGTGTATGGGGTGATGTATTTGGTTGCAATATTTTACTTGTAAATGTGTTAGCCTCTATCATAAGCCCCTCCTTTTATTAGGCAGTTAACATCACCTATAGCAGCTACCTTTAAGGACTGACACAAGCTAGAGGCATCAAAGAGAAAGGTGACTCAGTTGAGGAAATGCCTCCATGAGACCCAGCTGTAAGGCAATTTTTCAATTAGTGATCAATAAGGGAAGGCCCAGCCTATTGTGGCTGGTGCCATCCCTGGTTTGGTGGTCCTGCATGCTGAACAAGCCAGGGGAAGCAAGCTATTAAGCAGCATGCTCTATGGGCTCTGCATCTGCCCCTGCATCCAGGATCCTGCAGTGTTTCAGTTCCTTTCCTGACTTCCTTCAATGATGAACAGTGCTGTGGAAGTGTAAGCCAATTAAACCCTTTCCTCCACAACTTGCTTTTTGGTCATTGTGTTTCCTCACAGCAATAAGCAAAGTAGCTTAAGAATTTGAAATATTTTGTGGCTTGACCATTTTCTATTCCTTCTAACTGTAAAACGGTCCTCCCATTCTACAACTATATTTGGTGTTTTCTTTGAACATCTCCAATGACTACGGGTTTTGTAAGAGGAAGAAAGGGCATTTTTTTCAGACACAGAAAACACACACACACACACACACACACACACACGTGCTTGCACGTGCATGCACGCACACACACAGGGAACAATGCCACAGAAGGACAAGGCAGAGATTGCAGTCAGTCAGCTGCAAGCCTGAAAGCACAAGGATTGCTAGTAGCAACCAAAGTTGGGGGGAATAAAACCGAGGCAGATTCCCACAGGAACCTCTAGAAGGAGCCACTGTGGATAACATCTTGACTTCAGAATGCCAGCCAGAAGAAATAGGAGTGAATACATTTGATGCATATAACTCTAGGTATCTGTTAATGTAGGTGATCCCCACTACTTATAGACAGTACAACTCTTGGCAAATCATGTGATTCCCCAATTCTGAAATGTGGATGATGATGATGATGATGATGATGATGATGATGATGGTGGTGGTGGTGGTGGTGGTGATGATGATGGTGATGGTGATGATGATGATGATAGCTATCACCAGAGCTGCTGTAAAGAACAAATACAGTCAGGTTAAGAAAAGATACTTCATAATAACAAGTAGTATCAATATCACTTGCTAGAGTTATTTTAAAGATTTCAGTTCTATAAGGAAGAGATCATGAACTAAGAAAATACAGAGGCGAGGAGAAGGAGTTAAGGATGAGTGAAGCAAAGAAAGGGAAGAGAGGAGATGAGATTTTTAGTTCTAAGATGAAACGTTCTTCCTGTTGATCATTGAATATCTCCATTATTTTAGATGCTGGGCAGTGGTGGCGCACTCCTTTAATCCTAGCACTTGGGAGGCAGAGGCAGGTGGATTTCTGAGTTCGAGGCCAGCCTGATCTACAGAGTGAGTTTTAGGACAGTCAGGGCTACACAGAGAAACCCTGTCTTGAAAAACCAAAAAAAGAAGGAAAGAAAGAAAGAAAGGAAGGAAGGAAGGAAGCAAGCAAGCAAGCAAGCAAGCAAGCTAGTATTTCATTGAAAACTCTTAGAAAGGAGCTGGAGCCGGCAAAGGTCGTCCTGACTTTTAAGTAGTCATGTAGGAAGGACTTTAAAATTAATAGTCAACAAGTTGACTGTTGCTAGATGCTGAATGCTCTTGGTCTCACAACTCTATGAGCTTTAGAGATGGGGGGCATACATGAGAAACCCGAGGTTCCAAGGCTTCATCATTGGTACAAGGTCGTTGACCCAGTTCTGCCTTCCAAACTTTCTACTATACCACTACCTAATACCACTTCACTCACACAATCAGTAAAGCCATCACACACACACACACACACACACACACACACACACACAGTCAAAGTCTCCTTCAACTGAGACCCTGACATAAACCATTCCATAGTCTCCACATGAAGGGCTTATTCCTTCCTCCCCCATTCAATGGCAGGTGTGTCACTGCTGTTCAGAAATATGCATACCAATGCTGTTATTAACCTGCTGGAATCTGAGCCGACACCTCCTACTTGGGCAATTTTCCAACCATTTAGTGGCATAATCACCAGAGACAAGGATGTAAACATTTCCCCCTGCAGGGTGGGAAGAAGGCCAGAGGACTCAACCTTGGTGAATTCCCTATGGGAAGCTGCTCTGTGGGTGAATGTAGATGCAGCCTTCTCCCGGTGGCAAATTTGGAGGGAGGGTAATTATTTTTGGCCCTCATTTCCTTGTCAAATCAATAGAATCTGCATCAATAGCAAACTGAGATTCAGCGATAAGAAAGCATGAAACAACAAACATGCTACAACATAGAGGAAAAAAACCTTAATTTTGAATGAAAGAAACCGGTTGCAAAAGACCACATATCACACACATGTGTTTATGTGAAATGACCAGAGAGAAATGCCTACAGCAACAGAAAATAATCAGTGATTGCCTAAAGGTGAGTGAGCAGTGTGAACTGTGAATGAGTATGAGCAAACCTACCAAGCAGATGCAGACAGTTAAGCACTGGGCAGTAGTAACAATGCAACTTAGGTTCTCTGTGCAAATGCCATTAAACCATAACCTTCAAAGTTTTTTATGGTATGTTCATTATTACTCATGACCTTGCTTTCAAAAGCAAATCCAGCCCTTCTTAAATTCTTGAGTTGAAGCTGGAGAGATGGCTCAAACAGGAGTGTCTGCTACACAAGCATGAACACCTTCGTCTGATCTAAACAGCCCTGTAAAAAGCCAGTATGTTAAAAGCATACTCCCACTGTCAAAGAGGCAGAAACAGGGAGGATCTCAGGGCTTGTTGGCCTGCAGCTTGAGCCAAATCCCTAATCCCCAACTTCAATGAGAGAGACTTTGTCTCAAAAGCTAAAGAGAAGAATTGTAGAAGATGGCCAGTACTGGCTTTTGGCCTCCACATATGTGCGCACATGTGAGCACATACATATACAAACACCACACACAATTAATTAGTTAATTAAAATAAAATTCCAGAGTTGATTGCTAGCTGAAAACCCTAGAAACAGAACTCAGGTATAAAAATGCCAAATACATTCTCCAAAATGCACAAGGAGATTCCTGTTTTGGGGCCGGATTTCTAAGAGTATCCATTTTTTCTTTTTACCTACTTGGGAAAGGTACAGAGTAAGAGTGACCTTCTGTATTGTTAAGTAAGTCATCTGCTTGCTGACAATTCAACAATGAATTATTTCTTTTGGTTTTTCATGAGAACCTGGATAGTAAGAATTTAGGTCCAAGTCTATAGTGAAATAAAAATTAAGTTATTTTATTCCTGTGGTCCTTAGCTTCTTCGCCAACAGAAGAAAAAGGCGGGTCTACACTACTAACTCCATGGCTGTTTCCAGGTCACACACTTTATTATGAATATATTAGTTGCATTCCAGATACCCTGGTAGAGAATATCCATATTTGTTTAGCCTTTCAACAACCTTGAGAAAAATACACACCGAAACAGAACGACACAATTAACCTCATAAAGAAAGAGTCTCCAAGGAGTTGCCTTTCTTTCTCTACGTTGTCCAACTAATGAAAAACAGAAGCCAGGTTTTAGTCAGGATCTTTCAACCTTAAACTGCACTGTTCTCAGTTCTCTTCCAATCTCAAAGCACAGAAAGCCACTGTGCCGTTAAATTCACAGAACAGAGAAAAATAAGTGCTGGTTACATTCATAGTGACACAAAATATAAATAATACCTCTTAATAAATGTTCATACTACTGAAAATACCATCCAGTTAGATAGATAGATAGATAGATAGATAGATAGATAGATAGATATGACTGTCCCATGGATAACTAGAAATATAATTCTATTATATATAATTCAATAAAGAATCTTTATGTCTCCTCTAAGGTCTTAAACTTGACAGGGAAAAAAATAGATTTCCTGATAATATTATAATATTATATGTATATATGTATGTGTGTGTGTGTGTGTATCTATGTGTGTCTGTGTGTGTCTGTGTGTATGTTGTTGAGTGAAAAATGGTGTCAATAGCCATCTACTAGCTCCTGGCTTTCTCATATATAAGTTATGGGTAACCAGGCATATACTAATGGAACAGAAGCTAAACCAGACCAAGAAATAAGCAATTTGATGGGAAGCAATTATGTACTGGGATGGTCTTGAGTTTCCAGCCAGATTGTGCTTCTGTGACAAGATAGTTCCTCTCATATTAAAAGCACGTGTCCATAACTCATACTTGGCCCTTTCCCTTGGCCCTGGTATAAGCTATCTGCATCTGCTGATAACTTCAGTTATAGAGAGAGGGCTCCTTGCACACCAGACATGAGCTCACTTTAAGCCCAACAATTCACAATCAACATACTTTTCCATCAGTATATTCTGAAGATGTCACCATTACACTAAATTAGGAATTATCTTTAGACCAAATTCTTAATTCCTGTATTCTTTTTCTGAGACCGGCTCTTCTATTTCTTAGGCTCCATTTCTCATAAAAATCATGATGCAAGTTTGAACATGAACCTGGCTTTTCACTTCCTACATCCAAAATCCATTTCCCAGGATAGCAGTGAAATGGCCCTGGCAACCAAGTCCTCATTCTCACTGGGAGAAGTCGCAAATCAGGAACAATACTAAAACTGTGCCTGCTAGGCAGGTTTCCTGAACTTTACAAAAGTTCTAAGGGCTTTCCAGAATCTCTTATTTAAATCTTTTGGGTTTTAAGTTAGCTTGCATTGATTTGTGGTGCTTACAATTAAGAGCTCCAACCGATACATGCAATAAAGCCTCAGAGAAAAGAGAAAGAGGTCCTTGGGGAAATGAAGATTCAGAAAGCTGCAGTTCAGGGGGTGGTGGAAAATTAGACGTTATCTCTTGTGATCACTTGGAATAATGTATCCACTGAAGACATGGTTTGTGGGAAATACATGCCTTCTCTTATAAAAGCCGAAGGAAGAGCCTGAGAAATTCAAGGTCTGTAGAATCGGTGGAAGGCTTCAGAGATTGAACAACTTAAAGAAATAGTCTGACAAGATCAAAATACTCTATTCTTGGCTCAAGGCACTAACCAAAAATACAATAAAATAAAACCCAGAAACTCTCTCTGGCTGTAGAAAATAATCTCTTATCTCGTGCAGCTGCGGAGCTAAGATAGTTGAAAAATCAAACATGGCATTTGATCCTACAGCTTGCAAGAAAATATGTCGGATGAATTCACCAGTTGTGTTTGGGGAAGGTAAATTGCTGATAAGAAAGGAGAGAATAGAAAAATTGGAATGGGGTAATGGGGGTCACAGAGGACACACGCAGCACCCCGACACTTCATCTGCTGTGACTCCCCTGGAGTGGAACAGGACAAGATTTCTTCCCTGTCATTAAAGAGACTTTTTGCTTAATAGCAAACCTATGATGATGCAGGTCGTAAGATCGATTTTAGCAAAGGGATCCAGAAATCACCACAGGTTCTCCAAATGCAAACACATCACTAAGATTCCACAGGGGATAAGAGGAAAACACAGGCTGTCGGGGGAAAAGGCTTAGCCATGACAAGGAACTTACAGAACTTTACAGAATAGTTGAAAACCTAGAAAATGTGGATGAAAATGTATTTTAAGGAAATCAAAGAAAAGGGAGGAAGGTTGTTTCAAATTTGAGGATAGTGCATTAGTATGGGTGTGGTGATTGGTATGCTGGCACGAGCAGCTGGGAATCGTTCTAATTTTTTTTTTTGCTCAGTTTATTAACCAAAACCTGCATTCAACAGTGGCCTTGAGTAAATGGAATTGAATTGAGATGCTATGCATGTCATAATGCACACAATAAAACTGTCAGACTCAGCAGAAGGAAGCGGCACTGGAGTGAACTCACCGTGTCTCTGCCATGCTCTCCTCTCCTAATGAGTTCAGGAGGACCTTCAACTTTGTTCTGCAACAAGTCATTGAAAAGTTATTTTTTTTTGCAGAACATGAGCATCTTGTAAACCACACACAGTTCTTCTTAACCTGCTAGAGATGGTGCGGGAAGTTGCCACAGTTGGCATTGGCTTTCCTATTTCAGAGGAAAGTTAGTATGTCCTAGAGACAAGAAAAGCTGAATGTCAGAACCCAAGAAGTAACCACAGGGGATTTTCCCGTCAAACACACAGAAGGTTTGCCTCCTTCCTGATCTCTCAGACTCAGGTCGGCTCTATATCCCTGTGCCATTATCTGTTTTTCAGACTGCTAATCATCTTCTCATCCCCAGAGGACACCATCATTGTCTGTAAGTTTATAACTTCATGCTAGGAGATGTTATGTAAGCAGGAACTAGCAATCTTATAAGTGCCCTAGGAGGACCTGGGCAATAATGTCTGGCCTATGTCATGCTGATTCATTTCCCAAACTATAAAAGCACTGAAAACCTAACTCTAAATGAGTCATTTCTAAATTATATCATATATGAAAATCAACTAGAAAGTTTGGTTGTTGTTGTTGTTTTAAAGATATTTTATTTTTATTTTATTTGCCTGTATGCAAGTCTTTATACCACATGCATGCAAGCCAGAGGAGGCCAGAAGGGGTATGCAATACCCTAAACTGAAGATATACATGGTTTTAGGCACTGTATGCGTGCTGAGATTCAAACCTGGGTCCTCTGAACGAACAGCCAGTGCTCTTAACTGCTGAAAAATCTCTCCCTCTCCTGGAAATTATGTTATAAGAAAGATTTCTGAGACCTGAGTAATAACATTTGTTCTGCAAGTTACAAGGACCTGAGTTTGAATCCTCACTACCTATGGCATGCCTACACCATCTGGTGACCCTTGTTTTGGATCGCAAAGATGGGGAGATCCCAAGAGCTCATTGGTCAGTCACCCTAGCAAAAACTGCATCTTTCTGATTGAGGATTTAATAAGAGAATAATAGAGGAAGACAGCTGATGCCCTACTCTAGCATTTGCATGCTAGTCCATGGGTACATTATAGCATCATGATCACATGCATATACTCCATACATATAACATATAACACACACACACACACACACACACACACACACACATTAATTACTTCGTTGAGAAAGTAGAAATTTGATTTAAATTGAATCCAAACCTGTTCTTGGATGCAGCAACACCTCTGTAGCTCTGGATTCTGTGCATGTATAACTGGATTTGACCTTCCAAGTTCTCATGTGCTACTGTTGCTGCTGCTGGATCCGAGATTAGAATTAAAAACCATTACTTATTAACAAAATAAATTCTATCTTCATCAGGCTGTAATACAAGCAAATCTAACAATGAGCTAGCCTGTCCAGTGATACTGATATTGTATCTACAGCACACTAGAGAGCTTTATGAACCAGAAGCAAGCCACTGCTGGAAAATCAAGGCACTGCACTAAGAGTTTTGAGAAAAATCTATGCTTCATTCAGCAGTTGATGATTCTACCTGTATGCAAAAGCTCTTGGTCCCTGATAGAGACTCTACACTTGATCAAAGGAAGAAACAAGACCACAGACATTAAGTAGTTATTTACTTTTTTTATTAAAAAAGAAAAAAAAAAGGCCAAGGTTGGATTCTAAATGGTAGATTTCAAACTCATTTTCTCATCAGTAATGTATTCTGCCTATCAGGAATTTAACATTCCAGCCTTGGTTTATGCCCAGGGTCACGGTGAGAACTGGCTTCCATCTACTAAGCTATGATAAACTTGATCACAAAATATTCCTGATCATGTATCATCTCAGAGGTTGCTATGCTAGAGGCTACATAAGTCTAAGTTCTGGAAAGTTCTGCATGGTTTTCCACCACCTCACCTGTAAATAAGATTATGTTTAATGTAACAGCTTGATCTTCACTCTACATTTTTATGGATATATTTCTCAGGTCTTTCAGATATACTATGTCCCTCAACTACAAAATTCTCAGATCTCCCCATTAATACCTTTGAGCTTTCCAGCAGTGATTAAAGAACTTTCATTGCTCGCTGCACCTCATGTAGTAGTTCTGATGAACATCAACTGTACCGTAAAGAAAGGGCTCTTCTCCCTGAATATTTCAACTGTAATTGAATTAGTTACTGTTCCCAAAATACTCCAGTGAGTTTCCTATATTGGAAATAGGGATAATTCATACTTCTCCTTCTCCCAGAGACTTCATATTTTAGAACACTAAATCTCAAGACAGCTAAAATTGACCTTTCCCCTTAAATGTGCTAAACATACCACAACACTGACACATTCTCTTCTATGGGTTGTAAACAGTTGTTAGGTATTAACAAGAGCTCAGATGGCTCAACTTGGTAAAACTCAAGATAAATTCAGATGGTGACATTTTCCTCTGTGATTCTTTTATTTCTGTACCCATTTAAGTGATTTCCAGAGCCTGCTAAATGTCATCTAAGTTACCTAAAGCTTGAGAAACTATTTTGCAGAGATTTTTAAAATGCAATTATACCTCTATTTGACAATACCATCTGCTCCCAGCCTCTCCCACTCTGTCAGCTTCTGGTTTAGTTAACTCCTTTATGGCTGCAATTGTCTGAATGCTGATCTCTTTTTACAATACAAACAGATGAGATTATTAAATGAAGAAAAACAAGTATAAATAGTCTCCAATAAACATCAACCTTAACCAAGGAATTCAATTATAACAAGTCTAATATCTTTGTTTCTAGTATAAGAAACTACTAATACAGGTAGGCATTTTAAAAGCTAATCTATCATAATCACTGCTACATTATCTTAGGAAGTTGGTATTGATGTTAGAAGACCTAAATGAAGGACTCTTTATTTCTGAGCAAGTTAATTAAAAAGAAAAGCTCTCTCACATGTGTCTACATGGTTGTAAGAAAGGCAGGCAACCAGAGCATCCAAATAACTTACGACTTCATTAAGATGAGAAAACATACTTATTTGTGCCCAAACACTTCTTCAGACCAAGCAATTTCTGGATCTTCATCCAATGAGGGGGGTTAAGGGCTTTAACTTATATATCATGAGCCTATAATGAGAAATGAGATCATAACCTGACTAATTAACTAATTAATACACTTATGTTTTTTAAAACTTTCATTTTCTCTGTCTCATGTCTCTGTGTCTCTGTCTCTTTTTGTGTCTCTGTCTCTGTCTCTCTGTCTCTCTGATTCTCTCTCTCTCTCTCTCTCTCTCTCTCTCTGTGTGTATATGTGTGAGATGTAGGTATGTATGAGATGTAGGTGTGTGCTACCATACTCTGCATGTGAAGATCAGAGGACAACTTCATGGAGTTAGTTTTTTAAATAAGTTCATAGCTTCTAGGGTTTACTCTCAAGTTGGCAGACATGTATGACATACAACGTTACCTGCTGAGCCATCTCTCTAGCCCAGCTTACATTTGAATACATAAATAGAAGTAAGAATAGAATGACTCTTTATGGACAGTTTCAGGAAATTGAGATTATGTTTTGAAGAGAAATCAGAATAATCCACTGAGAGGTGAACACTGAAATGTGTCACGTAGTCAACAGCAGTCTGAATTCCAGAAGAAAAATAAAAGTGATTATTGGGCACAAGACCCAACTGACACATCTACAACACAAATCCTGCACCGAAGGCTCAGAACTATTCCAGAAGAACAGGTGGGAAGACTGTAAGAACCAGAGGACCAAGAAAATTGCTATGAGATTTTTGCTCCCTACAAGTAATAGTGACAGTTGATACCACAACTTGGCTCCCTAAAAATTATCTAAAAAAGTACACCACCAATTGACCCGCTAACATGGGTAAATGTGAGAGGGCAGTCCCAACCCTAGACAGAAAGCTACCTGCTAAGGGACTCTGAGAGCTGGAGAAATCCCCTCCCAGGAATGAGCCCCTAATTCATTATCTACTACTAAATGGTCAGCCATGAAACTACATAATACAACACTAAATGAAATAAAGAGGTTGCGTTTCTAATTTAGCAGTGTGTGTGTGTGTGTGTGTGTGTGTGTGTGTGTGTGTGTGTAAAACAATAATAACCAAAAGATAATATTCTATCGAAACTATAAATGGGGGGGGCACAGAAACGGAGAAAAAAATAATAGCAATAAAGACTAACTTTAACATTTATTCATGCTAAATATCTTGAAATTATTCCAATAAGACATGTAGGTAGTACTTCTGAAAAATTGCACTAATCTTTCCCAGGAAGTGATATGATCTCAGAGTTGGCCCATCCTCGTAGGTTAAGTAGCTACTTCTACTAGCCTCAACACAGCCAGAAAACGGGAGGCCTTTCATAGCAAGCTTCAAATTTGCCCCAAAATATATTTATGCTAAAATTGAAGCTTCATAGGGAGAAATGCTAAAGGTTGAATCAATAATTCTGCTTCATAGAGTACTAAATTTATTTATTTATTTTTTAACCTCAGAAACTTTGCAATTCTGCTTTGTCTTCTCAAGTGTAGAGACCACAGACACATTGAGATTAGCATTCTCCCATGAACTAGACATTCCATAAATTAAAAAAACAAAACAAAACAGTGTCTCAGAAGAACTTTGACACTTATCATAGCTAACTAGATTCCTTAACAATGTACAATGTGGTTTCGAAAAGAAACAGAAAATCAAGGAATTTTAATACATTACAATCTCTTTAAAAACAATATAATATGCTCAACTTCAATAATGTTGTGTATCTCAGTATTAAAGCAACTAATACATTCTTTGTCGTTTTAGACATTATATAATTGCCCAGAAGACATATTGATGTATTCTCACACCCTGAACACAGCGTTAGCAATGTTCACTTGTTACTGGTTTTTTCCCAAAGAATTCTGACCCTATATCACACTTGTGAAATATGAATTTCCTTTAACCCAGATACATCATTTTCTTTAACAGTGTCCAGGTGGAGTCACACAATGTCAGCACCATCTTCCTAGTACTCTTTAGGGACACTTAATCTTTAGTAAGATTTTCAGAACAACTATTCTTGACTTAGTATGCATCGTTTTTCAACCTAGTCATTATTGCTACTAACTTGAACATGAGAATCCAAGAATGTACTCATTTAGGAAATATAAGTGTTATGAAGACCAAGTTGTATCTGCAACTACTTATTATTATCTTGTATTCATAGTCATGCTTTACAATGTTTTCACATTTTGTGGAGTTATGATGACTCCTCATCTTACCATAAGGAAAATCATATTACCATAGTTCCACAGTATTCTTAGAAACTACCACTATGAAAGATAGTCATCTTTTCATACTTCCACAGTATTCTTGGAAACTAGCATTACAAAAGTAGGTATTTTAAATAATTTGCTATTCTAGTGTTCCAAATACCCTACTAGCAGATAAGTTTAAGTTATCAACACTTAAATTAGTAGCTCTAAATTTTCCTCAATGACTAACTTTGCCACACTGATATGAGACATATCTCAGTCCCCAGCAGTCCTAAACCTTCTTCTTTGACTTGATTTAAAACCAAATCATGTAATTTAGAAGTTACCATTAAATATCAAAGACACATTTTAATATCTGTCCACAAATCTTGGGAAGACCCAAGTATCTCACTTCATATTCATTCTTCCATCAAATATTTATTGAGTCTTTTGATCCCAATACAATTAGAATTTGTAACCAACACAGACTCTATAAATTATAAGATAGTCTTTTATACATACATAAATCTTGCTCCCTCCACTGTCAGATCTATATATAACAATCAAATATTTAAGCAGCTTCAGCAGCAATTTTTATCACCTTTAATGTAAAAAGATATATAAATACACCTATAAGCATATAATAACTACAGAACTTAGCAAGAACTTTAAGAGTGTTGGTATGTAAACTGTGAATGTTGTATGCCCCAGGCTACATGTTTTTCTATTATGTGATTTTTTTCCCCTCCATAGCATGTTATCAGGGTGTCACTTGTAGTGTTTTAATGCTTCCTCTGGATTAGAACCAGAGTTATGAACTGCTTGGACCAATAGAGTACAGTCACAATAGCTTTGCACTGTAGCATCTGACTAGAATTTTTCCATCTCTTCCCTTTTCTTTCCTATCTAGGACTATGTCTATGTGAACACTCCAGATTTTCTTAAGGTTACATTGATAAGTGGTCAAAGTATATAGAAATCTCTTCTATCAAGACATTGGGTGTTCAGTCATTCACTAATATTGAAATGAGTTGATTCTCAAGGAAAAAGCTAACACATGGTAGGATCCATGGCTCCAGCTGCATATGTAGCAGTGTATGGCCTTATCTGACATCAATTTGAGGAGAGGCCCTAGGTCCTGTGGAGGCTTGATGCCCCAGTGTAGGGTGATGCTAGAGCAATGAAGCAGAAGATAGAGGCAAAGGGGAAGAGCGAGGGGGGATGGGATGGGGGTTGACAGAAGTGAAACTGGGAAAGGGCTATCATTTTAAATGTAAACACATAAAATGATTAATTTAAAAACAGCTAACATAGTTAGTGATTCTGGTCCTTTTCAGCCTAGACCTTCTTAAAGACAGTGATCTGTGTCATGTTCACCTTTATATGTCTGAAATTTATCATTTTGTCTCACAGTCATTAAGCACTTGACAACTATTTGGTGAGTGAACAAATGAATGCTTCAGCCAAGAGAGTATATTTCAGTAGGCCAGACCTGCACACGGCAGATGAGAGGCAAGGATTGCAATTATTGCAGTCATGCACCAGGAGTGCTCCTCAGTATTGCAACCTACATCTTATCTGCAGTACAGATCATTACTTCATTTTTTGTATAGCTTGTGAAGCGGCCATTTTAATGACCCTTTTGGGAGTTATGTGCCCATCTAGAAACTGAAACACTGCTGCTCTAAGATGTTCAGTTTATTGTCCAAGCCATGCAACTAGTCGAGATGAGGGGAGGCTCAATTGTAGCATCTTCTATCCAAGTGTGGTGTTATCTCCTCACTTAATTGCAAATAGCATCAATAGTATTTATTAATCATTACTATGTCTTCCTGCCGCTAATATTACTGAAGATGAGGATACAATACACTTAAGCTCTGCCTGTACACAGGAACTCTCAAATAAAGATAAACATTCCAAATAGAAAAAAGAAATGATTTTTCAGGATCAGCCAATATAATTCTAAATAATATGCTTTCACCAGTAAGCTAGCTACAATGAAGCAAAATTCAAGTTTCCATTAAAGACAATCAATAGTTGTCTATCTCTTTCTTCTTTTCGATAACTCAAATAAAATTTACTTCTAAAACTTAATGATTTTCTCATTTTACAAATATATGATTCATATTCCTAGAAAAAAATTGGTTTCACAGAGTATTGGATTATTCTATATTACTTTGGTATTGAGAACTACATATAGTGCCTGATTGGTATTCAGTAAATATTTATTCAATCATCTCTAAGCCAGTCTTGAAACAAAGTATATTTTAATTACAATTTCAGGAACTAAGATTCATTCAATCTTAAATTCAAAATTTTCATCTTTGATATTTCATCTTTGAAAAAATAACTTGCCACAAGGAATCAAGTCATGCTTTGCCCATGACTAGTTAGAAACATAACCAAGAGGCTCATGGAAGGACCACTGGGCGACTTTAGTGGAAGGTGAACAGCAATCTCTCCTGCAGATAGAAATAAGATGACTGGAAGACACTGAGTCAAAGAAGTAGTTATGATCAGGAGTGTTTGAGGAGAAACAAAAGGGAGTTTAGAAGAACCATTTGATAAGCAGAGTGTTCCTGTCGGGGAAACAATATAATAGCAAAAGGAAATGGCAAGCTAATGGGAACCCTAGTGAGAGGCAGCTGGTGCACATTTCCTCAAACAAACAAACAAAAAATAAAAATAAACGGTAGCCTGAGTGATCACTGCCATTCTTGGCAGAGTGGTGAAGAGTTTCCAGGTAGCACTGGATCTCTGGTTTCTCCTGCCTTGGATGTCCTCAGCACAATCACACCAATGAGAAAGAAAAATGATGAGAAAGGAATCCCTGAAGAAAAGAATGGGTCTCCATCTGACTTCCAAACAATGCTAAGTAGCATTGGTACTACAGGGAAGCAAGTATCTGCTCATCGCTAGTAAGAATGCTTTTACTGTTAAACTCCAGAAGGGTTGGGCTTGGGCGCAGACAAATATCAGGTACCCTCATGGTCACTCAACAAGAAGAGGTGGATATCAGAAATGTGGAGAAGCAAAGTTTAGTATCAGGTAAGCTTTTTGACTTCATGGGGTCTTCAAAACTTCAAATTCTAGTACCATATTATTAGTTCATACAACAAAGTACACTCAAAAGTTTTCAAAGTAATGTCATATCACTTGGGAACTATAAGTTATGTTTCCAATACAGAATCACCTCAGATCACAGGCTGGAGAGAGTAACATCCCACGTGTGGATGAAGTACTGTCCTGCTATGTAGCACTTACAATCCTAGGACACCAGATAACCCCACAGAACCTCAAGGAAGTAATACACAGGCATCAGGATTGCTTCCAATTAGAAACCCAGAAAGGTGACATTTGGTTACCTAGTGTTGATGAAGGATCTACTGTATGATAACTGTAATTCTGGACACTGAGGATACAGAGATCAAAGTAATAGTCCAAGGCTTGCTACATAGAGCTTTCATTCTTGTGACAAAAGAAAGAAAACCAAAACACATGTGTGTGTTATATTCTGAAGAGCTAAGTGCTGAAGATTAAAAACGACTTGAACTAAGACACTGTGGATATAGGGGTGGGGAGGATCATCATCATGTTTTAGATGAGTGGAAGGGAACAAGCTGAGAACTGAGGAAGCCATGAGCGAGCCACCTGGTTGTCTAAGGAAAGATAGATAGAAGAGAAGGCCTTTACATGAAGGTATTTTCAATGAAAATGAGGTGAGGAGAGCAGATCGTACAAAGCATGACAGTTCAGTTGGTTGGTTTTTGCTTGTTCCTCTGGGTCATATAAAGAACTGTTAAAGTCTCTGAGTGTAGAAGTCCCTGGACTGATGGTTTAAAGGGTTAGGTCAAATTCATATGGAGATTAGAGGCTAAAAAACTGGGCAAGATTAGAAAAGAAGAAGTGTTAAGAGTCTCAAAAATGTAGGTAATAGAAATGTAGGCTCAATCACATCTAAAAGTGAGGGATATATATGGACTGGGATATTATTTAACCACAAAAAGAGTAAAATGCTACCATTAATAGCAGCACAGATAGCAAAATGAACACCATATGTTCACATGTAAAATCAACTAGTTGATTTTAGACATAGGGGTTTTAGAAAAAAAGCTTACCAGAGACTGTGAAGGTTGTACAGGAAACAGAATGGAGAGAGGGGTGGCTCGTGAGGACAGAGTTGCAGTCAGCTAGAAGATATAACTTTTAAAGCTCTATAGCTCAGCAGGACACGTGGGATTATATGCCCCAAAAGAGTCAGTATGTTTGGTTTGAATGCTCTCAACACAAATGATCGGTGATGGGCATATCAGATAATGTGATCTGATCAATACACATTGCAAATGTATAATGAAATGTCTCTCATAGCTCATAAATGTCTAAAAGCACTTGGTCCCTATTAAAAACATTTTGAAATTATATTTAAAACATATGATATATGTATGGATCAATGGCTTGCTGCAGTTCAGTATGGTTTTATATGAAGATACATGACATCTTTACTCACTGTCCTTAAATACAACACCACCAGCTTAAGATTGGGTTGCTCATGATACTTGAACCTGTATGTAACTCTTTTTTCAGTTTAGTCGACTTTTTAGGGGTTAGCTTGGAGACTTCTATTTTTTTTTTAATCTGAAATAAAGATAAAGACATTGAGTTTTTTTGTTTTAGTACATAAATGGAAATTATTATAACCTTCTTATTTATGCTTTTGAATTTTGAATCATCACCTATTTAGGATGAAAAACCTCCGCTACTTCACATCACACTGGCCAGCACACAATTACATGTAAAGTTTAATACATCTGCCTGGCATCAGGACTGCCTGTTTTCACCTAACGGTGCATCTGTAATACCCATAGGATCCCTGGGAGGTAAATTGGCTCATGGAGAGACTGAGGCAATGAGACATGAGAGGCTGGCTAGCGGTCACTGAGATCACAGCAGGAAGTGGTTTTAGCCTCATGCTCAGCACTCTCCTTCCTTAGTCATTCAGCGGTTCTTTTCCTGAAATGCTCTACCAAAATATTCATGAAGAGCACCAGATGGATTCATCATAATTGACATTTTTGGATTTAAAAGTATCTGAGAGACAGTTTGCACGTTCCATAAAATGAAGGGGCGTTGGACTTGACAATTGCAAAATGCTATGCTGGTGGCAGTTTGCTTTCTGTGCAATCAGAAATTGTTTTTATTGTTGCAAGTGAGACTTACAATCTGTACTTCTGAATACCACTTCAAAAAAATTATGCAGGCCCCAGTACAACTGGAGCTCATGTTAGTAAACTAGTAGGTAGGATTTTGTACTGGTGTTTAACTGCCTCTTCTTCTGGCCCTTCTGTTCAAGCTTCTTGAGAGGAATAAACTATTTATCCAAACTAAGAACTAACTAGAATTTGTGATCAACACTTGACAAGTATATGTGCCATTGGGTTCAATTCTTAGTAAACAATAAAAGGGGTAGAGCATGGAGAAAGATCCCCCCCCACCCTTTGCTTTGTGTTGTCTTCATTTTTTCCACTTTATCAGGACTTCTGAGTTGTTGAGGTCTCAGAAGGACTAGCCTACAACACAGTCACAAAATGCCTTCCAAAAGAGGCATTTCATTCTTAAAAGATGAGTCTGCACAGAGTAATCTTGAACTTGAAATAATAAATTTTAAAAGACGAGTGTGTGGGTTGGCTAGTATTCCCACAAATTGATGTTCACGTGAAACATTAGAATGTAGCCATATTTAGAAATACGGTCTTTGTACATCTGATCGAGCAAGGGTCTCAAGCTAAAGCCACTCATGATTTTGGTGGGCCTATGTGGGCCTATTTCCCTGTGGGTGGCACTATTTATAGAAGTTTAGGTGTGGCCTTGATGGAAAATATATGTCTCTGTAGAGGGCTTTGAGACTTTATAGCTCTCCCCACTTACAGTTATGTGCTTGAAGTAATATGTATGATATAGCTTCCTGTTTCTGCTGCCATGTCTGCCACATTTCCATGCTTCTTTGCCATGATGGACTCTTTATCCCTTTGGAGCCATAAGCCAAAATAAAACATTTTATATAAGTTGGCCTGATCATGGTATTTCATTACAGCAACAGAGAAGTAACTAATACAGCCTACACTGGTACTGATCCTCATACCTAAACAGAAATGGGGCAGAATAAAGCCATGTAAAAATTGAGACAGGGGTTAGAATTGTGGTATGGTAAATCCAGGAATATACAGAGCCACCAGAAGCTGGAATAGATATGGAAACATGTTGTGTTAAAGTGGTGACAGGGGTCTTGCATCTGCCCCAGGGCTCCAGCCTCTGGGGGAGGCAAGACTCGTGAAGTTTGACCAAACTCATCCCATGGCCGCAGGACACCACCTGGGGGTAGGGGAGTGAGGCCTGTGGTCCTGAGAACTTCACAGCTGGCTCGGTATGGTTCTCAGGCTCTTGGACATCCCATACACCATTGGATGCCTCTGAAGAGCTGAGAACAGAGTGGAGGCCCATGGGCAGGATATAGCCTGGGGCTGAGGGGCAAAGTCAAGGAGGCGCCAAGCTGCCTCCTGCCGGGTACCATGTCGTTGGCTTATCATTGGCTAGCTGGTTTGGTTTTGGTAGAGGCCGTGGTTGGGAGCACTGAGAGGCCTTCTGCAGGAGACTAGATGCAGCTCTTTAGATGAAGGCCTGTTCCATCGTTCCCCACAGAGGATCCCAACAAAGAAAGACAGTCCATGGTTTTAGGGCATTTATTGTTATGGCAGAGAGTGATGATGAGTGAAACCGTACCCCACAACCTCAGGGCAGGCCTGAGATTAAAATACCGTTTGCAGGGAGGAGTGGCTGGGAAGGAGAGTTTATTGGCTAAGCCTCTAGGTGTCTCCTTAAGATGGAGATGTCTTGAAGCTATGTGACCACACCTCTACCTATGGAGGGGCTTGGGGCTATGTGACTGATGGTCACAGACCTATGGAGAGCTTCTGCCTGGTGTCAGGAGCCTGGGGCACAGGAACATGGCAAAATGCCTACTGTTCCTTGTACGGTTGTCCCCTGCTGGGGACCCCCTACTGGGACTCCAGGGTTTTAAAACTTAGCTCAACCAGAAACCAGGGTGGCTGCCTTTCATGGTCCTACAGAAAGATTCTGCCCAAAAGTCTTCAGAGGGTCTATGACTACACCAACACTCAGAATTGGGAGCGTCCATCCTCCCTTCATGGCTTTAAGTTACTAAGTATGTGGTGATGTTTTAAGGCAGCTTTGGAAAATTAACACAGTGGACTGTGAGATGTTTTGTAATCTGATTGCACAGGTCTGGAGAGAAACTCAGACACCTCTATATTTAAAAACTCATAGTGACAAGTGCCTCAACAAAACTACAGACTATCGTATCCTACTGTGGAGCTTTGGGCAGATAGTGCCTATATTCTTCATTGATAAAATGGGGCTAATTCTCTTTTGAAGAGCTGTTGTGAAGATTAAATGAGATAGTGTGTATTAAAGTCTTAAGACAGTGACTGTAACATAGGAAAGGCTTAATCACCATCAGAGAATTTTTTTATGCACAGTGACCTGCTGACTACTAATATTCTCTGTAAGATTATTTGATTTGAAATGAAAAATTCCGTTTATTATGTACATATTCCTTTATCTTAAAGTCAAATCCTTTGCTTTGTTGCCCTGACAACATGATATTCAATAACTAGGACAGGGAAAATTCCCAGAGAAGTCATCAACCTCCAGATTTCCTGAATGAAGCCTCTTGCCCCCTTACCAAGTGAGAAAGACTCTGTTGTTTTATTAATGACAAAGTAAGTTTGTTAAGAAGTCAGTAATCTGAATTTAAAGTGAACATAGACACTTGATTCTGTAAGAAAAGATCATAGAAAGCAGACAGGAAAATGTCTACAAGAGCATGCATCAACACCAAGATTCTTTTGAATTCCCCGGTGAGGAAATTGTTATAAGCCTCCTTCCAGACAGAGATCTACCCAGGATTTGGCCTTAAAAGATATATAAGGTGCAGGTGAACACTGACTTCCTATCATTAAGTCAGGTTTCCTACTTACCACTACAGCACACTTCTTAGAATACCTTAGTTAGCTGGGCATGAAGTATGCAAATGTTTCTTAAATTGAAATGATCAGGACCTTGGGCAGCATAGAGCAAAGTTGGTCCTGACATGGACCCTAATGAAGTCAACTCTAGCCAGCATCTTCCACTGTGCTCAGAGCACCTCAAGACCTGATGGCTCTGTAGTAATGGAGAACAGCTGCCTCAGAGATCTGCAGCTGGATGATAATATTGCTGGCCCACAGCTCTTTAATGCACTCCTATGTTCCTGGGCACCATACTTGGGATTACGCAGAATAATTTTTCAGATTCTGGATGTTACATTACAAAGTATGTAGTGGGAGCAATGGCCTTAGGGAATGGCTTCTGACAGCAGCCAAGGCTCTGGCTTGCAGAGATCCATTCTTGTCACATCATATTAAGTATAACTTAGATACTTGTCCTTTAAATTGCTCTATAGGCCAGATGGGTGTCTGTTGCTATCAAAACTCTTCATCTCCAGGGCTTAGTCAACTGAGCGATAGCTTTGGCCTAGCAGCATGGACAATCTTTAAGATTAAACATGTGCAGACTATACATACACTAACATTCAGTCTTCTAATATGAAGGAGATGTATATTCTTTCCTGAAAACTGTAATATGTTTCAATCTACAAAGAAATGCTGGTTAAAAATCACATGGCCTTTCAGTGGACCTGATGCCATGATGTTTTGGACACTCACATCTGAACACATTCTAGAAACCAAAATGGAAACCATAAGGAAATCACATCTTTTTGGACTAGAATGGAACAGGGACTCTGAAGCTGATTGTATAGGGGAGTCATGGTTGGGCAGTGTGAAGGAGGAGCTGCTGATAGAAGAACAAAGACGTAAGCATGGACAGTCTTCTAAATGGAAGATCATGGGTGATTCTTCCTTCATCAGCAGGCTTCATGGCTTCTCTAACTTAGATCACCATTTCCTGTTCTAATCTTATCACTTATTTGGCTAACCTCAGATTCCTACATTCTTAAGAGTTCAAGGTTAGGTATGAAAGTATACCTGCCTATTAAGGTTTCTGGAGCACACTTTATAGGAGTGACAGCTGATTCTCTGTCACTTTGACACAGCTCATTACTGAGGCTGAGTAAACAGAAGCTGTGGAGCTATGCTTCAAAGAATACCTCTCTCTCTCTCTCTCTCTCTCTCTCTCTCTCTCTCTCTCTCCCTCCCTCTCTTCTGATAGGATTATTACCCACTCAGAACATCCCTACACCAAACTCCTCAGCTTGCTAACTGATATGAGATCCCAGCTCCACAGGCTTGCCTCCTGCTTGCTGTAGTTGGGGCTGATGGCACACTTTTCTTGCTGTCACTAAGATTTCCTAGTGAATATAGGTCTAGCCATGCCAATCCTACCCTTTCAGTTAAATGCACTGAACTGAGCCTCAGAAAAGGAAGCTAGCCAAAGGATTCTTGTTGTGGTTTCATTTTCGATACTAACACAGTGAGCTACAGATAGTTGTCTACCAGAGCAGAGCAGATGTCCTCCTGAAGGTGATGCTAAGTTAAAAACTTGAGTGTAAGACAAGGTAGATTTAAAATGTATGTCCTACAACTTATCCCTGTCCCCACATCATAGCTCCTTCAAAATGTTAATTCAGTGATTCTTGTTTGATTCTCTACTGGACCATGTGTGAGCTTCTCCTGTGATGCTGCACTCTACAGGACCAAGTACAAGAGGAGGAGGGTCATGTATATGATGCCTAGAACATCTTAGCACTCAGAAGTGATGGATTATGAATAAAAAATATACTTACCGATAAGGCAGCAGCATAGTCTGATAAGCTTAGATTGAACATAGCCGTGAGGAATGCATCCCTAGGCTCACAATGGATTCCTGAAACTATGACCCACTGCATGTTGTCCAGTACATAGTATTTCTATGGCAAAGCTAAAGTTATAAATCAGTCAGAGTAAGAGATTGCTAAGTGATAATAACGTAGGACAGTTAGACTGTAGTGTAAGTTGTAAACCTCTTATGAATATTTATTTGTAGAATTTTTCATTTAATATTTCTGAGAGTCTAATAAAATTACATTTCCCCCTTCCTTTTCCTCCCTCCAAACCCTTCCATTTACTTCTGCTTGCTCTATTTCAAATTCATATGGCCTCTCTTCATTAATTGTTACTGCATGCATGTATATGTATACACATGTATTTGTAAATACAACCTGCTCAGCCTGTATAGTGTCATTCATATGTATGTTTACAGGACTGACCATTTTGGATAACCAGTTGGTATGTTCTTCCCTGGGAGAGAATATTCTCCTACTCTTGGAATTCCTTGGCTGTTTGTACTTTTGTGTCATCATGGGGCCTCATAGGCTTTCCCTCATGCACTTTGGCATGTTTATCAGTGGTGTCCCAGTTCAGATCATGTTTAGGCAGGCATGTTGGTGAGAATTTATGAGTGTTTCTTCTGACGACTCACTCCCTGACTCTCTACAATCTTTCTGCTTCCTATCCCACCATGTTCCTTAAGCCTTAGATGGAGCAATGTTTTGGCCTGGTAACCCTAAGAATACAGTAGCAGCATGCATTCATTGGTGGTGCCAACAACTCTTTAATTGGATTTAAGTCCTGCTCAACAAGAGGGAAAACATGCCTGGTACTAGAAACCTAGCTAAGTACTCAGTGCTCCTGAAAGAGAATCTATAATCACAAATATACTAAACCAGTATAACCCTTCATAACAATCTAAACCTTTGTTCTCACACCCATGGATACGTTTCTCCATCTTGTCAAGGAAACTTCTCTTTGCAACAGACAGAGACAATACAGAAAAGTACAGTCAAACAAAATGCAGAGCTCTGAAGCCCAGGCTCAAGAGATTCATTTATAAAACATTTAATATTTTGAAGAGTGGTTGGCCGCTGAGGAGAGCAAAATCACAGATAACAGTACTTGGGCTTCTGTGCTTTGCTTTCTGGTTTTCATTCACTCATGGGATTGTTCTGGTGTGAAGAGTGACCCTCAGGCAACATCACATTGCACTTGGAAATTATTCAAGTCTGGGAAGGAAAATGTTGAAGAAGTGAGCCCCAACTGACTGCAGGCAGAATGCCTGCCAGAGGCACAGCTTCTCCTATGCTGCCCTCCATCCTGAGAAGTTTCCTAAAAGTAGCCACTCTGCAAGAGTTCTAAAGAACCCAGATGCCCTCCCAGCTGTAGTTCATCCAAACTTCCTGGATAGCCATGATGCTTCTTCCTGTGAAGCAAGGATTACTTCTATGCCTCTTCTCAAACATTAGGGAAAAAATTTCATCTCATGTGGACTTCAGTGCTTCCTGATCATCCCATGACAGGGGTTACTGGCAATAGCCTCCCAGTACTCTTTACTACTTTAGGGCACCTTTTGATGCCTTTAGCCAGAATATTCTCTGACTAGAGAAACAGTGAATCTCTCTATGAAACGGGAGCATTCTGGCTTACAATGACAGTCACAGCATCCAGATAGATCCAGGCATTCTAGCATTGGTCACTGTTACTTCAACAGCACAGCTAGCTACTGACTCTAGTTATTTGTCAAGATAAGAAAAGGTCAGTATTGTGAGAACACATGGGTTGGGGGGAGAGAGAAACAAGTCCTGAGTATGGGTGAGAGACTAATTACATATTAACCCTATCTACCATGACACTGCTGTCTCCTAGCTCATGGGTGGGAAACATAACATTTCTTTCTTTGTGTTCCATTGTCCAGCCCCTAATTTCAGTTCCAGGTTTAACTTCACCTACCGTCTAAAAGTTTACCTAAGGAAACACCTACCAGTTACAGCAGGCATACCCCATGAATTCTCCTATTCATCAGGTGCTTCTTAACTCATGGAAGATCCTCACTTTCTCCCACCAAGATCCAGGATTACAGGAGCTTTTTGTGTGGTCCCTTATAGATAGAGCATTCATATACTCGTTTTGACTTCCCAACACATAGAATAAGAGTTGCAGATGAGGAACAAGGTAAGACATGCAAATTTCCCTCAAAATTCATGCAGCAGTGTTGGAGTGAAGATAGAACTCCAGGTTTCTTGGCAGGAGCTGGACCATTGTGAATGATATTTATAGACAAGAGTCTGCATAAGTTTTCTCCAGAGTTCTCAAGGGATTCTTGGACTGATCAAGATATGCCCCTATGCCATCCCTTTATTCCGGGGCTTTAGACCATGAAGTACCAACTGCTCTGTCACTTGGGATCCTGGTGAGGAGAGGGTGAGATGGGTCAGCCATTCAGCCTTCAGCCTTCCCCTGCTATCACTGTTATATCAGAGCGGCTACATTGTCTCTACAAAGATTTCAAAGAACCTAGAGAATTAAGTTTCATTATCAGGGCCGTGGGTAAAGGCAGGAGGAGGTTTTCCAGGGGACTACATAGAAGCTCCATCTAAAAACAAAAACAAACTACAACAAAAAAGATGGGAGGAAGGAAAATGTGCTACTTGGACTGAGACCAGTGTCATTGAAGAACCTTATAAACATTGTACTTTTGATTCTTAACAGCCATGACAAGAACAGGATTCCAGCATGCCCTTTAGTTCCTGTTACCTCATCCCCAGGGCCACATGCATACATCTACAAAAACATTATTTTCTATTTAACCACAGTTTCTACTACTTATAATCCTACATACATACATAAACGTTTGCTGTCTTTTAGTAGTGACACCAAAGAAACACACAGGTTAAATGGCATGCAGTTACAGGTTGTGTATTCAGTAGCATTACAGGAATGGGGTCTCTGTCTTGTATATAATGTCATTTATATGAGCATACTTTCTTCCAGTAATGCCATCAAGATGTTAATACCAGGGTTTCTCTGTATCCCCTTGCATCAGGCGTTACCAGAAAGATGCACTCACTTCAAGCAGACTAACGTGTCTTTGGTTAGTTATGTGTCCGCGGACTGAATGTGGACACCTGTGGACAACATGTTAAGCATCTCTAAGACGAGTGGCCTCGGTTTCAAAGACCCCTTCCAGCTTCCAAAGATCCCATTGTGCCTTGGCCCTTTACTCCCACGTGTCTGCAGTGTGTAGCGCAACATATGGCTTCTTTCAGCCTAAGTCTATGCCCAGGCAGGACCACTCTCAGCGCTCTCTGCCCAAGAGAAAATCGCCTCTGGGAAGTGCAGCACCTGCCTCCCCTCCCTGCCCGGCCCCCTCTTCTCCATCCTCCCTCCTCACACCTGTCTCCCGGCCTTAGCTTCCTAGGTCACAGTAGGAAACCCCCACCCACCAGCTGGGCAGGTTTTATTTTTGAGAAAAAGAGAACAGCTGGGTGATTTTAAAGATGGAACTTAAGATCCACTTAACTAGTCAACTCCGGTTGTCAGGCCCCGAAGCTGCATTTAAGGACAGGAGTTGTGGATGTGACATGAAAGCAAAGAGCCTGGGATGCTTTGTCCGCCCCCAGCAGGAGAGATTGCATACTTCATGAGGTTTTTCCAAGGGACTTCTGCTGAGTCTCATTCTTCTCTTTTATAAAATGTATTCACTGGTGCCTGGTCTTTTGAGGCTTTTGGCTTAGAGAAGAAAGAGGGTCACCAAGTTAACAAATTAAACATGTTCCACCTGGCCAGGCCATCAAAAGCTGAGTTTACTCGGTCTCAGCCTAAGCACTCCTCGGATTCTGATACCTATCTAAATGATGGAAAGCTTTGTTCGAATTCATAAAATATTTTACAGCAGAGTAAAGCAGATCTAATAGATCCATTTCTCATTAAAAAGGTCAATGCTGGGAACATCTGACGCTGTATAACTGTCTGATTCAATTTAGTAGGTCAAGCCTGACTAATCCTGTCTTCTGATTGGGGTGAATTCATTTCTACTGGAAAGGGGGTTGGGGGGATTTCCCACAGGCTTCCAGATTATGTACTTATGAACCTGTATGTTCATAAGACCTTACTAAAATGTGGATTAAACCCAACTCATCCAGTAAACAAAAATAATCCCATATCCAAATTAACATTTAGAAGCCATAAGCCAAGAAATATAAATCCTCTTAGAAATTGGATGGTGTCCTCAGTGAAAGAACAAAGTTGGAAAGAACAAATGAAGGAAATCTGTTCGAAGTTCATATATTCTGAGTCCACAGATGCTACTGGAAAAAGAGACAATCAAGGGTTCCCCCCCCCAACTTTCCCTGGAATCAATAGATTAAGAGAAACATACTGTACTCCCCCAAGACTAGACCCTAAGTCAGAACTGGGTCTGCTTTCAGTTCTGTCCACTGCTTGCTGTATGGGTGGGGAGGGGATTATATTCCTTCACCTCTCTGGGCATTAATGACATCTACTGAGTAAAGGTTTGAAACTTGCCTTTTGTATCATATCCAGTATTGTTAGGCATAGGCTCTGATCCAACTGTCAATTATGCAGAGCACCTGGAATGTGAGCGCTGTGGATTTGGGCCTCTCTACCTAGACACACTCTCTACTGGTTGACACAAGTCTTCCTTTGGGATACTTGATGGTCCCACTTTTTAAGAGTGCTCCTCTCCTTTTGGGTCTGAGTTACCTCCAACAAGCAGCTGAAAGAGTCAGAAGCAGATATTTACACCCAACCAATGGACAGAAGCTACTGACTCCTGTGGTTGAATTAGAGAAAAGCTGGAAGAAGCTGAAGAAGAGGGCGACCCTGTAGGAAGACCAACAATGTCAACTAACCTGGACCCCAAGATATCTCAGACCCCAACCAGGCAGCATACAGCAGCTGCTATGAGGCCTCCACCACACATACAGCAGAGGACTGCTGGGCCTGGGTTCAGTCAGAAAAGATGCACCTAACTCTCAAAAGACTGGAGGTCCCAAGGAGTAGGGAGGACTGGTGGGGTGGGTGTGGGAGGGTGGGGACATCCCCTGGAGATGGGGGAGGGGAAGGAGGTAAGCTGAGTGGGGGATAAAGACTAGACTGTAAAAAAGATTAAAGAATAAAAAAAAGGAAAGAAAGATTTTTTTTTTTTTAAAGAGTACGTCTCTCAGAACTGCGTGCCATCCTCCCTTTGGCCATTGTAAGTGTACTTCTCAGTGTTCCAAGGATAATCTATTATCCATAGATAATTAATACAGGAATTTCTGCACATACCAAAAATACCTATGTTCCTCTTTCTGAGCCTTGAGCCTTGATTGGATGGATATATGTGTGAGTGTGTATGTGTGTACACACATATATGTATAACACACACATTCGTCAGTCTAGAATTGGGCACAATCTTACGACATGTTTTAGTCTAAGAAACATGAGAATTGACAGCAGAGCTGGCCCATGGTTGTCCATGCTTTCTCCTTTGCCACAGTGGTTCAGGAAATGATACAGAGAAGCCAAGGCCTAAACCCACAGTCTATCACCATGGATCAAGGGTGTAAAGAAAACATTTATTTGGTGAAGCCACTGAGGCTTAATAGGAGGGTCTCTAACTCCAAGAAGATCTTCAATTGGAGAGCCAGTACCAGGTGCAGAGTTAGTTGCAGGCAAGTGCACTCTTGGTTATCTGTAACAGCAACATTGAGTTGTTAAGGGATTATGGATGGAGCCTGCCTGTGTTTGTCAGATGTCATTGTTCATGGAACTGTTGAGTGTTTTAAAATGAAGTGTCTGACATACAGGATAGAGGTTAGAAAGCAACAGAACAGAGAAACAAAGTACACTCATATTAGCTGAAACAGAAAAGGAAGTTAAGAGATAAATAACTGACCCTAAGATGCTCTGGAGTGTTGGGAGCAGGCCCCTGTCTCAGGGATGCTCTTCCTGCCTAGCCTGTTTACTATGACCTTGCAGTTTGGCCCAGAGCACGGTAAACAACGAGTCATCTCCGGCCATGTGTTCAGCCTTGGCTTATGATTTCTTTACTTCCCCCTTGGTGGTTTCCCACCCTGGGGGAGGAGGAGAGTATTTAAGGCCAAAGGAATAAACAAGAATAAAATTCTGCTTGCATGAATGACCCGTGTGTGTGTGTGTGTGTGTGTGTGTGTGTGTGTCTTTGGTTTCAATCCCCCAGGCCTAAACTCAGTTCTCAGTAGTTTGACAGTGAGGGTGCTATCATAGGAGGTAAATTACAAAGAGTGTCCAGCCTGAGTCCTGAGGATGAAAGGTCCTACCATGAGACCATTTCATGATGACATTCTGCCTGCTTTGTAGCTTTGTCATGCCTCAATAAAGGTCATATTTTTGGTTCCTTTGTGTCATCTGTAACCCACTATGCACTCTTGGGAAGCAGTTACCTTAAAATCAGCTAGAGGGGGCAATTCAAACCCACCAGAAGCTATAATGGTCATGATAATCAACCTATATATTTTAGTCCTGACACTGTCTCCTAATGACATAGTGGTGTTCATTTTCTCCCACAGGAACAAACACTAGTTAGTTAGTTGCTGCAAGCTTAATAGAAAAACATGTTAATTTCCAAAAATCAAAATGGAGAGGAATGTGACACAGAAGCAACATTTCAAATACAAAACTGGGAGTAAGGGCAAGGCAAAGCACGGCGGTATGGGATGCTTCTGCTAGCAGTTGTCTCTCTGCGATCCTTTTGCATCTGTGGCCCACTGGCTCTGTGGGTCCCTGAGAACCATAACAACTGTTATGCTGCAGTTTGTATGAGGAAGAAAATCTGGGGGGCAGATGTGCAACTGATGTTTTTTGCATCAGACAAAAGTAATGAGAACAAAGTTCACAGCCTGCAAAATGAGATCATATTATCTGAAAGGCAGATTTTCCCACCTGCTTCTGTTGTATCATTGAAGGTGTGCCTCTTACAGCTCTGGGTTTTCAGTTCTCAAAGAATTACTTTGTCTACTAGATAATGAAGTCAGAGCTATGGCTGTAGATGGAATACTTAACTGCTTACTAAAAAATCATCTGGGGAGCTTTAGACACCCTGAGCACCTAGGCC
Source organism: Rhynchomys soricoides (assembly GCA_019843965.1). Taxonomy (NCBI): domain Eukaryota; kingdom Metazoa; phylum Chordata; class Mammalia; order Rodentia; family Muridae; genus Rhynchomys; species Rhynchomys soricoides. The sequence continues at coordinate 3,212,423 of JADRCH010000015.1, read as the reverse complement.
ACACCCTGAGCAATTACTCTGCTTGACCAGACACCAGTGCTGTCCATGTTGTTAACCCTGCTGTCTACCTGTTGGTTTAAAAATATATCTATGATTTCTGGTCCTCTTTCCAGAGAACCAGATTTAACTGGTATATGCAACAGACAGAATCATGATTTTTCATCTCTCTAGGTAATTTTAATGTACAACTATGTTTGAGAACCATTCCTACAGAGGAGTCACTGTGTCCAAATAAGAAGTAAAAAACCATCTGTCTAATACTGTCCCTTCAAGATAAGGAATGAAGGCCCTTCAGTGTGGATATAAAAGAAAAGTGTTTAAAATCAATTACCTAATTGATTTTAAAATTCTAAATAGCAATTTATGAAGCCAAACTCTAGGCCAAAAGAGTTAGAAAATTATTCCTAAAGCTCAGACTCCTTAGAATCCAGTTCACATATTATAGTAACATGTGGTATCATGGGGTGGCTAGAATTCACATATGTTCCTGAGTGACATAAAATGGAGCAGCTTGAACATGTATATAAAAGGTTAAATATACATTGATCATTGTAATTTCACTCCTAGGTATTTACCCAAAAGATAGCAAGATATAACCCAACAACTGTAGGCATCAATTTTTCGCAACCTACTTTTAATAAGGGTTTCAACCTCTCCTCTAGCCCACCACCCAGCAGAGGCAGTGGAAGAGAAAGGTTATGAGGGTGTGGAGAAGTGGATCTGATCAGCAATAGATCTTTGGGGACGAGCTTGATCTTTCTCAGCGTTCAGTCCCATAGCAAACACTCAGCTAGTCTAGTCCTTTTGGCAGGCAGACACCAGGCATGAACCAGCAGCTGTAGTTCAATACTGAAGGTACCACAAGGTTCACCAACCAGCCTGAGGTGAGGACATGGAAGGGGCAAGCTGCCTTAGGAACCTCATGAGCAGTTCTTGGACATGTTTCTCTCAATGATGTTGTTACCACAAGTTGAGCTCAACAACACAATGTAAGGCAAGCCAATACCTGAGTGTCCTTAGTGAAGAACAGCAAGAGAAAGCAAACCAAACCAAAGCTCAGTACTTGTCTCCTGCTGGCTGTGGGGTCATATTTATATTCCTTCATCCCAGGTCCTTTCACGTGTTTGCTATAGCAAAACAGCCTTTCACCTGTGTGCCCCAACAAAACATCATTTGACATAACTGACTTTCCAAAGAAACTAAAATTTCCACTTCAAACAACTGTAGTTCTGAACTAGTATAGTGGTTTCATACATAACAAAAACCTAGAATGTATTAGTTTTCTACTGCTGTATCATCAGCTACATGCTTAAAGAATGGCTTTATTATCTTATAGTTTCTGTGGGTCAGGTTCTAAACTTGGCTCAGTACCTTAGGTTCTTATGCACCTATTGAAAAGGGTGTAAAGAGGGGTTGACCACAAAGAGCCTACTACAAGATACATAAGAGAGCTTTTCTGACATTTAGTATCTTGGTGATGTTGATTAATTCCACAAATGTAGGCATGGCTCAAAATTCACAGAACTATATATCCAAAAAGATGGATTTACTATACATGACTTTTATCTTAATGAGTTTGACTTTGAATACTAAAGTGCCAGGGTTGTAAAGCATCTTCCAGCCAATCAAAATATCTTTTTGATCTGGTTCCCAGTGCATGCCTCGGTGAAATCTAGGTAAGGCCAATAATATGCTACATATATATGATCCCTATTCCAATGTATTTACTAACAGAATTGCTCATGCTTGATGAACTACAAATGTTGCTGTTGTCATTGAAAGTACAATACATGTGGGAAGAATGTGAGGCTGCTTACAATGGAAGGATAGAGCTGACCCTATGACTATACAAGTATTAAAGTGAAAGTCCTTATATTAGAAACAAAACAATCAATTCCCATAAAGGTCCTCCGTTCAGAAACCAGTTCTTACATATTACTGCAAAGTCAAGCACAAAAGAACATTGAAGTTATCTGAGACCTTCTATTCTTGTACACAAAGCTATAACCAGCCCCACCGAGCATTTATCAGGTGGCAGCTTATGACGAAGAAGGCAGAGGAAGCCTGCAGGAGCTTTAAATTTGTGGCACTCAAACTTAAACTCAGAATATCCTTCTACCCAAACATCCACCAACAAACCAGACTTTGTAGATAATGTTGTGAAATTATCAGCTACACACTAAAGCAGAAAGGAATTTTGACTTAATTCAGCAAAAACAAAGGGTGTGAGCAAAGGAGTAGAGACATAAGCAGTAGATGGCATCTTTATGAGCCAAGGACACTTTAAGAAGTGTTTCTCATGATAGACTTCAGAAGACTAGGTGAGGGATGAAAAGATGAATCAAAGTAGTTGGGGGAGAGTGAGAGAGAGGTATTTTATAAAAATATGTCTTCATTGAAGTATAATTGCATCACGTTTACCTACTATCTTTCCTCCCTCCAGGCCCTGCCAGGTACCCTTTCTTGAAACCCTCCAATGCCTTCCCACATACTCTCAAGTTGATGACTCTTTTTCTTTCATCATAGTTACATACATATGTGTTTGTATGTGCTTTTGTATGTGTATACACAAATATACAAATATAACCTGCTGACTCTGTTTTTATGTTTGTGTGCATATATATGATATCCTTGCAAGGATATTGAAGCAACAGTCAGGTAACTAATCCTGGAAGTGATCTACAATGAGTCTCTTGCTGCTTTTATTCCTCTAAAATCCATATGATAGAGTCTTTCCAGCCTCTCTCTCTCGAGAGAGAGAATAATAATATATAAATATATGAAATTTATTTTGGAGGCACAGATGAGTTCTACTAGTAGTTCTGTAAATAACATCTAGATTTTAGACAAAGATACTGAGTTATGGAAAGAATCCGGTGCCAATGTGAACAGGTATGGAGACTGAGCAAGCTCCCCTCTAGGGAAGCAGGTCATACTGGGTAGTAGGTTGGTAGATATAAAATAAGGAATTAAAATAATGGTAGACAAAAGTGAAAATAACAGCTAGAACTACTTTTCTTACTATTTCCATGAATGGTTACAAGGTCCATTTTAATTCTTCTCATTTTTACTTCATAAAAAGAATACAGAGCCACTAAAATAAAAATGGAAACTAAATAATGCACTGGGCACAGCCAAGGGTAAGTTAAATGGCTGCATCTTCTAAAAGATGGTAGGACACTGAAAACACCATCCCAGTACAGGGCAGTGTGGATGGGTGCTCAGAAGCAGAAAGCTATGCCTGCCTGGGATTTGTATGGATGTTGAAGCAACATTCAAGTAACTAACCCTGGAAGTGGTCTAAAATGAGTCTGTTGCTGCTTTTACTTTTCTTAAAACCTTGTCAACTGTTTAAAAAAAAAAATCTTGCCAATCTAAACATCATTAGTCTCCAGGAGAGAAGGAATGGGCTCTCTCAGAGATTTTTCCAACTGGACCCAGCACCTGTGCTAGACATGGACTTGAAACACACAACTCCAAGGTCTGGAGAAGCTGAGTGGCTACCAAATACCTGCCATCAGGGGATGGGATAGAATAAGCCACTGGCTTCACCTGCCTCAAGTACCAAGCTAAGATGACCAAAACGGCTTTGGGGTTTTCAACTGTGAGGGTGCTTTCTAGATGTAAATTTTCATTACTTTTTGGTAATGACATATTTGCTCAGTCCTATGGAACTTCAATGTGTTTACCCTTAACATAATTGTAACAGGAAATCTAAGGTCCTGACTAATGGCAATATATTATACACAAATAAATTTAGGATGCAGGTAGTGGACTTTGATGATACACAAGCTAATAAAATCAAGGCACAATAAAGATAGAAAGTAGCTACATACAATAAAAATAGAAAGTAGCAACATACATATATTTATAAGGGTAATAATCTATAGAGCTTTGAATTGTTAAGGTGACCCCACAGATAAAACTGGTTCTTATGGTGAGACGTAAGCAGGGATAGGGTGCCCAGCCCAGTTGATTCTCATAACTGAGAATTAAATAAATAAATAAATAATCAATAATGAAAGAAAAGAAGTGAAAAACAATATTCTAAGCTTAATCCTGCAGTGTTTTCATTTGTAAATATATGTAAGCTTGTTATGTCTAATTACATATAATGTTGTAGATATGGTACACTATGGCTGAGTCTTAATTGAATTATCATGTGAATCGAAAGGTATTGGCGAATTAGAATCAGCAAAGCGAATGCCATGCTAAACATGGTTGAAAACTAAGAATACTAATGGTTAGAATTCTGATGAATCATCAGGATACACAAAAGGAGACTGTTGTGTTGGTAAGTGGTCCTTAAATACCTGTGCATACATTTCATGCTAGTTATTTCAGGATTTGAATTTGCCAATTTGGACCTTAAAAGAAGTTTAAGTATATTTGTTGTTTCAACTTTGATTTGTTAAAAGAAACTGCCATGAGCAGCAGGTGTCTCCTTATACTTAAGCTAACCTTTGATAAGATATTAGGCATTTGAAGTTCCTGCTTCAAAAGGAGTCTTAGAAAACAAAAGTCTATCTATAAATAAAACTAAAACAAGCACTGCAAATGCCTTCCTGGTACCTTGTCCTTAAGCAAAGATTTTTCCTCCAGGTCTGCTTTTATAGGACTGTACTGTGCTGTCATCTGAGGTTCACAAGCAATGACCTGCTTCTTACCGGGTTGTACTAGCCAACCCATGCTAGCCACAACTGCACATAAGTATGGTCATGGATGCCATCTACCTAGTTCTTGGCATGAGGTTCTTGGGAAAGCAAACCAAAGCAACTACCTGAACTTTCTAACATGGCTTTAATTGCTATTTCAAGTGGCTTTGCTACTGACTTCCCAAGTTGAAGGCAATGTCTTCAGGCAAGCTCTGCGATGACTCTGGAAGCTGGAAATCCTGCCTCACCAGCCTGGCCCTGCTCCAGCTCAGCCTTGTACTGTCTAAGGCTGAGGCTCACTCATATAAGGAGACAGTTTAGTGCTGGGAGTAGCACTTGGCAGTAAGGGAACAATCTAGGAAAAAGCGCACACAAATGTTCACTCGATCTTTTTAATGTGCTATGAGTTAAAAATCCTCAGAACATAATTGAACAAATATCAGCATGACAGTTTCAGTGGAGGAAGGTGATTCCTTCCAAGGCATACTGATCTTTACCTATGAAAGCCCTCAAATCCCTTAAATGCAACCATAGCGATTTAGACCCCTATCTCTTGGCATTTAGATGACTACAGCCATACTGCAGGGGTAGGATAAATGTTAACAAGCAGCTTTCAGAGATTGTTCTAAACAAATAGTCATAGGAAGAGTATCAGACTTGAACAACCCAGATTTAATTCCTGTATCTCTCTCATCAACTGTAATTTCCAGGAAGGCCTATATGTACTTGATGAGACTTGATTTGCCCCATTATCAAATGAGGATAACGCTGTGGCAAAAACTGAGATTCCAAATGAAGAATGGTGAGAATTGGAATGGGTAGATTTTCCAAGAGCCTGAAATCCATGAATCAAATGTGAACCATTTCCAGAGCCATGAGACTGCCAGAGTCTTTCCCTATTCTCTTTGCAATGTCTGCCTCTGAATCTTGTGCAGACTTTGCTGGATACAAGCATTTGTCTTTTCTCACAGTATTGTGATGCATTTGATTCTTCTTATTGCTCATTTCCCAGAAAACCAAGTGTACCCAGAAGGCACTCAATACATTCTGATGGGTTGATTGATTAAACCATCTCAGCACCCTTGAAGATCAGAGAAATCCTTAAGCAAACACTAGGACCATTTACCCAGTGAGTTTTAGCTTTAGGAAAGTTTATTCTCTGTAAAAAGAGCTTTGACCCTGGGGAAAAAAACACCTGGATGTACTTTATCATTATCATTTTTCCTATTCTGATTGACCTTGGGAAAGTTGCTTCTATGCATACAATCCCACCCACCTCACAGGACTAATGTAAGAATGGAATCAGATGGTCTGCTGGGAAATATTGGTATTAAGCTTTATAAAGCCCATGGGTTGGTTGGGAGGGACCTACATAAACACTAAAAATAAAAATCTTCTGTTTATTCACTGATGACATAATTTAAAGCCATATCTACATCTTGTTGATATGCATGGATTTGTATTGTCCTCTTTGAATTAGGATGTGCTATGTAACTTGACCTGGAGCTTGAAACAAGAAAACCCAGAACTTTGGAATACCTCAAAATTCTGATACATATAGGCAATGAATTCTTAAAAGATCCCAGAGTCTTCAATAAGTATTGTTTTTAAGGTATGTAGTCACACCTGATGGACTAAAGACAACCGTGTGAGCTGAAAAGAACTCTGACTATGAATGGTTCCATTCCAACGGATAGTCTTAGGTAGCCGTGTGATAGCTGGAGAACCAAGACAACACCTTCAAAAACACTGGAGACTTGAAAAAGACTAGTTAAGGTAAAAGGAAGGAAAATAAAGTGTGTATTAGATGCCTGCTCTCTACTTATTGCAATAAATGTGTGAAACTGTTTCTTTCTTTAATTTCTTTCAAAAAATACAAATTGATTTTTTTGTATTTAATCTTTAAGAATAATAATGGGATAAGTGAATATGATATTATATAATATGCATCTACAGAATAATCATAAAGAAACCTCTTAATATTTGATTTCTGTAAGAATTTAGAAACAGAGACTAATAATATTTGTTAGATATCTGTAAGTCATATATTAGGCCAATGGCTTCTTGAGCCACTCTACTGCAATCCCTTTCTCATCAAGCAGGATAGACCTTGCTTAGTCTCATTCCTGATTCCCCAGTGGAGCCATCTGTAATCACAGTGCTACACTGCTACAGATGCGAAGACTGAAGGATCCCTGTTCCTTGCTGGCCATGCAATCTGGAGGAATCCATGAGTTCCAAGCTCAGTGAAAGAGTTTGTCTCACAAAGTCATGTGGAGAGCAATCAGGGAAGACATGTAATGTGAACTCTGGCCTTTATACGCACACATAAGTACCTGCCTGTGTAAACCTCACACAAGAACATGTACACACACACACACACACACACACACACACACACACACACAGGGCCAAACATCTAACCGACCTGAGTCGTGGTTCATGTTGGAGATGCTGTGTCCCAGATTCAGAGTACTGGTGCAGCTGAGGATTCAGTGCTAAGATTAGACCTACTAAACATGAAGTAGTCATCAATATCACTGCTTTGCTTTCGAAAGACTACAACAGAAACTATACTATAAGACGTTATTAAAGCATAAAAGTCTTGAGCAGTGGAAAATGAAACCAACATCAAGGACTAAAGATTTTGGCCAAAGAGTAAGGCGCCCAGGGCTTGAGAATCAGTCCCAACTGTTGACTTGAGTGGACGTCTTAGGGTATGGATGAGAATAATTTTGTGCAAGTCATTTTTCATCTAATGAAAACCCTAATTCTACTTGTTCCACTGAATCTACATAAACATTCATGTTAAATGCATCATTCCTATGTGTATCACTTAAGCCAATAAGCAAATATGTCCCAATACATTTCGATTAGCCAAGAGTAGAATTTTATGCTTGCAGAAAGAGCTGTATTAAACTCACTTGGACAAATTCTATATATCACTCTAGGTATCTTTAGCAAGCAAAATAAGTTAATCTCATCTGTCTCTCATATCCTGTGGCATTTGTCAATCATATCATGACTCCTCTAGGATGTCTGTCCTTTTCTACCCAGAATCATGCCCTAGTACATCCTTAATAATGATGCAATCTTTTAAAGACCCAATCAACTATTATTTCTAGAATCTTCTCTTATCTCGTGGAAAAGCCATGTTCCTGAGTTTCAGAGCAACCACACTTTCTCTTTATAGAAGGGCATCCTTCAACCCAACAAGCTTGCACATAAAATTAGGATACTTTCCCACTGATCTGGAGCAAAGAGTACCTTACAGTCCTGATTGACCCTTTACCAAATTCCAATCAAATCTCTGCTTACAGATGACTTTAATCTGCTCCCTTGGAAGAGCACAGGGCTTAGCAAACCATGTGGTTTAACAAGGTGTATGTGTCATGTATTTGCATGCCAATCTCTTTTCCAGCACTGCAAACAGCATCACCCCATGTTGCTATAGGATTAGTTCACCACAGTAGCCCCAGCTGAGTACTATGCCACCAATTACCCTACAAAGCCAGCATATTCTGGGATGGGTGAAAACCTGGGCCACTAAGGTTTTATATTCAGATCAAATCAACAAGTATCATGGCTGTTAGGCACTTTCCATGACCTCAAAATATCTTTTAGTATGTTTTTTAATTAACAAAAAGGAGAAAAGAAAGTTAATAGTATGAAGGTTAACTTCGACCTATGTTAACGTTGCAGAATGATTAAATCAGATTAAGTAATACATATATTCACATACTTGTTCTCTGGGATGCAAACATTTAACATGTATTAATCACTTCTCACATGCACTATATATGATACTAACTACAAACACTATGTTCTAAAGCAGACCTCCTCAACTTTGGCCCTAACTGCACCTTTGTTATTTTTAACCCTCATCTGATATACCATTTTCCATTCTAGGCATATATGCAAAATATAAGAAGTTAAATTGAAAAGGATATCTGCACTCTGGTGTTTGTTGTAGCATTACTTCTGATAGTAAAGGCAGTAAAACAACCTGATTGCAATAAACGAGTTAATGGATAAAGAATGTGGCGTGCATATACAAGGTATCACCTGGCCTTTCAAAAGAACCTAGAGCTGGAGAAACAGCTCAGCTGTGAATGCTCTTGTAGAAAGAGGTCCTGACCTCTGTCCCCAGCATCCACAGGAGATAGCTTACAACCACCTTTAACTCTAGATTTGGGGGATCTAAAATCTCTGGCCTATTTGGGTGCTCTCTCATCCTCTTTCTCTCTCTCTCTCTCTCTCTCTCTCTCTCTCTCTCTCTCCCTCCCTCTCTCAGACACACACAGACATGATTTAAAATAATGAATATAAATCTTTAAAGTCTTATGTCTTTGGAATCTGGTACTCTTAAATCAGGACTGCTTGACAGAGAGTTAAAAATAGTTACAGTAGAGATAAGCTGTCTTTACCTAGAGGAGCTGATGCTTTAGCTCAAGAAACAAGGATTAGACTCATGAAACAATAAAAGAAAACTACAAAATAGAGTTAATTTTCAAATCTTTACTCAAAGTCCAAGTATACTGCTAATGCTAGCAGTAAACAGTAGAATTGTGGGTACAGTGTTAGTTGAAGACATCAGGATATATTGATATAAGTTTCCCCCCGAGTTAGAAGACCTGTTCAAAGAAAAGAAAAACAAAATGGTAAGGATAGGGGTATTAAACATATTGGATTTGGTGCACTACACATAGACAATCAAGTACATACATTACAAAATGCAAAATAAGTACAAAAGAGTACATTTTTAATAAGTCATTACATGACTTTTTCTAGAGAGACCATTGACCGGAGGTAGAGAGGACACTGACAGATTAAAGAAAGGATTTCACTATGTCAGCTGGTTGAACCTAGTTTCCTGGAGTTAGTTACAGTAGTATCAAAGACAAAAAGACTACCATGCCATGGAAAGCCTCCTGGGAATTTCATAGGCATCTAAAATCAAAAAGTCATACCAGTAGCAAGGCAGTTCATGATAGCCTGAACAACTAAAGCATCCCATTGGGCAACATCCAGTGAGCTATATCATCGAGGGATCCAAAGCCTCAGTCTGTTGTTTACTACTTATATATCTCAGTGTAGGGAGGGTCTTGTGAGAATCTCACCAGAATCTTGTGAAGACTTTGGGCATCTTTGGAGATTCCCACTCTCCGAGAGAGAATATTAATAGACCAACATGCATGGGGTTTTATATAGGTGATCAAATTTACTCTCACTACAGATTGCAATGGTTATGTCCAAAAGGGCAGAAACAGATATGTTTCATGCCTGCAGATAAATCAATCCCAAAGAGGGAGAAAAAAAACCAAGATGGCTGAAGAACACTATTTGTGTCAACCATGCTACAACTCTCTGGAACCCAGGAAAGGACAACTCTATCCCAGGGGCACTGTTTCAGGCTTTGAAATTTTGTGGCCAATTCAAAAGTGTCAGCCCTAGGGCTCAGGACAAGCCCCAGCTTCTTCCCCTGATCTAAATCCCAGTCTGCAATGATGGGGCTGCTAACTCTTGCCAACTCTTCTCATCTATGCTCAAGGTACTGTCACCACCACTCCCACATGTGACTTTGAGAATTAGACCTGTTCTGCTCTTATGTCCTCCTCCCATCACAGAAGTTTCCCTTAAGTTTCTTCACTATGAGGAAGCCATGTTTAGAGAATACAGTGAATTAGCAGCAGAGGAGGACGTATCAAAGATCAATATCTTATTTGGATTCTCTTTTACTTATGCCTGTTATGAGCTGTTATTTCCTACAGGCTGCGTTGACTCTGAAATTACTTGAGCATTGCCACCTGATAGATATCAAACTCACAGGGACAAGTACCTAAATCATTCATTTCCAGCTGGGTTTAAAATGGCAGCTTTGTTTCTCTTCAGGTCTCTCTGTCCTTCTTCTGGTTCTCATTTATGTCAGCAGCACAGGATGATTTCTTCTCACAGTTTGGTCCTGGCAACTAGATGGCTGTGTCATGGCTGACTCTGGCCCAGTATCATTTGACTCCCCAGCCCTGACATCCCTGACTGGCACTATGGGGCATCTGGGCTGGAGGGACACAGGCAGAAGACAGCACCAGTTTAAGAGAACATACCTATCAAATTGCAAAAGTGACCTGCATTTCTATGGTTACCATGACTTGAGTGCTACAAAGTGGTAAGAGAAGCAAAAAAGATTTGTCTACAAGGTGATAAGTCACAAGCAAGAGAGTAAGACCCTGTCAACATCTGTAGAATACCCATTTATTAATGTCTATCATAATAGTACAGGACCTTGATATCTGCTAAAATAATCTTGTAAATAGACCTCCTGTACTGGAAATGATTGCTTTCCAGTATCACTATAATTAACACCTCTTGGCAGTTTTATCATCCTTTCATTCTGTGTGCATATTCTAAGCATCTTCTGTGTTCAAGACACTATGCTAGGCACTGCACTGTGCAGCATCTTCAGGCAGCACATTGAAAAATCCTTTGGGAGTTCACAATTACCATCAGGGCTTGTCTCAATTTTATTCTAAAATCTTTCTTGCTCCATGCTTTTTCATAGTCAGCTATTTGCATCTCCCCAAAGAAGATTCTATTGGGGAATATTTTCAGTAATTTGCTTTAGGAAAACAACAGAAATACTGGGAAAAGTTTTAAATATTTTCCTGATGTTCCCTGTTCCTACTCCTGCTGTGCTTCTGATCAATGCTCTGGAGGAGCTGGTTATACTCCCTGTAAATATGTGGTCCAAACGAAAGCATTAAGTCCATGATGCAAAGAAGTGACTCTCCCCAGGTCTTCATACTCACTGCTCTCCACAGAACAGGAAACATAGCAGGGCACTTCCCGTGTGCCGTGAAGATGAACACACTGTGATTCTACAGACCCACGAGCAGCATTCTCACCATCATGTTTATTTCCAAATACTGGGCTTTCTAATCACTGTGTATTCAGTGCAAGACCAAGAAAGTCCAAGCCCTGCCAGACAGATGCAGGGCAACTCAGCAGTGGCAGCTTTAACATGCAACCTCAGTAAAGTCTTGCAACCCTTCATTGCCCCCATCCTGGGAAAGCAAGTGTTTTAACAGAAAAGCCACAACCATACTGACAGATAGGTCTCAGGTGACAGCTCACATCTGCCACTTCTGGGTTGAGCTCATTTCATATTACTTGATGTCAAGACATTACTGGCATCTTTTTAGTTCTTCATAAAATGGGAATTACCACCGTAATATTTACAGTTCAACCCACTGGTCAAAGGCCATTGGCAGGTCTGAGACTGTTACTGTCAGGCAGAAATTGAAAGACAAGTGAAAATACGATATGCTGGTATCTTTGCCACAGCTACTTCCAGAATGATTAATATCACATCTCTTATTTCCTCTCTCTTAAGCAATGCTAACACCCAGGAACCTAACTCCATCTACTCTCTAGTACTTAATGATAGAGACCTCTCTTGATTCTAGAAAGAGAAAGGAATTCTATGCTGATTAGCTTCCGTCTCTTTTGTCTATGTCATCATGGCTGGTTCAACTTGTAACAAAAAGTGCGATTCCATAAAGCCTCCAGAATCCCTTTACAAGTGATGTCTTTCTGAAAGCATTGGTTGCTCCTCAAGAATTTCTTAGTCAATGGGCCCCAGGAAAGAGCCTCCAGAATTATCCTTTTTAAAAAGTACCAAGGAGGTGCTGACACTGGCATTTCAGAGACCAAACTCTGAGAAAGACTGATATAAGTCATCTCCAGACATCATGAAAGAAACAGATAACTACAAATAAGCAATTGCAGGATGTATGAATCACAGGGCACTGTACCCATTCCTTTTATTGTTCCTTCACTGAAATAACTTACTAGGACATAAACATCAAGGCTTCTAATAATGTAAATGTATACTATTTATGACCAATAACTTCTATAGTCATAACTGATACTATCATTCATTACATATTTTAAAATTTGGATTAATTCAGAAATCAGCAAACATTTTCTTTAAAAGCCAGAGAATAAATTTTTGAGAGGTATCAGTGGTACCTTCAGTCTCAACTACAAGCTCTACCTTTGATGTAGGACAAAAGCAGTCTAAACATCAAACAAAAAAATAGCTTTGGTTATAATTCAATATATATTTAGGTCCACAGGCCAAAATTTATCAACCTCTTCCATCACACTCAGTGTACATGGGAAGACATTAAAAGAGGGATGTGACTCCTTCATGATGTGAGGAACTTAAATAGGAATCTGGAAAGGGTGTGATGCTGTCATTTTTGGATCACTGTTGTGACCAGGTTGTGTCCCATTCCATTGTTGTTCACCTTGAACCCCTAACCTGAGACCTTTCATAAGTTACACTCCATCCTATATCACTTCATTTTTCTGTTTACCTATCTGGGCCTGATGTGTATCTAGCTGCCTTTTTCTTCATCTTCATGCAGTCCTATTATTGGACTTCTGCATCTTGACTTGACTCTACAGTTATTCTTTCAAATCTGTGACTCACAGAGGCCTGTTTCAGAACAGCAGGTCTTTGAATCCCTAAGACTTCCCAGCTTTGGCTTCTCAGGACTCTTGGACATTTCATACCTCTATAACCCTTAATGGTGACTCTGTAACACAAACATGGTATATATATATATATTGGCATGTGATGTGTGATCTGAGAGTTAATACTAATAATTAAGATTAGAACAAAAGAACCTTTGGCTGCCTTAACCAGATTATCCAGAAAAGCGGGAGTACTTGGAAAATTGCTCCTTATGAAACATTGTATCTTGTGAATTTCTTATTATTCAGTGAATTCTGACATTGTGGTAACATATAAACATGTCACTCTATGTTTTTGACATAGCACACTCACAGTAATAAGCAACAATGTTTTAGGGACAAGAGGTAGTCCTTTAGGAAAAGACAGTGACTAAGAATGGATGATCTTGTAAAAAACCATCTTTCTTGACCTACTACCCACAATGGTTCAAAATTCAGTTGAAACTGAGCCTCTAATGTACAATATTAGGAAACTGGGCCCTTAGTCTGACTATGGTCCTGATAGGACCTGTGGGAGATCAATAATGTCACATGGGAACATAGGGATAGAGCCTCTAAACAAAGGAGATGTGTGATTTTGGAAAAGCAGAGAGACGTAAGTCAGGAACTTATTTTAAGCTGGTTTCAGAAGCTTCAGAGTTTCCACTCCCCTAACCCAGGAAGAAAACTACCAGATGCAATGAATTAATCTTGAAATTTCTAACCGTCAGGACTATGAGCTAAATAAGCCCTTATTCAGTTTGTGGTAATATACTTATAGCGATTAAAAAAAAAAAAATACAGCAAGACACTATCTCCTTTCAGTGAGCTCTAAGGGGATCATACCTCAGCAGGGGATCTATGTGATTTTATTTAGATCTGTTCAGGTACAAATTAAGTCACAGTCGGTCCCAAAATGATAGGAAAGTACAGATCCCAGCCCCAAGGTGTTTGGAAGAAGGCGGTCACTGCAAATGTGAGAACTCAATCATGTATCCCCACCTCCCTCCCAGGGCAGCAGGAAAAGATAAAGCTGAAGGAAAGCAATTAGCTTTGGTACTGTGAATCACTACACTCCAACACTGGTATTTACTATCAAATCACAAGTAAGAAAGTATGCAGAGCAAATTAATTTTTGAATTCTTAAAGACCCCTGAAGGATGTTCTACAAGACAGATAAGGTAACAAAAGGAAGAAATCAACTCAAAATTTTAGTTAGAAAAAAAGCATTGCAGGCCCCAATGGAACAGAGCAGTGGATTCCACAAAGGACCACTTTCTGTGCAAAGGTCCTTCTGTGCCATGAGTGAGCACATTGCTCAGGGCTTCCTCTTAAATGAAGGAAGCCTACCACTCCAGAGACTGGAGATTGCTAGATTCACAATAAACATCTTTCAAATATTCTTTCAGCATCCTCACTCCACTAAAGATCCAGAGACCCTGGGGGGGTTCAGATGTCAAAAGCAAATTGCAGAGAATGCTGTATAATATAGTCACTCAGGTCAGCATGCCAGAGCCCAGTGTCCACCCATTTCCTCCAAAGCCCGAAGCCCTCCATTGCCCACTGTTGCTTAGGGGTAGAGTCTGAAACCTGTATTCCTCCATTGCCTGAGGGTAGAGGTGCATGCTGTAACACTCAGTACAATTCTTTACTCTTATTTTAGATTTCCATCCCTAACTCAGTTAACTGACCTGAAGAGAATTACAGTATTTCTAATATAATCTAAACTGTCATTTATTGCATGTGCCACAGAGAGAATTTCAATTTTCTTTCAGATTAGCATTTGCCCGTTGAATATTTAATGGAAGAGAGAAATTATTTTCTCCTTTCTTGCTTACAAAAAAGTTCAAAATGGAGTTGTGAAACCTTATGAGAGGCATTTGTGTTGTCAAGACACTCTGTCCATGCCAAATACTTAGAATACTAACTCCGAAACAGAAAAGATTTCTGATCCCCAATGCATGTGCCCTATGGAGGGAAAGATGCATTTGAGGCATACAGTACTCCGAAGGGAGTTTAGAAGGAGAGTCTCTTAAATACAAATTCAGAAACTTCAATGCCAGAAGAAAAGCATCTCCTAAGGGTGCCTTAGGAGAACACTCTCTGTAGAGAAAATGAAATCTGTTGCTTGACTTTCTCTGAACGATTGAGTGGATTATCTAATGATAACCACAATTGAAATCCATGAATGACCTCTTCAGCCAACATCATGTTATTTCCAGAAAATTAAGGAGAACTGATGGTCAAAACTGAAATTTGTTTACATTTATACCAATATGTACATGCTAAGGCAATATATATATTTTCTAGAGCATATCTATACAAATTTCATATTTACCATGTTATTTATATGGAGAAACAGATAAGGGGATACACTATAACATTTAATGATGTTACATAGACATACTAATTTATATAATTATAACATCATTTGATGCAAACAAGTTGAATGGGAAAATTTTAATATGAAAAGTAACTAATGTTTATATTAATTTTTACCTTACTCATATTTAATTGTAAGCTTGCTGCTACGATTTTCAATAATAACATGAATGAAATGGCATTTACATCATATACCAGTCACACAACAATGCCTTCAGAACCTGGCGATAAAGAGAAAAATACTAGATGTGTTTAGGTTCCCATGAGACAAGCACAGTGATGACTCATGTTAACTGTTAACTTGATCAAACCCCGAGTTCCCCAGGAGAAGAGTCTGAGCATTCATTAATTGTAGTAGAAAGACTTGCCCTTAGGTGGACCTATTTCCTAACTGGAATCCTAAATTGTGTAAATAGCAAGAAGATATCAAGAGAAGCATGTATTCATGCTCTTAGTGATGGCAGATGTGATGGGACCAGTTCCTTCAAGCTCCAACCTTTGTGATTTCCATGACAGTAGACTGTAACTTGTAATTGTGAACTAAATAAACCATTTCTCCCTTAAATTGCTTTTGTTGCATACTTTTTAAAAATTTTTCATACGACAAATTTTATCATACCCTTTCACCCTCTTCAACTCATCCAGATGCCACCACACACCCAACTTCATGTTCTCTCTCTTAAAAAGGAAATTAAATCAACAACAACAAAAAGCAAAACATAGCACAACCTTGGAACCCATTTTGTGCTGGCCAAGAACTTCTGAGCATGACGCCAGATTCTCCCTATCCCAGAAACTATCAATTTCAATCAGCTTGGGACTTTGTACCCACCTCACCTTCTCTCTATGCTGGGATTTTGTCTAACATGAAACTTGTGCAGGCCTTAAGCATGGTTTCTGTCTTTGCAAGTTCATATGTAAATCAAACCTGATATATCTGAAAGATGATGTTTTTGTGGAATCATCCACCACCTCTGGCTCTCACTATCTTTCTGCAGCCTCTTCTGAGTAGAGCCCTGAGCCATGAGGGAGAAATATGATTTGGAGCTGACTATTCCAATGTGTCTCACACTCTGGATAATGACCAGCTATGCGTTCCTGTGTAAGTAACTGTCTACTGCAAGAAGAACCTTCTTTGATGTGGTTGAGCAATGCACTGATCAATGGTAGTAACAATGGCATTAGGAGTCATTTGACTACTGTCTTCATTTAGCAGAATAATACTAGTAGGGTTTCCTCTAGGGGCATGACCTATCTAGTCTCATGTTTTTGACTTTACTAATGATAGCAGGGTATAGGATTTATTGTATTATCACAAAAATAGGAAAAGAAACTCTGACAATTACATAAAAGATTCTGAGTGACTCTATGATAGAGGAAAACATAGAAATAATAAAAAGATTGGTTTAAATATTTTTAAATTTGTTAGGGATGAAAAACAACCTAGAGAATTAAAGTGAAAGAATTCTGTATCTCATAAAATCAGTTTCAGAACTGCCTATGGCACAAGTTGGAGGAACATAAGAAAATCCTCCTGCTAGTAATAACATTTCAAATTGTTAGGCAGAGATTAGGCTGTGTCTGGGTAAAACAGGGGCATTGGTGAGGAAGAAAGAAATGGTCTGAAAACTATGTACTAGTTACAATATGTCCATCCTTTTCATTAAATAATTGGGACAGGAAAACAAATAAAAGATTGAACAGAAAAATGTTTTCACAGTAGTTCCTAGAAAACATAATTTGGGATTTTTCTTTTAAACTCTGAGACTGAGAAGCCAAAATTTTATTTGTCACTCTTAAAGCAAATGCTACTTTTATATAGAGTCATTAGGAGAGTCTTGGTGTCTAGTTTGAGGAAGCATTGCTTGTTATCTATCCCCACCTCCACTCACATGCACATACTCCATCCCCCAAACCAAGGCCCGTGCTCCCTCTTTAAGCGACATCTAGATTATTCAGTTTGTCCAATAAATATTTGACTAATCAAAACATTTCCAGAGAATAACCTAGGTATCAAAATGTGCAAGAAATATTATATAAGAAATGACTAGAATACTTAGTAAAACACATCCTGAAAAAGAAAATATTGGGGAAATGGTGTGTGTTGTTAACTGTCTGACAAACCAATTTTTTGGACCAAACAAATTTGCTCTGATAGCATACAGAGCATAGAGCAAGTATAGTATGGGCACAACTTAATATAAAACAAATGGCTAGAGTCATTTCAAATTCAGACTCATTATTTTGTAATGTAGAAAGCATTGATTGACTAGACATATTCCAAGATAGACTAAATGCCAATCAATGGATATTATAGAAAATATCAAGATATGAATTCTTAAGACTCTCACTCTTGTTCAACAGCACCACATTTTGTCTGCAAAGCATCTCCATAAAAGCATTGCCAGGTAGTCATTCATTCTATGACAGTACAGAATCAATAAAGTACTATTCAGGAAGTTCTTTTCAATACCTATAACATGTTGGCCAATGATTGAGAAGTGAAACTTTGTAAAATTAAAACTTTCTGCTCAGCTAAAGAAGCAATCAAGCAGGTAAGAAAAAAAGTCCACAGAATGGGAGAAAATATCTACCAGCTATACACCTGAGACAGAATTCATATCCAATTCTTATTCATGTAAACAAACAAACAAACAAAAGACTCACCAATGACTCATTTGAAAAATGGGCATGGATCCTGAATAGAGAATTCTCAAACAAAGGAGAAAAAAATGGCAAGAAAATATCTTTAAAAATAATGTTCATTATTCCTAGTAATCAGGAAAATGCAAATGAAAATAACTTGAGATTTCTTCTTATACCATATCAACGAAACAACCAACAGAAAATCCTGGAGTGGATGTGGAAAATGAGAACACTTGTTCAATGTTGTTAAATTACAAACTGGTCCAGGTACTCTGAAAATAAATCTGGGGCATTCTAAAAAGGCTAAAAGCAAATCTACCATATGACCTATCTATACCAAGCCTTAACATATGTCCAAAGGACTCAACATTCTGTTTCAATGATATTTGTTCAGCCATATTACTGCTCTGTTCTTAACAGCTAGGAAATAAAAACAACATAAACATCTTGCAACAAGCAAATAGTGAAAATGTGGTACATATACAATTACCATAAAATACAATTCAATGAAAAAAGTGAAATCGTGAACATTGTAGGTAAATGAATGGAAGTAGAGATGATCATATTGAATAAGGCAACTCAGAGCCAGAAAGACAAATGCTGGATGTTCTCACTCATTGTCCTAGCTCCAAATCTTCAGATGTGAGCACACAACCTGTAGTAATTATAGAAACCAGCAAAGTAACCATTTCGAGAACGGGGGTGTTGGGAGAAACAGAGAGGGGAGTAGTTAGGTAAAAGTAATCTAGTAAAGAAAATGGGAAAGGAGAACTTTACAGAGAACAGTAGAAAAATAAAAGGAAATATGGGGGAGTAGAAAAAGGAATATCATGATCTTCCAGTTTCCACCCGGAGCTGATCCTGTGCCACAGTGCTCCATACTCAAATACTGTCGGGAGAGAACTGGTCTCCCAGAAATGCCAACACACCTGTGAACACAGGTAAGATCACCACTTCTCCTCAAATTCCTGGCCCATGAGAGTCCCACCCAGAGACATCAGGACACAGGAACCAAGAAACAGCAGGGGACAGAATCCTTCTGGTTTCCATCTGCACTTTGGAGCTGACTCTGTGCCACAATTCCTCCCAGAGAGATCTGGTCTCCCAGGAGTACTGACACATGGGCTTACAGGCTGGACAAGCCACAGTCAAAGACAGCAAGATGAACTAACACCAGAGATGACCAGATGGCAAAAGGCAAGGGCAAGAACATAAGGAAGAGAAACCAAAGTTATTTGGCATCATCAGAACCCAGTTCTCCCACCACAATGAGCCCTGGATACCCCAACACACCAGAAAAGCAAGACTCTGACTTAAAATCACATCTCATAATGATGATAGAGGACTTTAAGAAGGACATACATAACTCTCTTAAAGAAACACAGGAGAACAGAGGTAAACAGCTAAAAGCTCTTAAAGAGGAAACACAAAGATCCCTTAAGGAATTACAGGAAAAACAGGAGACGGAAATGAACAAAAGCATCCAGCATCTAAAAATGGAAATAGCAGCAATAAAGAAATTACAAAGTGTGACAACCCTGGAGATAGAAAACCTAGGAAAGAGACCAGAATTAATAGATGCAAACATCATCAACAGAATACAAGAGGTAGAAGAGAGAATCTCATGTGCAGAAGATACCATAGAAAAGATTGAGGCAACAGTCAAAGAAAATGCAAAATGCAAAAAGCTACTAACCCAAAACATCCAGGAAATCCAGGACACAATGAGAAGACCAAACCTACGGTTAATATGTATAGAAGAGAGTGAACATTCCCAACTAAAAAGGCCAGTAAATATCTTTAATAAAATTATACAAGAAAACTTCCCTAACCTAAATAAAGAGATGTCCATAAATATACCAGAAGCCTACAGAGCTCCAAATAGATTGGACCAGAAAATAAATTCTTCCTGTCACATTATAGTCAAAACACCAACTGCACAAAACAAAGAAAGAATATTAAAAACCGTAAGGGAAAAGGGCCAAGTAATATATAAAGGCAGACCTATCAGAATTATACCAGACTTCTCACCAGAGACTATGAAAGCTAGAAGATCCTGGGCAGATGTTATACAGACCCTAAGAGAACACAAATGTCAGCCCAGGCTACTATACTCAGCAAAACTCTCAATTACCATAGATGGAAAAACCAAGATATCCCATGACAAAACAAAATTTATATATTTCCACAAATTCAGCCCTACAAAGGGTAATAGATGGAAAACACCAACACAAGGAGGGAAACTACACCCCCAAAAAAGTAACAAAGTAATCTTTCACCAAACTCAAAGAAGATAGCCACACAAAAATAAAAATAACAGGAAGCAACAATCACTATTCTATAATATCTCTTAACATCAGTGGACTCAATTCCCCAATAAAAGACACAGACTAACAGACTGGATAAGTAAACAAGACCCAGCATTTTCTTGCATATGGGAAACACACCTCAGTGACAAAGACAAACACTACCTCAGAATAAAAGGCTGGAAAACAATTTTCCAAGCAAATGATCCCAAGAAACAAACTTGAGTAGCCATTCTAATATTGAATAAAATTAACTTTCAACCAAAAGTTATCAAAAAGGGTAAGGAAAGACACTTCATACTCATCAAAGGAAAAATCTACCAAGAACTCTCAATTCTAAACATCTATTCTCAAAATATAAGGATACCACATTCATAGAAGAAACTTTACTAAATCTCAAAGCATATATTGTACCTCATACAATAATAGTGGGAGATTTCAACACCCTACTCTCATCAATGGACAGATCATGGAATCAACCTAAACAGGGACAGAGTGAAACTAACAGAAGTTATGGACCAAAAGGATTTTACAGATATCTATAGAACATTCCATCCTAAAGCAAAAGAATATATCTTCTTCTCGGCACCCCATTGTACCTTCTCCAAAATTAACCATATCATCAGTCACAAAACATGCCTCAACAGATACCAGAGACCGAAATAATTCTGTGCATCCTATCAGTTCACCATGGACTAAGGCTTGTCTTCAATAGCAACAAAAAACAACAGAAAGCCCACATAAACATGAAAGCTAAACAGTGACCTGCTCAATGATATCTTGGTCAAGAAAGAAATGAAGAAAGAAATTAAAGACTTTTTAGAATTTAATGAAAATGAAGGCACAACATACCCAAACTTATGGGACACAATGAAAGCAGTGCTAAGAGGAAAACTCATAGCTCTGAGTGCCTCCAAAAAGAAACTAGAGAGAGCATACACTAGCAGCTTAACAGCCCACCTGAAAGCTCTAGAACAAAAAGAAGCAAATACACCCAAGAGGAGTAGATGGCAGGAAATAATCAAACTCAGGGCTGAAATCAACCAAGTAGAAATAAAAAGAACTATACAAAGAATCAACAAAACCAGGAGCTGGTTCTTTGAGAAAATCAAAAAGACAGATAAGCCCTCAGCCAGACTAACCAGAGGGCACAGAGACAGTATCCAAATTAACAATATCAGAAATGAAAAGGGAGATATAACAATAGAAACTGAGAAAATTTTAAAAAAAATCATCAAATAGTACTACAAAAGCCTATATTCACCAAAACTGGAAAATCTGGATAAAATGGACAATTTTCTAGACAGATACCAAATACCAAAGTTAAATCAGGATCAGATAAACCATATAAACAGTCTCAGAACCCCTAAAGAAATAGAAGCAGTCATTAAAAGTCTCCCAACCAAAAAAAGCCTAGGACCAGATGGGTTTAGTGCAGAATTCTATCAGACATTCAAAGACCTAACACCAATACTCTTCAAACTATTTCACAAAATAGAAACAGAAGGAAAACTACCCAATTCATTCTATGAAACCACAGTTACACTGCATATTCTCCCTTGGAGATGGAACAGCTTTTGTCTAATCAGGAACTTGTCACAATTTCCTTTCATAAAGGACTTCTACTTCTATCATATTTAATGTTCCAAATAGATTTTAAAAACTGGTTGAGTGCATATTACTTTTAGCTTCAGAAGATATCATGTATATTTAAGAGGCATTCAACTATTATAAATTATTTTGATAACTTAAAAAAAGTCAATACTGAGTTGTATATTTTAAAATAAATTTTACTAGCTTAATTTTTTAAAAAATGAATATCAGAATACAAATTATCTTTTAGAGAAAAAAGAGATCCTTTAGGAAGGGGAATAAATTCAGGAGAAGGTGAATGGGGTAAAGGGAAATAGCAGGATACAAGTGATAGGGAAAATGGGGAAGGGAGGATCTTCAGGAGAGTGGAAATAAATATGAAAGACATGGGTTGAAGGTAAGAAAACCATAAGGGTGTCTGAAAAGACACAAGGAAGTATAATATTAACTACATTTAAAAGCCCTATAATGCACATAATTCTGTGTATTAATACACTTATATAATTTTATTTACCTTTTTAAAAATTTTTATTTTTTGATACCTTATTTACATTTCAAATGTTTCCCCCTTTCCAGGTCTCCCCTTTGGAACCCCCATATCCTCTCCCCCTCCCCCTGCCTCTATGAGGGTATTCCCCCACTCACTCACCCACCTACTCCATTCTTCCCTCTCTGGCATTCCCCTATACTGGGGGATCTAACACCATCAGGCCCAAGGGCCTCTCCTCCCTCTGATAGCCAACAAGGCCCTCCTCTGCCGCATATGTGGCCCAAACCATGGATCCCTCCATGTGTATTCTTTGATTGGCGGTCCAGTCTCTGGGAGCACTAAGGGGGTGTGGGGGTGGGGTCAGGCCAGTTGAACCTGTTGCTCCCTCCATGGGGCTGCAAACTCCCTCAGCTCCTTCAGTCCCTTCCAAATGGGGGGGTGGGGGAGTCAGGCCAGTTGAAACTGTTGCTCCCTCCATAGGGCTGCAAACTCCCTCAGCTCCTTCAGTCCCTTCTCCGACTCCTCCATCTGAGACCTCACACTCAGTCCAACAGTTGATGTGAAGTGAATCTTGGGTATTCTGAACTTTGGGGCTAAAATCCACTTATCAATAAATACACACCATGTTCGTTCTTTTGTGACTGAGTTACCTCATTCAGGATGATATTTTCAAGTTCCATCCATTTGCCTGTGAATTTTAAAAAGTCATTGCTTTTAATAGCTGAGTAGTATTCCACTGTATAAATGTATACATTTTCTGTATCCATTCCTCTGTTGAGGGACATCTGAGTTCTTTCTAGCTTCTGGCTATTATAAATATGGCTGCTATGAACATAGTGGAGCATGTGTCTTTATAACTTGTTGGAGCATCTTCTGGGTATATGCCCAGGAATGGCATAGCTGGGTCCTCAGGTAGTACTATGTCCAACTTTCTAAGGTTCCATAAAACTGATTTCCAGAGTGTACCAGCTTGCAATCCCACCAGCATTGGAGGAGTGTTCCCCTTTCTCCACATCCTCACCAGCATCTGCTGTCACTTGAGCTTTTGATCTTAGCTATTCTGACTAGTGTGAGGTGGAAACTCAGGATTGTTTTGATTTGCATTTCCCTGATGACTAAGGATGTTGAACATTTCTTTAGGTGCTTCTCAGCCCTTTGAGTTTCCTCAGTTGAGAATTCTCTGTTTAGCACTCTTCCCCATTTTTTGATAGGGTTATTTGGTTCTCTGGAGTCTAACTTCTTGAGTTCTTGGTATATATTGGATATTAGCCCTCTATTGGATATAGGATTGGTAAAGACCTTTTTATAATCTGTTGGTTGTCATTTTGCCCTATTGCCCATGTCCTTTCCCTTACAGAAGCTTTGCAATTTCATGAAGTCCCATTTGTTGATTCTTGATCTTAGAGCATAAGCCATTGGTGTTCTGTTCAGGAACTTTCCCCCTGTGCCCATGTGTTTGAGACTTTTCCTCACTTTCTCTTCTATTAGATTCAGTGTATCTGGTTTTATGTGGAGGTCCTTGATCCACTTGGACTTGAGCTTTGTACAGGGATATAGGAATGGATCAATTCGCATTATTCTACAGGTAGACTGCTAGTTGAACCAGCACCATTTGTTGAAAATGTTGTCCTTTTTCCACTAGATGGTTTTAGCTCCTTTGTCAAGGATCAAGTGACCATAGGTGTGTGGGTTCATTTCTGAGTCTTCAATTCTATTCCACTGATTTACCTGCCTGTCACTGTACCAATACCATGCAGTTTTTATCACTACTGCTCTGTAGTACAGCTTGAGGTCAGGGATGCTGATTCCCCCAGAAGCTCTTTTGTTGTTGAGAATAGTTTTGTTTAAAAAAAAAAAAAAATTAGACTGATAATACACCCTCCAAGAGCCAAAGACCACCTTTTAAATGCCAATACCAGAGGTAAGCTCTCTTTTGAGTTCATGACCAAAGCTATTAAATAGACACACAAAACATGTGGCCTATTGCTGTTAATTTTGTTTGCCTGTCCTATGGAAGTGGGATGTAATCCCATAATGGTTAAGAAATCATGTACTTTAGAAACAGGGGCCAAAAACCCTGAGCTGTAATTGACCCGGATGCCCCTCCATGAGGAGTAGCTTTAATGGTACTAGCAGACATCTTGCAAGCTTCCAAATAAGAGTCCTATCTAGCTGCAATGACTGAAAAAACACATCCATGACCAGCATGGTTTCTTAAGGGTACAGCAGTGGCAAACATACCTTGGTGTGTAAAGGAGTGGTTCTGACACTTTGATTTAATCAGGAATCCGTAAGTACTGAAACTGAAGGTCCTTTTCCGCAATTGGTTGTTGATCAATCAATAAAAATGCCAGCGGCCAATAACTGGGCAGAAAGAAAGAGGCAGGGCTTCCAGGTTCCTGCAGGCTAGGAGAGGAAGAGAATCCAGATTCTTGCAGGAGAGAAACAGAAGAGATTCAGAGGTACAGGGGAGATCTTAAAAAATGTAGACAGGTAAAGTATCCCATGGAAAGGCAGCCCCAAAGCATCTAATGGCAGCAAGAACAATGGGCTTCAGAGAAGGTAACCAGGCAACTAAGCTGAGGGAAGATTTAGAGGTGTTAAGCTAGGAGTAAAGTTAACTGGGCAACTAAGTTGAAGGAAGATTTAGAGATGTTGAGCAAGGTGTAAAGATAAGAGGCCACTATCCCAAGAGGCTTAAAAGAGCCCAGCCATTGAACCAGTTAGGCAGGTTTAAAATGAGCTAATAATGTGTGTTTCATCCAAGGATCCATCTACAACTAGTGGGGGGCTCAAAGCAGTGTAGCCAAAACTACCCCACTAGAGTGTTGGTAAGCAATAGCTCTCTAATTGAACTTAAGATCCACTCAACAAGAGGGAAGCCATGCTTGGTACTAGAAATATAGCTAACATTTCTCAGTATAAATAAAGAGCACTATAGAAAACCACAATCTTCACAATGTAGAGTTGGGGAGCCAGTGCCAGTAAATACAAGTATGAAAACACTCCTGTTCCTATCACTCAGAAAACACTGCAAAAGAGTAGGAGGAAAGATGCTAAGAGCCAGAGTATTAGATAGTCTGCTGTAAGATTATGTCTCCTAATCTCAGAAGCTATGCCTACATAATTTCAAAACTATGACGGCCCAAATGTGACACTGTTGTGTACCAATTTTCTCCAAACTGAAATATTTCTTCAAAAAGAGGAACTATTTCAAAGAGGAAATAAAGAAGTCTCATGGCACTTAAGAAGCAAACAACTCACAAGTCTCAAATAGTTCCTGATGTTAACAGGAATCATAAGCCACCTCTTTAATGTTATGGAAGAAATAAAATTTGCTGGGAGAGTGAATCTCTCCAATTGAGCTGCTTGAGAGATACTCTCAGGCCTGTCAAGTTTTCTGTGAGGTAGTTAGCAGTCTTTGCAGTTCTTTATGAGTCATCATGTAGGATGAGATACAGATACCTTTGAGTTGACCCTGTAAGTAACCCTACACAGATACTACTGTAAGTAACTTCAGCAAACACAGTGGTCCAAAGTTGGACTTTTGTGGAATTAATTACTTTGGTCTCTATCTAAAGTGAGTTCATATTTCTCCAAGAAATACTCCCCTTCTTACCTAGCATTCATAAACAAAAGCATCAGATATAACCCTATTGACCAATTCTGAATTACTCTCTTGGACTGGAAAATGGAAGTTTAAGATGATTTTCTAACCAGGGAAGTATGTCTTTAATGTTAACAATCACAATACTTAAGAAATATTACACACACACACACACACACACACACACACACAGATGCACGCACTAAATTATAATATTAGTGTTCTCCATGAAATAAAAAACAGAGCATGGATTATGAGGCAAAGAGAAGTCTGCAAAGCCTGTCTAGTAGCTCAGGGTATCACCTTTCATTTCCACTTTCAACACTGTGAGGGGAAAATGTCCAGTCAGTCTCTATATCTTACCTAGCTTATCTGATCTTTCTTAGAACCAAGAGCACTGCACATAAATAGAAACATATCTGCAAAAGGAGTCCTGCTACACAGAGACTGATAATTCTCTAAGCTCCTAAAGTATTTTCTTGTCCTTTCCTGAGAGTTGACAGGGGATGCCTTGTGATTGATTAGATCCCATTTTGATATAAGGTTAGAAACTAAGATCTCTGATGAAGTGATTTTTCATGATGGAAGCCATTAGAACATAATATGTGTGTTTTGTATGCTTTTAAATATAAATTAGAATAAAAGATTATGAAACTAAAAGGGTTTAAAGGCTAAACACTGCAAGCAATGATTCCTGTTGTGTCTCAAACAAGCATATTCCCATGATGTAATGGAACAAATTCTCCTCAGTCTCTGTGCCTACATTATAATATGTTTTGTTTACCAGGGAAGAATGTTTTCAATGTTAACAAAAGCAAGCCCTAGGAAAACTCACCAAAAACAACAACAACAAACAAACAAACAATCCCATAATGCCAGTACCTGATCACATACTAAAAACAGAGTATGAATTTGTATGTGGGGAGTGGGCATGAAAGATGATTGTCCCAATGGAGGAGGAAATAATGAGAAAGAAGAGGAAAAAAGCTGAAAGACTTTCAGAATGCAGATTAATGGCTAGAAGATGTTTTATAGCTACCTGATGTTCATTGACAGCCTGGAGGCTTATTTAATGCAAGATCTTTCTGATCTGTATTTAAATTAGCTCAAACTAAATCACCAGAAGAAAAACTATAGACAGCTTGAAGGCAAAGGGATAGAGTACAGACCTAAAGTTAACATTTGCCAAATAGATGGAGAGTAGAACCCAAGGGGGGGAAAAAAAAACGTTAAAAAAAAGAGGATTTGAGGCTCTTTCTTTTAATCACTCATCCATCTTCTTGGGCACTATTGAGCACCTTTGATGCATTGGAGCCCTGGCAAACAAATGTGGAGAATGCAGACATACAAAAGACAACCTTATCTTATAACAGGGACCTCTCAGGGGCAAAAAGAGAGAGCAAACTTCTCTCAACATGAAAACCAACATCAGCACCACAAGTGTCAACATTTTCTGTTTTTCCAGGAAGCAGACATTTCTGCCAAGAAGCCACGTAGTGAAGGGAGCAAAGCAATGAGGCTTTGAGGGTGACTGCAGCCATAATCACTCACATGAAAGCAATAGGTCATAGAGCATCAATAACTGTTCTTCTGTTCATGACAAGTGTTGGAATTAGTTCATTTCCCTTTTTTATTTCTTGCAGAATGGTCACAGGCTTCAAAGACTTCTGATTTGTATGTCTACTATCTTCTGAAGATGGATTTGCTGTAAAGTGTGTTTTTATAACTCACTTTGATAGGAAGAAAGAAAGAATACAAGGTCCACTCAAGTAGAAATCCTTTGTGCATTTAGCGTACATACACTGAAGAAGCCCAAATGCTACTCCTAAAATGAACTGTTTAATAATCCAGGTGTTACATTCACAATAAAACTTCATGTAGGTGTCTTCTTGTCAAGGAACTCAAAGCCACAAGCACAGTTCTCCCTTTCAACAGTAAGAATGGGGCCCAGATGACAGGAAGACATCAATGACTCCCCATTGGACCTGAATCCCAGGCTACTCACGTCTACCACATCTGAGGAAGGTCAAAGTAGATGAAATGAAGAATAGAGCTGGAGAGCTCAGAGAAAACACCAGATGGATTTTTAAACAATATACAGAACCCCTGAAAACCAGGCCAAATACTCAACATCTGGCAGATATCCAGAAAAACTTGTATAATGAGGCAATTCTTTTCCTTGGCTATTACTCCATCTGACAACCAGAATAAAAAAAAAAATTATTTGATGGTAGCAATAAGAGGGTAATAGGTATAAAAGAATCATGTGTGCTCATTTTTTAAAAGACAAAACAAGGACAATAAAAATATATAACATAAAACAAAAGAAATAAAGCAGGTTTTTCTGCTTTTTGTTTCTTGTTTTTTTTTTTTTTAACTCATGGTCAAACCTAGAAGGATGACTACCATAAGGAAAAAAATTACTCATTAGTGAAGAGTTAATGACCTACAAGCCTCATTTACCAAGAGAAACTCCCCACAGGATGAGAAGACATGCCAGCAATTAAGAGCAGGGAGTTCCTGTCAAGGGATCGACTTATCATTAAGACCTCCCAAGAGAACTTTTGGCAAGTGTGGTGGCTTGAAAGAAAATGGCCTCAGTGAGAAGGTGTGGCCTTGTTGGAGTAGATGTGGTGTGTTGAAGAACGTGTGTCACTGGGAGGTGGACTTTGAGGTCTTAGATGCTTAAGCCAAGCCAGTGGCTCACAGTACTCTTCTGCTGCCTGCAGATCCAGATGTAGAACTCAGAGCTCCTTCTCCAGCACCATGTCTGCCTGCACATAGCCATGTGTCTCACCATGGCAATAATGGACTAACCCTCTGAAACTGTAGGCTACCCCCAATTAAATGCTTTTCTTTAAAGGTTACCATGGTCATGGTGTCTCTTCACAGCAACAGAAACTCTAAGACAGCAAGGACACCAACATGCTAAGAACCTCCACAAAAAATTATGAACTTTGGAAAGCAGAAAATACTCTGCATATGAAAATCTTCTCAACCAAGCATTCTATTTTCTACCCTACAAACCTCAGGTCTATGGCAATCTTGCACTCCGATCAAAGGAAAACCTGCTTCTGTAGATGTTCATCTCTTCTTTCATTTACTTGCACTCAGAATAAAGTGCAAGTAAATAAGAATAAATAACTGAATGCCAAGAATTCTTTTTGTTTGTTTGTTTGGTTTGGTTTGGTTTGATTTTTGAGACAGGGTTTCTCTGTGTAGCTCTGGCTGTCCTGGAACTCACTCTGTAGACCAGGCTGGCCTTGAACTCAGAAATCCGCCTGTCTCTGCCTCCTAAATGCTGGGATTAAAGGCATGTGCCACCACTGCCGGGTAAGAATTCTTTACATATAGAGGTTGTAGTTCACATTTGAGTATTGAATAAAGATATTCAAAGGGAAACTGTAACAGAATATATACTTGACATGAGTTTACCCCAGAAGAGAATGCCTGGAAAGAAAAATAAAGGCATAAAACAACAAAACATTTTAAAATTAAGAATAAACATGGTAGAAAATAAATGGTACTATAGAAATACAACTATGAGAAATAGGATATGCTACAAAGTTATTGGATGGTTTTACTATGACTCTCAAATATACCTGTCTTGGAATGTTTCTTGTACTTTCACTGAGCTCAATATGTACCAAAATGAAGACACTTTACTGGACAAACAACATAAAAAAATGGTAACTCTGTTGGTGTACCTTGCCACATTGTCCTCTTTAACTTGGTACTATGTAATGGCAGTAAAGAAGCACATCCAGCTCATTTCCATTTTCCAAAGAATTTCCCAGGTTTAGCACTAAAACCCCCATGTCAGAAGACCCAGCAGGAACAAACCAGGAACTGGTCACTCCAGCCATACCAACCGGACTCCAGCCTAGAACAGCTACCCAGAACAACTTATGGACAGAGAACCATCAGACTTGGAGGAAGGACCAAAGTGCTAGAAGGAGTTGGTATCACCTGAAAGTGAAGGATGCTAGGCAAGTCACAAATCTCTCAGCAGGGAGCACTGGGCCATAGCTGGAGAAATGTTTGGTTGTTGTGACTTATAGAGTAGAAAGCGATGTGAGCTTTATACTTACAAAAGCCAGGGATGCTTCTAACCATCCCACACTACATTGGAGAGCCCTATGTATAGACTTGTACTGATAAATATCAGCAGTGCAGAGATTAAAAGCTTCTGGTCTAGAAAAAAAAAAAGTAAAATCAAACACAAAGTTATAGTGCAAAATGGAAAAGCACTCAACTATCCTATTAAAACTGTCAGTGGTCTAAAAAGCAACCGCTAGCTATATCCGGTTAAAGGAAGCGCTCTTAAAATTTAGTGTTGAAATTTGATAGAAGTAAATGGAATGAGGCTTTCCTGTCCTGCACAAACAGTATAGAATCAGGAAAGAAAAGGTTATATCATTAGGGAACTGTATTTTTAAAAAATTAAAATGAAAAATAAAGGAAATATCATATGGAGAGTACTTATTCATTAGAAACGCCCAAAGGACACATCAACATGAATAAAGTAGATGTGTTAGCTAAATATCAAATAATTTCCAGCATTTCTTCTTAAACATCTAGGGAGACATATCACCAGTGTAAAAATCAGGTAATTATCTTATTATTTCAAGAATGTGCTCATATTTCCAAGGGGGGAAAACAGATAAAAGATATAAATGAACAGTGTATGAATAAAATTCAAACTATCCCACAACTACATGTAGATGAAAGAGTAAAGTCAACTATCAATGATCATTTTTCACAAATCTGAAAAAAATTAAAGGATTTGATCACATGTACTATTTTGGGAGATATGGGAAAAAAGGAGAAAACATTTCAAAATTCAGACAGCTTAAAGTACCTTGGCTTTGGAAAAACAATCTAAATAACAGTTACAAGAAAATTGTTTTTAGCAGAGAACCTCCAAATTCTTCCTGAAACCTGCAGAATTGTTAGAAAATGGAAATACATTACACGCTTGGTAACAAAAGAACACATAATGATGTCTGCGACCTACCCACTGTAGAGCTCCATGGAGCCATTTAAGGAAGGAATTAAAGCCATTGCAAATGAGATGCCATGATCCATCCCTGAGAAGGAATGTGTAATGAAATGGTACCTGTCCCATTCAATGCCAAATTGGCTCAAAAAGAGAAAAAAAAATCTAATATGTACTATTGCACATATGTGGTATTATGGGTTCATTATATAAAGGAAAGGAATATCCAGGAGACACATGTCTGATGGTCTTGTTGGTTGCTGGGAAAAGATGTTCATATGTGTGTGGTTATTGGATGGGAAATCAAATAAACAAAACTGGGAAGTAAAAATAACAAAACATGGATATGATTATGTTTGCAAACAGGTAAAATTGCATGCCATTAAAAGTACATCAAGATCTTATTTAAATCACTATAAATAAAAACGTGCAATTTCTCTGCACTTTTCCTCAGCTAAAGCCCTTGTAATTCATCACTGCATCACAGAACACAGCTCTCTTGACTGATGAGGAAGGTTACCTTAGATCAGACAAAGACTGATCTTTTGGGAACAATCTTGACAGTGACACCAGAGACTTCGATTCGTTTATGCCATTCTCAAAAATGGTGTCTATTCCTTAAAGCAGATAGCCCAGATCTACCTAGACAGTAGCTAGTTACTGTGTTCATTGTACAGATTAGGAAACTAAGGTCTGGGGAGGCTCAATGACATTTCGTCATTGCAGAACTCAACAGAACAAGGTGGCCCTAGCATATGTGTCTTATTCATGGCTTATTCCGAGTTTCAGCATTGTCCATGTTATTCCAACAGACCAACACCAACAGGCCAGGGAGGTGTGTTTCATCACCATACCAGCATGACATCAGTGAGGCAGACACAGTCTCCCAGATGGAGAAGGCAAGAACAGAGGGCTGTGTTACTAGATTAAGAATCCTTGTGTCCAGTGGCTCACAGCATCTCATCTCCTGTAATTCTGTACTTTGATGTACAGAAGTTAGTCCTCATAATTTCTCACTGACTCAGCTGCCACTGAATACCTGCCACCCTTCCTCAGGAGTATAACCTTGTAGGACTCCCCTATTTACTTTGCGATGTCAACTGGTGGTGTCGACACTTATACTGGTCTCATTCAGGCAGCAATATTTCTGAGATCCCATGAGTGTAGATTCCATGTAACATCTAGGGAACACTATCTCACAACAGATTTCCTGGGCCTCTGGTTTTAAGATCTTTCCACCTCATTTTCTCCAAGGTTGCCTGAGCCTTATGTATAGAGGCTGCATTGTAGATGCAGGGTTGGCCACCTGTAATCCTTTATTTTTGGCATTTCAACCAGTTGGCGATCTCTGTAATAGTCTCCATCCATTATTTAAAAAAAAAAGAAAAAGAAAAAGAATAAAAAAAGCTTCTTTGGTGAATAATGAAAGCTACACTTACCTGTGGGTATAAAGACAGGCATTTTTAGAAGACAAATCATTACAGAAACCCACAACTAGGCAAACTGCAGAGATAAACTGACTATGGCCGTGGTCTACCACTTAATACATTGGCAGCACAAGCCCTGCACACTTAAGCTTCAGAAAACAATAGCAAAGCAGCAGGCGGGGAAGCATGGATATTATCCAGAGCCTAAGGACTAGGATATCTACTGCAAGAACATCTCAAAAGATGGGGAGCACAGGGAGTGGGGAGCGACTTAGGGGAGGAGGGGGTTGGACCTGTATTCTCAAATAACTAATAAAAGTAGTTTTTAAAATAATTAGAATACAGCCACAAATATACTGGTTTAGGAAAATAGTGGTAATAGGTTCTCCTCTTGAGTCTAGACCTTCAGCCATGAAGAGTTAGCTTCATATACAGTGATAGGCATGCGTTCCCTCCTACTGAGTGAGCCTTAAGTCCAAATCGTCAGCTATTTGTTTGCAATGATTGTGCCACTACTACATAATTTGAGACATCTTCCTGGCCTAGCCATTGTGGTTCACAGGATTTAGATCTAGATGGTACAACTGATTGCTCCTCTCTTATGGCGGCTTACAGAGCTCATTCTAATATTGTGAGACCTGATATACAGGATGGAAGCTTTTGGGTCAGCTCTAACTCCTGTTCTCTGAGTCATGTATCTCAAGGATGTGGTAGTCTTCAGCAATAGGGTTGTACCTTCAAGTTCTGAAAAGCAACCAAGGGCAATGGTGATAGCTCATATTGTTTTCAGAGACATTGCTCTGATGAGAAACTGAAATCAAGATAAAGTCATTCCCTACTTCATAGAAGAACAAAGTTAACATGAGTTATGACAATAGTGGATATTGTAAATAAAGTCATTTCATCAACAGAAATTTCATTGAGACAAACCAAAGAGACACAACTTTTCCTAGGAGTCTTTGGCTATATGGTAAACATTATTGAATAGTACCGAGGATGTGTTTTGTATTGAGCTTTTGCAAAAATGTTTATTCCAAGCATCCCTTGGTCTTTTTGTTGTTGCTACTGTTTTTGATTTTTGTGAAAGAGTGAAATCACCAGTGTTGAGTAGTTCATTTTATTTAAACAGAGCTGGAAGACCCTTTCTGCATGTTTGATTTTCTCTAGTAGCTAACTAATGAGAGACCAAATCTGTTAAGATCAGGTTCCATTTTAGAGAACCTGACCTAAGTTTGAATTCAGGTACACCAACAGGCTGGTTTCTAGCATCAGTTTCCAAGTTATTCCCCAATAAAACCTGAGCCTTTCTCCAGTTTCTAGACTAACCGCAACACATCCAGCATTCTCAAGTTAATCCCCAACACGCCTGTCCCCTGCCTAATAACCACCAATGCAGTGGGAAGCAGAAGTTAAGTTTATGGTTTGACTCCGAGCACCAGCCAGTTATGCTAAAGATCACAGTAGCTCTCCAGTTAGATGCTTGCCAGGCTACTGGTGTGATTGCATCGGATTGGCTTTGACTGCTGTCTGGTCTTTTGGGGTTCGCTAATATTTCCCTGGCACTACACTAAGCTGTCCTCATAACTAAGCTTCATTCATAGCAGCCCAACTGCTTTGAAGTTTTTCTTCTACTTATTTAATTTAGAATATAATAATATTTTTATCCTTAAAAACTTTCTTAATTTATTCTTTGGCAATTTTGAGCATGTAAGGTGTTTTGTTATTTCTCTTCTCTTGGGATTATAATTACATCATTTCCTCTCTGCTACCTTCCTTCGAAAGCCCTCTTTTTTCTCAAATTCATGGCCTCTTTTTGCTTACATTGTTATTACATGCATACATTTGTATACAAATATATTCTTAAATACATGTATACAACCAGCTCAGACAGTCTGAACAGAAGCTGAGCAAGAACAACAATACACACGTCAAAATGAAGGGGAAAGCCTAAGGCCTTAACCTATAGAAGGAACTACAGGAAACAAAGGCATGCTGAAAGCAGAAATAGTCTGTCCCAGGAATGATAACACCAGTTGGTTACCCAATGCCCAACGGCCAACCAGAAAACATACATACAAGTAACATTCTGCTTTGAATTTTTTCAAGCACTCTGAGAATACGCCGGTCATTACACAGAGCCACTACAATCATGATGGCTGCTTCAGGACTTCTTGTTCTAGGCACAACCTCTCTAGACACAGATTTTCAAAGATGTCATCATAAGACTGAGAGGCCAAGTCTTCTAAGTTTAGACTCCATTTTAGAGAACCTGACCTAAGTTTGCACTCAGGTAAACAAACAGGCTGGTACCTAGCATTAGTTTCCAAGTTGCCCCCAATAAAACCCAAGCTTAACTCCAGTCTCTAGCCTAACCCCCAATAAGACCAGCATCTCCAGGTTATACCCCCAACAAACCTGCACCCCCAGCCTACAAACCCACCCTCTGCCTAACAACTTCCAATGCAAAAGGAAGCAGAAATTAAGTTTATGGTATGACTCCCAGCCCCAGCCAATTATGATAAAGGTCATAGTAGCTCTCCAACTAGCTGCTTGCACACTCACTGCCCCCCTCTGCCCTGCTTGCTATTTTCTTGCCCCACAGATGTTCAGGGTTCCTCTCTCCACCAAAAACCATCTTGTCCTTTGTGATGGCAGTGCATTGAGAGGCCCCATGCTAGCTGGAATAAAGACCCTACTGTTGTGATTTGCATCTGATCTGCTCCTGTCTGCTTTATTTGTGTGTGTGTTTGGTTTTTGTTTTTTTGGTTTTTTGTTTTTTTTTTAGGAGGGGGGTGTAACCCTTCCCTGGCACTACAAGACAAACCTCTGTGAATGCTAGTTGACCCTGCTCAACAAGCAACTAGTCTGTCAGGGCAAAAGGAAGCATTTCCACCTGTGACTCAGTGCAAAGCTTATGTTTAGCACAAAGCAAAGCCTGTGAGTAATGGCTTTTGAGTTTATTCTGTGATTGATCCAAGTTCTAATGCCCACATTGCATATCATACTTATGTCATATCTTTTTTTTTTCCTGGCTAAATGATCAGCTTTATGTTTAATATCAGCCAGAGGCATCCTCCTGGGCCTTTCCCAGATTGCAACATTAAACCCAAGCAAAAGCTTCTCCGAGGTGGCTTCTTCTTTACTAGTTGTTGTCTTTATCAGGAGGGAAAAGGGCTGAGATGGTTACATAAAGGCAAGACAGTGCAGAACCATAGCAGGATTGTCAGCATCAAGCATAAGTGTTCTCTGAAATGATTGGGGGCAGAAACTGACTGTGGGAACAGAGGAAGCTAGCAACAGTCACAGTGGAATAAGTTAAGTGAGCCACCAAGACCTAAAGACCAAAGGCACTCAATACAGCAGTTTGTAGCTGTTCAATACTAGCTGGTGTTTGAGTTCTTCAGCACTTACTACTGAGGGTTCTGACACACAGAGCTTGGAATCCATAATACTGGTCACTGTCTGCTACTGTCAATCCTGGCTGTCATGAGCTGTGGATCACGGCTTGCAGAGTTCAGGGCTATAATTTGAGTTTTCAGACTTAAAGTCTAGACTCTAGCAGCCCTGAAAAACTAAGCATTTGTCCACCCTTTACCCAAATGCCATTTAAAGGTACAAGTGCCAACTAAGGGTAAGAAAGATCTATTCAATTTAGTTACATTTGGAAGAATGGGTAAAGGGGACTAGTAATCCCTAATTATATCTTCATGGTATAGACATGAGTTTTGCTTTAAAAAGAGGGGAAATCAGGGCAAGGGAAGGCATGCAGAGATAAGAAGTCCTGGTCTAGCTGTTGCAGCTCAGGTTCTGGAAAGTAGTCTGCAGAAATTTGTTATCATGATCGTTGTTAGGGAAGATCTTGTTCCTACAAAATTACTTCTCTTCCATGGTGGATAATTGTCCTCATCTTGGGAGTGGTCTATCCTGAGATGTTCCGCTATTCTGAGAATTCTAGGCGACACAGGATGGAAGGTTAAGAACAGTGAATTATCAACTATGTACTGAAAGGTTAAGGGCAGTGAATTATCTATATACCTTCAGCTAAAGTAAAGGAGGCAGCCATAAAATAAGGAGGATGGAAACTTGGATCCTGTTTTTAGTTACTTTGTGGGAGGGAGTGAGGACTGCATGCTATTTAGCAAATGTGACTTCTAAGTGCCTGTTTGGGGACTGTGACACTTAAGGCCCAGAGCAGTAAGCCTCTGCTCTGGGTATGTACCTGGCCCATGAACCTTGACTTAAACTCTACTTTATTGAACCTGCTGTCAATGAGCATCTGAGACTAGAGTTCACCTCACATCCTTGGCACTCAGGTGTCTGGAACCACCACCACCAAGGAAGCTTCCTTTGCAAGTTTATGACTTACATCTGGATACAGCAAAAGAACTGCAGACAGCTTCTTGGTAATACTAGGAGAAGCATCAAGTTTTTTCCTCCAGCAGATTAAACTTTCAACCTTCATTATCTGGTTGTGTTCTGTCTCAACCAAAACCATCAGGTAAGAGACTATGATTCACTTATTGCCATTCCAGTACCTCCGTTAAAGAATTTAACATGCCTGACTAAGGCAGGTGGAATTATAATTATGTTCTGCTAAAGACATCAAGTTTCTCTCTTCAGCTGTGTTTCTAATTTACACCTACATAATGGGAACTTATAGCTGTAAGACTCAGATTCGCTAAACTGATCAGCTCCTTTAAGCTTATTTAACAATTACTTATCCATCAGTTACCAGTGCTTAGTAGAGACTTTGAGGGGGCTACAACTCTGTCCCAGGATGAACTTGGACTGTTACTTAACTTCATTATGACTTATGTTTTTCATCAACATGATAGGCTGTTTCTAGCCTCAGTAGAATAAAGTCTTCTAAAAGTTGGTCTCTGTTATAAACAAGAACCTCTAAAGAGCCATTTCTATGGAAAGTGCTAGACATTCAACCTTAGTAGTGGGCATTCTGGACACAAGGTAAAATGAGAAACAAAAACTTACATACATGAAGATTATATCTTTAATTGCTAGTTAAGTAGCATACATTCTTATTTCTCTTGATTACTGGCAGTATATGAGGTAGGTCAAGAACAGCAGCGGCGTAAGGGTTAAAAGTCCCAAACAGCATATCTTATCGGAACCTTATTAGGAGAAGGTAGACTGTAAGGGTTCTGAATCTCTCAGGGGCTGGTAAGATTTGGGCAATGAAAAGAATTTACTTTAAAACGTGGACTCTCAGAAACCTCAAGAAAACATTCCCATGTAAGCTGTTCAAACAACAGCTTCCCAGATATATCAGAATTAGCCAATGACTTGGCAAAATAAATGACCTGGTGCTAGTCCAAAATTTTAGAGCACTGAGTCCAGGTGGAGACTGAGGACATGAATTTCAAAGAATTTCTCAAGAGCTATGGCTACTGTTCTGGAGACCACACGTGGAAAAGCCACTGGCCTTAATGACTACAACTACCTCCTGGTTTGTTGTACTGAAGGGGAACTGGGAAGGGAGAAGCACTGAGAGGGGAGAAGCACCAAGAAGGGAAAAGCACCGAGAAGGGAGAAGCAGAGAGAAAGGAGAATGATCAGACCTGCGTAGCAAGAATCCGAAGTACAGAGCATCTTCCCAGACATCCTCAAAGACCCAATCATCCTTCTTCATACTTTATGGCCTTCAAAGCTGAAGTCAACACACAGCTTTTTAAAACAGAAAAATATTCTCTTGAAAAGGTAGTGAGGAAGACAAATGTGATTAATCTCCTTTTATTTGGGGTCTAGAGAAAAATGACTCTGTTGTGTTGCTATAGATTTTGACAAGTGGCCAGATTTTGGCTCTTAACTCCAAAGCAACATCCCTGCTCCAGGAGACAGGAGACACAACAATTAACATTCAGACAGGACATCTCAGGCTCCACCAGCAGCCCAGATTCTGCTGCCCCTGGGGATATTGATTCAAAGAATCAATTTTGCTTATAAATTAAAGGGGGTGAAAAGGTCTAATCATTAAAGTGCAGAAGATTTGGTTTAAGTGCAGAATGATTATGTGATGGGGGGAGATTATGATAGCTTGAAGATCAGTCATTTGCAAATGTTATTTTTGGACTCAGAAGAACCTTAGGTATCAGGAGGAAATGTAACACATTCTAAGTCTACTCACACTTTTCCAAATATGGGTTTATATGATCAAATATGGGCTTGTATGTATAGTAAAGAAATAATACCATGAGGGTTCTTTGTCATGTTTTAAAAAAAGAAAAGCCAGTTGATTTAAGAGACAACATCCAATTAGAGTGGATCATCTCTCACCCTTAACGGCTCTCTAATAGGTTTCTGGGGTCCTCACAGTACGTGACTCTGTACCAGTCTCTTACTTCATTAGTTTCTCCCCATGCAAAATCCTTGTCAACAGTGTGTATTTTCTATTGAGCTCTGTGAGATAACTAGTTATATCCAATAATTAAAAAAAAAAAAAGAATCCCCCCATGGGCAGGTAAGAAACACTTAGCTTCAGAAGGACCTAAACCCCTACTGTTGCTCTTTATGTTGGGAAGTTGGGTATTAGGACTACCTTCCTTCCATTCTGTTCATTGTGCACCATGTTTACCATGGTGATCCCTATGAAGATCAGTATATTGGTCTGCTCAGCCTACCCAATGAGAACAGCACGAAGTGAATGGTGAAAACAACATACGCTCATTTTCTCACAACACTGGAGGTTGGTAAACCCAGTATCAAGGTTTGGAGAAGCTGGTTCCCCTGAGGCCCTTCTTTGTATCTTGAAGATGGCTATCCTCTTGCTGGGTCTTCAAGTTCTCTTTGCTTTGTACATGCACATTTCTCTCTTTATTATAAGAATCTCAGGTTACACTAAACTAAGTTCCCACCTCAGAGGCCTCATTTTAGTTTACCCCCTCCCCTTTTAAAAAAACTTAACATGAAATATGATGACATTTTGAAGGACTCAGTATTGAGATTTTGACATAAATTTTCGAGGAAGAAGACCACAGTGGATTCCATAAAAGAAATCAACATACTTATACTTTACTGTTTCATCCTTTCTGGGAAGCTCATCTGAGGAATTGGATCTGGGAGAAATAATCTCCATACCTTAAGTGTCCCCTCCTATCATGAAAACTCAATTCATTCTTTATTATAAAGATTTCCATTGAAGTCATCGAGCATAGGAAGATAAACAGGCTTTGGTATGTGTGTGTGTGTGCAAGAGACAGAGTCTTATCTGTAACATCCAGAAAGGGACAGTTGTGCTTAGAAAACTCAGGTGTTAGAACATGGAGGTGCGACTCCAGAACATGAATCCAGAAGTCTTCAAGAGACATGGTGTGAGTTTACAAGATCTCACACCCAAATAGTGATGCCTCTGACCCTTGCAAATCCTAATGCTCTTCTTTTCCTCCTGCATGCACTCCCTGAAGTCCCAGGGCATGGGAGAAAGGCAAAATCCTATATGTTTTACTCAGCCCTACATATTGCCAGTGGTAGAGCCTGGGACCTGGTGTGTTTTAATGAGGTCTCTAGCTTTACACAACTCTTCCATGTTCCTCTTAAAATATATTCAATACAGCCAGGACCCAGCGAGATGGAGGGAGTCCCTCTACACATCCTATAGTCTGAGATACCAGGATGATGCAGACAAAAATTATGGAAATTATTCCAAAACGAAAAGGAAAGTTGGCTCAGATAATCCCAACTAACTCTTCATTTATGGCAGCATTTGATGGTCCACTACCACTATCAGCTCAGAAAGAGTTATGAATGTTCTTACCTAAAACAGCCAAAAAAAGAAAGAAAGAAAGAAAGGAAGGAAGAAAGAAAGAAAGAAAGAAAGAAAGAAAGAAAGAAAAGATTGAAACACAGGCGCTGTTTTTAACCCAATGGCTCCAATAATTGTCTCAATTGTCCAATTACATCAGCCTTTTCAAAAAGGCCTAAAAGATATTGACATTTGAAAACAGGCAGATCATTAGTCATGCTGGGTCACCTCGCCTTTGGCTTCTGCTTAACCAGACATCCATGGTCAGTTGCCCCTTCCTCTCTTCAGAGTGGTGCTATGAATAGACCAACTAGACAGTGTACCTATTCAGCCACGGAGTAAAAGCCATGCATAAATAAAGCTGTTCTACTGTTTTCATTGTTTTGTCAACATAATACTTTGATCCAGAGACTATCTAAAACGAAATATATGTGTTGAAGACAATTTATGCACTCAGACAAGTTTTCTAAAGTATTGGCATTAGGGAAAGAAGATCAACTTCTTTATAGAAACTGTCAAATTTCTCCATCAGCAAAGAAGCTCATTGAGAATATGACTACTAGCATGAGCACATTATGAGACTAGTAACCAAAATCCTTCTAGAAAATTCCCTGAAATGTGGGATTTTCTTCCAGTTTTTCCCCTCTCAGCTCAAGGTAATTAGGAGTGCCTCACCTCCCTATGCCCTCCTGCCTTCAGCCTAGTCTTGTTATAATTTTCCAGTACAAAATAACTTATCCTTTTAATAGTTATTAAAACACATGCTGGATGCTGAGTAGTACTGTAAATCAGCTCTTTGTTCTGCCAAGTCTTATGGTCCTTGCCATGCCTACAATCCCATGCTGAAGGACACTTTATTGTGATAAAGGCAGTTATGGTTTCTATCCTGAGTTTTTTTTACCCTATATCTAGGTGATTGAACTAAGAGATGTCTTCAATTATCTGATATGAGACAGGGATCATCAGTTTAAAAAATAAGTGTGTGAACACTATTACCAAAGGCATTTAGTGCAGGAGACAAAGATGTGTATGCTAAAAATAGAAACTTAATATACGAGACACACCAGAAGTAAATGACGATCAGATGCCAGGAGACAGAAGAATCCACAGCTAGCGACAGCTTTGACTAAGCCAAAGCCACACAACAATAAGTTGTTAGCAGAGAAAAGCAAAGGGTAAAGTTAAAAAGAGAAGGAAAAATGGGAATACATCTGGGTCACAAGAGAGGCAATATAAATTAGTATAATCCATGGGAGTATATTTTAAACATTCAGTTATTGCAAACTAAATACAGTATATTCCAGTGCTCCAACAAGAAAAATGAGTCTGTGTATTTTTTCTTATTCTCCCGGTCTTAGAAGTCAAAGAGAATGGGGTGTTCCCCGTTTACCTCAACCAATATGGAAAACAAAGAAACAAACAAAAACCTCTCTACTAGTCAATAGTAGGAGAGGACAACTACATACACAATTATAGGACAGGTGATAAATGGCTGTTCAAAGAAAATAGAGGAAGACCTTATAACAAAACAGGGATTGATTATTTCTTGGACTGAGTCTTAAAGGTCAAGCAGGAGTCGGAAGCACCAGAAAAAGACATTTAAGGCAAAGTTCTTGAGTCTAAAGGCACTGAGGCATGGCACAAATGATTGGGCTTAGAAAACTACAGATCTCTTGATTCAGCAAGAGTGAATGCTAAATCTGGGGACACTCAGAGAATGTCCTCAAGGTAAGAGGATAGCTGGGTCTGCTACAACAATATAGTGAAAATAACATGACATTTAATTCTGAGAAGCTTTGTGGTACTGCTGGCTGAGGGTCTATAAAGGAATGAAGAGAGATTTGCATTTCTGAAAGTCCCTCCTGCATGCACTGTGAGAATGCATGTGACCAGTACAGAGACTTGAGTGAGTAGAAGACAAATGTTATTTGGCAGGTTGAAACAAGAGTGGTTTTACCAAATGGGGACTAGATAAACATGGGGTAAATACATTATGAGAGGAAGTAAAAGGTTCAGAAATTAGTACCATGTTGAAGAAAAGAAATGGAGACTTCTAAAAGCAACTTCAATCATTCCAGTAATGACAAATTACCATATGAATTAGTAGACTAATAGAACTGAATGAATGAAAGGAAATGAATGAAGGGAAAGGAAGAGGAAGAACACAAATCCAAATATGTGGATATTTAGATCCACACAGATATCCAGGAAAGATTTAAGATAGTCTTCATTGTCAACTTGACTGTGTTTTTAAATCAGGTAGGATACAGAAGCACACGTCTCTGTGCATCTGAGGAGATGCCAGTAGGTTAATTGAGGGAATAGTCTCACCTGAATCACAACAGCACCATCCCCTGGGGAGTCTGGCAAAATAAAAGAGGGAAGAGATGAAACCAGAGCATGTCAGCACTCACATGCCTTTTTCCTTATAGCCACCAAGACATCAGTTACACTCCTATACTGTTCCTGTTGTGATGAACCCTCCGAAACTGAGCAAAATAACCCCCCCCACTAAAGTTGTCTCAGACATTATATCACAGTGACCAAAACCAACTAATGGACCAGGATATTTGGGGAGGGGGAAAGTTTGTGGAAACACTGTAAAGAAAATAGCTGTGAGAAGTCCCTGTGTATAGTCTTCGAATTGTCGTATGCAGAAAGAGATGTAGTGAAGGATATGTCTATGGATAGCCCCTCACCTGAAAAGACAATAGAACCTAGCACAGCTGAATTCTCTATAATCTGTGTCTCTGCCACATCAATTCCTTTAAATCGCCAAAATGGAGACTAGCACTGTTTCATTCTAGAAGGAGCACCTACATACTAGTCCCTCATAATTTCACATATACATACTCCATCTCTACAGTATGTAAAAACTATCCCCTGTGCTTCCCTTGGAAGCTTCCCAATACATAGCAGTTATTGACAGTGGGAGAACACACAAACCAGAGACAAGAATGCCTTTCTTAAACCTGTGCCCAACAACTGCAAAACCATGAGAAAGATGTTTTACTGAGCTATCATTTAATTAAACCTATTGCATGGATCAGGCATAATGTGAAGTAATTTATGCGCCTTTTCATTATATATATATATATATATATATATATATATATATATATATATATACATGCATTAGGGATTTCTTCACAATGTAGAGATTAGCAATGGGAAGCAAAAGGTTAAATAATCTGCTACAAATTAACAACAGAAGCCAGTTTTAGACCAAAAATTTATTTGAAGACCAAAATCATGTTCTTCTCATCACTCTTGATCAGATCACTGAATTCTCTTTTAATTTAGCAATTTCTGTGTCTGTAAACTACAGAGAAGCATGCATACTTTGACATTCTAAAGGGGTTAAATGAAGGTCAAACGAGCCATTATATATGAAAATGCATTGAAAGTTTT
Organism: Rhynchomys soricoides; assembly: GCA_019843965.1. Taxonomy (NCBI): domain Eukaryota; kingdom Metazoa; phylum Chordata; class Mammalia; order Rodentia; family Muridae; genus Rhynchomys; species Rhynchomys soricoides. The sequence goes on along the minus strand of JADRCH010000015.1, from coordinate 3,168,634 downwards.
AAAACATAGGAGCAGAAATGCTTACATATATCCAAAATACTGGAGCTGGAGAGATGGCTCTGTGATAAGGAGGACTCCCTGCTCTTGCACAGGACCAGAGCTAGGTTCCCAGCATCCACATTAGGCTGCTCACAGCCATCCATAGCTCCAGCTCCAGGGGGTGTAATGACTTTCATCTGGCCTTTGTGAGCATCCATATGAACATGCTCATATACATGAATAACAAAATAAAAGAATTTATAAAAAGGCATTTGGCATCGCTGTTTTTTGGCTCCTTTTCAGTTAATTGAGAAAGTGCTTTAAATGTCTAATGTGGAATCACCGGTCACTTCTGGGAACTTCGTGTGAGAATCTCAATCTTTCTTCTAACCTGTTGCAGAGAGGAAGGAGTGTGACATTTAATAACCCTGGACTTTTAGTGACTACAGAAAGTAGAATTTCCTACCATTTAAGTATAGCGGTTTTTGGGAAAAAAACAAAAAACAAAACAAAAAAACAAAACAAAAAACCTACTCATGCTATCTAAAAGCCACTATGATTTGTTACTTGAATAGCATCTGGCTTATAATGACTAGCCTAGAAATTATGCAAGGATAGAATTTTTTTTTCTGTATTTCAGCATCCAATATGTGGTGAACAGAAACTTCACTAAAGTTCCCACCTGGAACTAAAGACAAATTTAGCAAGGAAGGGCATAACAACCACAATGGTCTTTTACTACAAAAGAGGTGCCATAAAATTGAGAGGCAAATGTCCAACTGGATATATAAACAACCAAGTAGAAGCAAAAGAATCTTGAGAAAACAACAACAGCAACATCAACCAATAAGATGAAATAATGTCTCCAAAAAATAATAATAGCTCCCTCGAAAGAGATCTTTGGAAAAGGGACTTGATTAATTGACTCACCAATCAAAAAACAGAGGCTAGCTGAATGGATGAATAAACAAAATATGTTTATCTATTGTCTACCAGAAGTTCATCTTGGCTTTAAGTGTAGGCAACATCCTCAAGTAACAATATGGAAGCCGTACTCCAAGAAAATGGGACCAGAAAGCAAGCAGATGTTGCCATCCCAGTATCTGGTAAAATAGACTTCAAACTACTACTAATCAGAAGAGTCAAAGAAAGACACTTCACTAATCAAGAGACTGGATAATCAAGAAAAGACCACAATACTAAACATATATTCACCAATTTTGGTGCACCCCATTTCAAAAAAGCACATGGTAATGGAATTAACAACTAACACAAACCCAGTAATAATAGGTGATTTCAACATCCCACCTCTTCTAATAGGTAGATCATCTGTGGTCCTTGTAAACACCACAGTCAACAGAATAACAATCCACATGAACTAAGAAGTCAATCCAGTTCACACAACTTAGTTAGCTGGTGTTATATCAGACTGCTAGTGCAGTTTATTTTGGACATATTTAACACAGTACAATTTTTGCAAAAAATTTCCTGGTAACAGTCATACAAATCCTATGTTCACAACAAAGCACAAAGTGTGACCATACTAAAACTCTTTTGCAAAATACGTGTGACCTCTACCATGCACATAGGTTCTATAGCTTAAGGACGTAGGATCTGGTGTGGTCTCAGTCATACAGATAAAATACAGTTCACCAGGTTATAAAATGCATATATACAAAGTAAACATCTCCCCTAAGGATGGGTTCTATTGACTGAAAAAGACAATCAAAAATTAATAAACTATAAGCAACTACAAAAAAGAAAAAAACAAAAGCAACATCAATGAATCTAACATCTAATTCTTTGAGAACATAAACAAAATTGATAGACCTTTGTGCCAACTGACCAAAAGAAAGAGAGAGGGGATACAAACTAACAGAAATAGAAACCAGCAATGAAACATTAAGGCTGTGCTGAGGGTAATCTGAACTGTAGAAGTCTGGCTCAAAAGATTTCAGAGGAGACAAATTTTAGTGTGTGATCTGGAGACTGTTCTTGTGATATTTTGTTTGAAAATGTGGCTGCTTTTGGCCCTTGTCTGAATAGTCTCCCTGAGGCTAAAGTAAAATGTTGTGGATTTATTCTGTTGACAAAAGAAATATTATAATATCCTAGTATTGACTCTGTCGTGTGGTTATTAATGTTCCTAGTGTCCACTGTAATGAAGTTCTACTCCCAATTAGCAGCTTTCCTTGACAGGTATCCCAGGCTCTGACATCTCCAACATTATTAGTTATTAGTATTGACTTTTGTGAAATCTGTAATGGATAGAAGCAATGAGCAGTTAAAACACAAAATGTACAGTTTGAGGAGAAAAGAGGCACCAGGAGGTAGAATGGACCTAAATTATGTTCAAGGAGATAGATAGATTAATTGATATTAAATGGAATAAGGGAAGGGATGACCTCGGGGCATTTGGATTTATTCTGTGTAGGATAAGCAGATAAGCTTCCAACTTAGGAAAAGAAATTAAAGAAAAGTTTAGATCCAGGTGTGGTGGGGCATGCCTATAATCATAGCACTCTAGAGTCAAAGGCAAGTGAATCTCTGATGACAAGGTCAGGCTGGTCTACAGAGCAAGTTCCAGTATAGCTAAGCTTAGACAGTGAAAGAAGTAATTGAGTACAAAGATGGTGAAGATGGAATTGAATGAGAACACCAGGTTCCAGGTTCCAGCCCCATCAAGCAGAAGAACTAGGCAGTTTTGGTCACATGGTTCTAATTTTTGAGTTAAGAAAAGAAAGAGGTTATGAAATCTCCTTCTGTGACCAAGGAAAGCCACTGAGGTCATGCATGTGTCAGGAGTGTCCCCACATGGAGAGCTAGAGAGGCTATTATGTGAAGCTGTGAAGTTGAAGCCTGGGTTGTCTTGGAAACCCTAAGATGTTGGAGATGCCAAAGATGTGTGATACCTGTCAAGGAAAGCTGATCACTGGGAATGGAATCAGCCTAAGAGAGCAAATTATGCTGCAGTCAACAAAACTAAACACAATTGGAGATCTAAGAGGGCTTTGGTTTGAGACATGGAGTTGCAGAGTTTTGAGTTTGCCCAGCTCGTTTTCAGTCTTGCTTTGGCACGGTATTTCCACACAATGCTCTCTTTCTTCCCTTTTGCAATAGTAGGGTATATCCTGTATACTAATAGTAGGGTATATCCTGTATATTAATAGTAGGGTATATCCTGTA
>JADRCH010000015.1:3123921-3165459 GCA_019843965.1 Rhynchomys soricoides | reverse complement strand
TAGGGTATATCCTGTATATTAATAGTAGGGTATATCCTGTATATTAAGTGTTGAAAGTACATGATCTGCTTTTTTTATCTTGAATTTATCAGGGAGTGCAGTTAAGAGATTACCATGATTCTCAGAAGGATTTTGGACTTCGCATTTTATAGACCATGGTGACTTTTAATGTTGGACTTAAAACATTTATGCATATGATATGGCTGAAACTATGGGGCCAGAGAAAGGAGAATTGTGGTTTGAAAGAAAATGACTCTCATGGGCACACAGGGGCTGGCAATATTAGGAGATGTGGCCGTGCTGGAGTAGGTATGGCCTTGTTGAAGGGAGTGTCTCTCAGTCTCAGCTGCAGGTTGATCAAGATGAGGAATGCTCAGCTCCTTCTCCAGCACCATGTCTTCCTGCATGCCGCTATGCTTCTTGCCATGATTATAATGGACTAAACCTCTGAAAATGTAAGCCAACCTCAATTAAATGCGGTTTTTTATAAGAGTTGCCATAGTCATGGTGTCTCTTCACAGCAATGAAGTAAGAATAACTAAGACAACAGCAATAAGGCAAGAAAAAAATTAAAGAGATACAAATAAGAAAGAATTAGTCAAATAATCTCTTATTAGCAGGTGACAGAATAATACACACTTGAGATACAAAAAGCTTACCAGAAATATTCTAGAAATGATAAACCCCAGTTCAGCACTTCATAGGATACTGAATCATCCTGCACAAATCAGTAACTTTTCTATACATAACAATAAACATACAGAGAAGGAAACCATGAACAGAATTCTATAGCCTCAAAGAAAAGAAAATATCTGGGAATAAACATAATCAAAGAAATGAAGGGCTTCTACAATAAAAATTTCAAACATCTGAATAAAAAACTGAAAAAAATACACTAAAAAATAAAAGCATATCTCATACTCTTGGATAGGTAGAACTAATATTGTGAAAATACTCTACCAAGAGAAATTTGCAGATTCAATGAAATCCCAATCAAAATACCCACTACAGTGTTCACAGAAATGGAAAAAAAATCTAAAATTTTCATGGAACCAGAAGGAAAAAAAAAAGATACCCAAAGCAATCCTAGGCAAAAAGAATGCTAGAGGGTTTGCTATTCCAGATTCCAAAATATGGTTAAAGTAACAAAATAATAATTATTATTATTTTTATTTACTACATTATTTACATTTCCAATGTTTTTCCCTTTCCATGTCTACCCTTTGAAAACCACCTATCCCATACCCCTTCCCCCTGATTTTAGAGGGTATTCCCGCACCCACATACCCACTCCCATCTTCCCTCCCTGGCATTCCCGTATACTGGGGTATTTAACTCTCTCAGACCCAAGGGCCTCACCTCCCACTGATGATCAACAAGGCCCTCCTCTGTCACATATGTGGCCAGCACCATGGGCCCCTCCATATGCATTCTTTAGTTGGTGGTCCAGTCTCTGGGAGCACAGGGGGAAGGGGGGGGTGATTAGTTGACGCTGTTGCTCCTTCCCCATGGGGCTGCAAACTCCCACAGTTCCTTCAGTCCCTTCTTCTACTCCTCCATATGGGACCCCATGCTCAGTCCAACAGTTCCTGTGAATTGAATCATGGTTGTTACAAATTTTGGGACTAATATCCGCTTATCCGTGAGTACATGCCATGTTCGATTTTTGTGACTGATTTACCTCACTCAGGATGATATTTTCAAGGTCCATCCATTTGCCTGCGAATTTCATGAAGTCATTGCTTTTAATAGCTAAGTAGTATTCCATTGTATAAATGTACCACATTTCCTGTACCCATTCCTCTGTTGAGGGACATCTGGGTTGTTTCTGACTTCTGGCTATTATAAATATGGCTGCTATGAACATAGTGGAGCATGTGTCTTTATTATATGTTGGAGCATCTTCTGGGTATATGTCCAGGAGTGGAATAGCTGGGTCCACAAAAAGTATTATGTCCATTTTTCTGAGGGTCCATCAAACTGATTTCCAGAGAGGTTGTATCAACTTGCATTCTCACCAAAAATGGAGGAGTGTTACTCTTTCTCCACATCCTCACCAGCATCTGCTGTCACCTGAGTTTTTGATCTTAGCCATTCTGACTGGTGTGAGGTGGAAACTCAGATTTGTTTTGATTTGCATTTCTCTGATGACTAAGGATATTGAACATTTCTTTAGGTGCTTCTCAGCCATTCGAGTTTCCTCAGTTGAGAATTCTCTGTTTAGCTCTGTTCCCCCTTTTTTGTTGGATAGGGTTATTTGGTTCTCTGGTGGTGTCTAACTTCTTGAGTGTTTTGTGTATATTGGATATTAGCCCTCTATTGGATGTAGGAATGGTAAAGGTCTTTTCCCAATCTGTTGGTTGCCGTTTTGTCCTATTGACAGCGTCCTTTGCCATACAGAAACTTTGCAATTTTATGAGGTCCCATTTGTTGAGTCTTGATCTTAGAGCACAAGCCATTGGTGTTCTGTTCAGGAACTTTTCCCCTGTGCCCATGTGTTCAAGACTTTTTCCCACTTTCGCTTCTATTAGATTTAGTGTATCTGGTTTTATGTGGAGGTCCTTGATCCACTTGGACTTGAGCTTTGTACAGGGAGATAGGAACAGATCAATTTTCATTCTTCTACATGTTGACTGCCAGTTGAGCCAGGACCATTTGTTGAAAATGCTGTCTTGTTTCCACTGGATGGTTTTAGTTCCTTTGTCAAAGATCAAATGACCATAGGTGTGTGGGTTCATTTCTGGGTCTTCAATTCTATTCCATTGATCTACCTGCCTGTCACTGTACCAATACCACGCAGTTTTATCACTACTGCTCTGTAGTACAGCTTGAGGTCAGGGAGGCTGATTCCCCCAGAAGTCCTTTTATTGCTGAGAATAGTTTTTGCTATCCTGGGTTTTTTATTATTCCATATGAATTTGAGAATTGCTCTTTCTAAGTCTATAAAGAATTGAGTTGAAATTTTGATGGGGATTGCATTGTATCTGTAGATTGCTTTCAACAAGATGGCCATTTTTACTATATTAATCCTGCCAATCCATGAGGATTGGAGGTCTTTCCATCTTCTGAGGTCTTCTTCGATTTCTTTCTTCAGAGACTTGAAGTTCTTGTCATACAGATCTTTCACTTGTTTGGTTAGAGTCGCACCAAGATACTTTATATTGTTTGTGACTATTGTGAAGGGTGTCATTTCCCTAATTTCTTTCTCAGCATGTTTATCCTTCGAGTACAGGAAGGTTACTGATTTGTTTGAGTTAATTTTATATCTGGCCACTTTGCTGAAGTTATCAGCTGTAGCAGTTCTCTGGTGAAGTTTTTTGGGTCACTTAAGTATAAGATCATATCATCTGCAAATAGTGATATTTTGATTTCTTCCATTCCAATTTGTATCCCTTTGACCTCCTTTTGTTGTCTAATTGCTCTAGCTAGAACTTCAAGTACTTATTGAATAGATAAAGAGGGGACAGCCTTGTCTAATCCCTGATTTTAGTGGGATTGCTTCGAGTTTCTCTCCATTTAATTTGATGTTGGCTACTCGTTTGCTGTATATTGCTTTTACTATGTTTAAATATGCTCCTTGAATTCCTGATCTTTCCAAGACTTTTATCATAAAGTTATGTTGAATTTTGTCAAATGCTTTTTCAGCATCTAATGAAATGACCATGTGGTTTTTTTCTTTGAGTTTGTTTATGTAGTGTATTACATTGATCGATTTCCTGGTATTGAACCATCCCTGCATCCCTGGGATGAAGCCTACTTGATCATGGTGAATGATCATTTTGGTGTGTTCTTGGATTGGGTTTGCAAGAATTTTTTTGAGTATTTTTGCATCGATATTCATAAGGGAAATTGGTCTGAAGTTTTCTTTCTTTGTTGGATCTTTGTGAGGTTTTGGTATCAGTGTAACTGTGGCCTCATAGAATGAATTAGGTAGTGTTTCTTCTGTTTCTATTTTGTGGAATAGTTTGAAGAGTATTGGTATTAGATCTTCTTTGAAAGTCTGATAGAATTCTGCACTAAACCCATCTGGTCTTGGGCTTTTTTGTTTGGGGGACTTTTAATGACTGCTTCTATTTCTTTAGGGGTTATGGACCTGTTTAGATGGTTTCTCTGATCCTGACTTAACTTTGGTATTTAGTATCTGTCTAGAAACTTGTCCACTTCATCAAGATTTTCCAATTTTGTTGAGTATAGGCTTTTGTAGTAGGATCTGATGATTTTTGAATTTCCCCAGAATCTGTTGTTACATCTCTTTTTTCATTTCTGATTTTGTTAATTTGGATAACGTCTCTGTGCCCTCAGGTTAGTCTGGCTAGGGGTTTATCTATCTTGTTGATTTTCTCAAAGAACTAGCTCCTGGTTTTGTTGATTTTTTGTATAGTTCTTTTAGTTTCTACTTGGTTGATTTTAGCCTTGGGTTTGATTATTTCTTGCCTTCTACTCCTCTTGGGTATATTTGCTTCTTTTTCTTCTAGAGTTTTCAGATGGGCTGTTAAGCTGCTAGGGTATGCTCTCTCCAGTTTCTTTTTGGAGTCACTCAGAGCTATGCGTTTTCCTCTTAGCACTGCTTTCATTGTGTCCCATAGGTTTGGGTATGTTGCACTTTCGTTTTCATTAAATTCTAGGAAGTCTTTGATTTCTTTCTTTCTTCCTTGACCAAGTTATCACTGAGTAGAGTGTTGTTCAGCTTCCATGTGTATGTGGGCTTTCTGTTGTTTTTGTTGCCGTTTAAGACGAGCCTTAATCTGTAGTGATCTGATAGGAAGCATGAGATTATTTCAATCTTCTTATATGTTGAGATTTGTTTTGTGACCAATTATATGGTTAATTTTGAAGAAGGTACCATGAGGTGCTGAGAAGAAGGTATATTCTTTTGATTTAGGATGAAATGTTCTATAGATATCTTTTAAATCTATTTGGTCCATAACTTCTGTTAGTTTCACTGTGTCTCTGTTTAGTTTGTATTTCCAAGATTTGTTCATTGATGAGAGTGGGGTGTTGAAGTCTCCCACTATTTTGTGTGAGGTGCAATGTGTGCTTTGTGCTTTTGTAAAGTTTCTTTTATGAATGTGGGTGCCCTTGCATTTGGAGCATAGATGTTGAGAATTGAGAGTTCTTGGTAGATTTTTTTTCTTTGATGAGGATGAAGTGTCTTTCCTTATCTTTTTTGATGACTTCTAGTTGAACGTTGATTTTAGATATTAGATGGCTACTCCTGCCTGTTTCTTGGGACCGTTTGCCTGGAAAATTGTTTTCCAGCCCTTTACTCCGAGGTAGTGTTTGTTTTTAACTCTGAGGTATTTTTTCTGTATGCAGCAAAATGCTGGGTCCTGTTTATGTATCCAGTCTGTTAGCCTATGTCTTTTTATTGGGGAATTGAATCCATGGATGTTAAGAAATATTAAGGAATAGTAATTGTTGCTTCCTGTTATTTTGGATGTTAATTTTATGTTTGTGCGGCTATCTTCTTTTGGGTTTGTTCAAAGATTACTTTCTTGCTTTTTCTAGGGTGTATTTTCCCTCCTTGTGTTGGCGTTTTCCATCTATTATCCTTTGTAAGGCTGGGTTTGTGGAAAGTATTGTGTAAATTTGGTTTTGTCATGGAATGTCTTGGTTACACCATCTATGATAATTGATAGTTTTGCTGGGTATAGCAGCCTGGGCTGGCACTTTTGTTCTCTTGGGGTCTGTAAGAGTTCTGTCCAGGATCTTCTAGTTTTCATAGTCTTTGGTGAGAAGTCTGATGTAATTCTGATAGGTCTGCCTTTATATGTTACTTGACCTTTTTCCCTTACTGCTTTTAATATTCTTTCCTTGTTTTGTGCATTTGGTATTTTGACTATTATGTGACGGGAGGAATTTCTTTTCTGGTCCAACCTATTTGGTGTTCTCTTGGCTTCTTGAATGTTTATGTTCATCTCTTTCTTTAGGTTAGGGAAGTTTTCTTCTATGATTTTGTTGAAGATATTTACTGGCCCTTTATGTTTGGAATCTTCCCTCTCTTCTATACCTATTATCCTTAGGTTTGGTCTTCTCATTGTGTCCTGGATTTCCTGGATGTTTTGGGTTAGGAGCTTTTTGCTTTTTGCATTTTTTCTTTGACTGTTATGTCAATGTTTTCTATGGTATCTTCTGCACCTGAGATTCTCTCTTCTATCTCTTGTACTCTGTTGGTGATGCTTGCACCTATGACTCCTGATCTCTTTCCTAGGGTTTCTATCTCCAGGGTTGTCTCCCATTGTGATTTCTTTGTTGTTTCTATTTCCATTTTTAGATCCTGGATGGTTTTGTTCATTTCCTTTGCCTGTTTGATTGTGTTTTCCTGTATTTCCTCTTTAAGGGCTTCTAGCTGTTTTCCTTTTCTGGTATATTGGGGTATCCAGGGCTTGCTGTGGTACGGGAAATGGGTTCTGATGATGCCAAGTTGCCTTGGTTTCTGTTCCTTATACTCTTGCCCTTGCCTTTCGCCATCTGGTTATCTCTGGTGTTAGCTGGTCTTGCTCTCTCTTACTGTGTCTTGTCCCTCCTGCAAGCCTTTTATTAGTACTCCTTGGAGACCAGCTCTCTCTGAGAGGAATTTTGTTTTTGATCGCTGTGGTACAGGGTCAGCTCTGGGGTGCAGAATGAAACCAGAAGGATCCTGTCCCCAGCTGTTCCTTGGTTCCTGTGTCCTGATGGCTCTGCAAGGGTCCCTCTTGATTGAGGAATTTGAACAGTAGTGGTGTTTCTTCCTGTGTTCAAAGGTGTGTCAGCACTCCTGGGAGACCAGCTCTCTCCTGGCACTGAGTATGGAGCCCTGTGCCACATAATCAGATCCCAGGCCTCAGATGGAAACCAGAAGGCCCCTCCTCAGTCCCTATGTCCTGAGGGTTCTGGATGGGTCTCTCTGAGCAGAGGTGCTGACCTTACCCCTGATGATAGGCTTGTCCACACTCCTGGGAGGGTAGCTCTTTCCCTGCACTAATTGGGTATGGAGCCATGTGGCATAGACCTCAGGTGTAAACCTGAAGGCTCCTGTCCCAGGCTATTCCTCTGTCCCAGTGTTCTGCAGATTCCAGGTGGGTCCCGCTGAGCAGTGGCACCCATCTTACCTCCACTCATGGGCATGTCCACACTCCCTAGATGCTACCCTTCTCCCTGTACTATTTGGTTATGGAGCTCTGTGGCACAGACTGTGGTCCCTGGCCACAGAAGGAGACCGAAAGGCTGCTGTCCCAGGCTGCTTGTAGTAGTTCCCTGTATCCTGGAGGTTCTGGGCAGGTCCCTCTGAGCAGAGGTACTGTCCTTACCCTGCCCTCCCCCCTCCCTCCCCCCAGATCACAGGCTTGTCCACACTCCTGGGAGGGTAGCTATTTCCCTGTACTATTTAGGTATGAAGCCATGTGGCACAGACCACAGCCAGAAAAACCCTAAAGTAACAAAATAATTATGATACTGGCACAAATAGATGTATATAACAATGGAATAAAATAAAAGATACAAATATGAATACAAGTAACTGCAGACATCTGATATTTGACAAAGGCAAAAATATACGCTGGAGAGAAGATAACATCTTCAACAGACAGTACTTGGAAAAACTGGATGTCCATGTCTAAAAGTATGAAATTAGACCTATATGTATCACCCCACACAAAAGAGATCCAAGTAGACCACAAACCTCAATTTGAAGCCTGAAATAATAAAACTGCTAGAAGAAAACAGGTAGTATACTACAAGCTATAGGTGTATAAAAAGTACTTCCTAAATGACATTTCATTAGCTTAGATAATTATAACCAACAATTGATACCTCATAAAACTAAAATCTATGCCCAACTAATGAAACAATCAATCAAATGAAGAATAAATCCACAAAATAGAAGAGAATTTCTGTTGGCTATACATCAGAGAGGTAGTCAATATCCATGATATACAAAGAATCAAAGCATCTAGGAAACAATTGACCCAGTTTAAAAAAAAATGGACTAGGGATCTAAGCTGAGAATTCCCAATAGAATATGTAAGAGGGTCCATAATGTATAAGGAACTCAAAAATCTCAACAGAAAGAAAAAATTGAGTTAATAATAAGTAGATGACCCAATCTATCAAAAAGAATATACAAATAGGTAACAACATACCAGTGGCAACTTAAAAATAAGCAATTGTTAGGGAAAAATGTGGTAAAAGTGGAATTCTGATGGGGCTGTAAATTATTACAACCATCAAAGAAATCACTAAGAAGTTCTTTCCAAAATTTGTGGACAGAACTCTCATATGATTCAGAAGATCCAGTTTTGAGAATACACATGTCTTAGCCAATGGTCCATTGCTGTGAGGAGCCACTCTGACTACAGAAACTCTTATAAAGGAATGCATTTCATTGGTGCTTGCTTACAGCTTCAGTGGTTTAGTCCATGGTCATCATGATGGAGAGCATGGTGCCATGCAAGCAGACATGTTGCTGGAGAAGGAGCTGAGAGTTTTACATCTAGGTCAGCAGGAAGAAAGAGTCACCGGCCCTGGCCTGGGCTTTCTAAAAACCTTAAAACCTACCTCCAATGACACATGTCCTTCAACAAAGCCACATGTTGTTCTTATCCCTGTCAAGGAACAGCTCCCTAGTGACCAAGCACTCACATATAGGAGCTCCTGGACCCCATTCTCATTCAAACTACCACAAAATACAAAGATAGCAAAATCATCATGTCAAACAGACCTATAGATTTGTAGGTGTACTACCGCTATTCAAAATAGCCAAGACATAGATTCAACATATGTGCCTATCAGTAAAAGAATTAATAAGGAAAATATCTACATCCGTACAAATAATGTAATATTCTTCAGCTACAAAAAGGAATCTTGTCTTTTGCAGTGATATGAATGGAATACATTACATTAAATAATCGAGCAAAGTGAAGAAAGACAACTCCTACTTTTCATTTACATATAAAAGCTGATGGTGACCTCAAGAGAGTATACAAGAGAAACATGATTACCAAATGTGGGAAGAATCTGAAAAAGGCAGAGTAGTTAAAGGATTTAGGGTCTAGTTAGATAAGAAAGAAAACCTTGATGGTTTTGCAGCACAGTAGGTGAGAGAAGAATAATTGGTAATAATTAAATAAATTATAAGAGTACTAGAAGGAATGCTTTTGAAAGTTTCAAATGTGAAGAAATACTGTATAAGTGAAGTTTCTCTAGTCTTATTACATAGTACATCTACATTCATGTTTAAACTTATCACTGAGCTGACAAATATAATTACTATACTCTCTCTCTCTCTCTCTCTCTCTCTCTCTCTCTGTGTGTGTGTGTGTGTGCGTGTGCAATTTTATTGGGACCTTAAAATAATACACATGTGTATTAATTACAGTGGTCTGTCATAACTGAAAGTGTGGAGATAGAGGTAGACTCCATTGACTCAGATCCAACTGACTCTTACTGTTCCCAAGCTTTGTAAACTTGGCAAGTAATTTAGTCTTCTGGTATCTCAGGTTCTTCATATGCCAGGTGAGAAAAATAATCTTCTTTTTTGAAATTTAAGTCAAGTAAAATAAGTACATATTTACAGCACATACATATAGATGAGGTTTGGGATATTGACACACTTCGGAAGTGTTAGTTGTTTTTATTGTTACTGTATGTTGGATTGATTCAATATTAAATAGCATAAAAGGTCAATCAACACAGGTAAAGTACATGTTTTCAACAGAAATCACAGATGAACTCTTATTCTCATAGGTGAAGGGTAGAGAATGAACAGCACACAAAACAGAGAACAAAGGGCTCTTCTATGCCCAAGGATATCTCTGTTTTCTCTCCTATCTCAGACTTGTAGATGTAACACGGTTTTCTCTACATTAGTAATGAGATGACAATGATGATGTAGAAGCTACATTTCCAATGGAGGCACTACCCACACCTAACAGGCTATGTGAGGGTGACTGTATGTGGGTCATGAATATGAACATATTTTATTTATTTTCTCTTACAGAGAAAGTTAACCAAGCCTTCTGTACTCAAATATCTCAACCACAACTCAGTTTGACTTTAGAGACTGTCTGGGCTGGAACCCCATATTTCTACCATCTCAGTCCACATTTCTTAATGAAAATGAAACTATGAATAAGAATATGCCATCTCTAATGGGCTCCCTGAGCAAAGACTGAGACATATGAGAGAAGCAAGCCTAGCATCCTGTTGATAGCAAGAGCATCTGAAGAGATATCTACTGGACTTTTAGAAAGGATGGATCTTTTTAGTCTAATTAGCTAATCCACCTCTTTCTTCCCATCTGTTTATAAATTCAGAGTCCCTGGAGGCAAGTGCCTAATTTAGCAGACCTAGAGATAGCCCTGCCTTCATTCTTCATTCTTCTAACTCTTTTTAATTTGTTCTTTATTAAGCCTGTTTTTTAAAATATTGAAATGAATTCTTCCTCCCCCACTGACAGACACATTTAGTTTCTTTTATCAAGAATGGGCTGCCAAGAGCAATGGTCAAGAAACAGGGTTCCAATAACATCTGCTTAACAGTAATGACAGGAGAGAGAAATAAGACAGACTTCCTCTCCCTACCTCACTGTCTTGACATGTAGGTAAGAAACATAATGAATGACATGCTTATTAAAAATAAATAACAAGTCATTAAGACTTTAACAAAAGCAATCATTAAGCCACATTGACCCTGATGTTAAAATTGGCCTGAAAACTAGTGGGCATCTGGGAAGGCAGAGGGCACAAGATTAAGTCTCTCTGTTAGAGCCATACAACCCTGAATTTCTACTATGAAAGTTGGTTTCCATAACCCCCAATCTCATCGCAAACTATACATTCCTTCTATACATACTTACCTCAGCCTAGACTGGCCTTTTATCTTCCTTCTTAGAGACATATTCCCCAGGCTTTAAAGAATTTCTAGGCCAAGTTCAAATAATAGACCCAGTGTAGTATTAGGACTTTATAGGAGACATTATCGTGTTGTTTGTTGATATTGGCAAATCTCTGAAAATCTTGTAATGACCCTTCACCTATAAATGATGAGACTCTTAACTCATCTATCTAGCAATGTTTCAAAACACTATTATTTCTGAGATCATTTAACTTCCCGAGATACCTCTGAATTGTCCTCCATTCTAAAATATAATTTACTGTTACTATACTTTATTCAAGACCCAGTTTAAAGTAATCTTATCCAAGAAAGCTTACTCAAAAGATTCAGATAGAAAGATTTGTATTTCCTTTAAGCCCTTAACATTTGCTGTCTGTGTAAGACATATTCCAATTATATTCTGCAATATTCTGTGTTCATTTATTCCTTAAATTTTATCTTTTCTTAACAGTTTGTTAGTGTTCCAGATCAATAGGGAACTCCAGGATGCATTTCTTAGTCTTTCATATTCTTCAGAGCCTGAAAGAGCATCTCATACTCAACACGTGCTAAGTAAATGCAATTAAGAAATTATTGTCTAATAAACTCATAAACTAAGATGGCATTTCTGTACACTGTTGAGCTTCTTTTAAATTTATTAAAATGTTGGGTCAGAAAAGTTGAGGAAATCACCTATAGAATTATCCAAACTTAAGAGGTTAAGAATGCATGAATATAAATTAAATCCAAATGCCTGGGAAGCGGAGTCAAACAAGAGTATTTTTTAAGGATGATGTCAGTGCGCAGTAAAGTTTGACACTAAACATGTTGACATTAACTGCTAGAGTTGATGCTCCCTTAGCTTCTCAGTCTCAATGTGTTTGTCAACGAAGAGCTATGGAACCCCTCCTAAGTGTTCAATGTTACATTTGGAACTGTGTATATAGAAATAGCTACCACAAGCATGAAACATACAACCTAGCAATGCTAGCAAGCCTAGAGTTCTTTCTTTTACTAACATTCCAGTAATATGTTAATGTTCTTAATGACTTTGTTAGGGACTGTTCCAAATGTATAAATACCTCCATTTTATCAGTGATAATTCACTTTTCCTTTTTATTATACACACCCTCATAGCAAGCCTGAGCCCTAACTGTATATTTTATGACACAGCCTCAATGAACAGAGAAACTACACACATACAGTTGAAAATAATTATCTATACAATGACAATTATGATAATGCCAGAAGGAATGATTAGTGAAGAGATTGACTGCTTAGAAATCCTTGAAATTTCAGTTTCTAATTGGGTTTTGGAAAAATAGAGAAAAATCTTTGTACTTCTTTTAACTTCCCATAGAAATAGAGATTCTCTAGGTCTGCATTCAATCTTAAATTAAAGCAATCAGTATTTTATAAGCCTTATTTACTGCACTTAACAATGAATTAGATGGATAAATCCTGAACTAATACATTGAAATGTTTGTGCAGTATTCATGCAAACAAGCTACTTGGAAGCCTATCCTATGGCAAACCCACTGGAAAAGACAAAAACAAATTTATTTTAACCCAAATTATCAGATTTTTCTGAGCTTGAATCTTTAAGCACTCAGGATTCTTTGATTAACCCACCCCTCCTCTGGCTCATTTTTATACTTCTGATTATATTTCATCGCAGTATTCTGGGAGACCATTTCAGATGCTCTCCACCCTAGAAGAGAGGATGTGAGAACCGGAAAGAGTCTGGTGCCAGATCATTTTGCTAATGGAAGATAATTATTGTGATTATCTCATCCTTGCTTAAAAGCTCTAATGGTCCCAAGCAGCCTCTCTGACAGGGTGAAGTTTCAACCAAAATATGTTGACTCTGTGTGTGGAAAAACTTGTCATATTCCCCAAATGGAGAAAGACTATACATAACTTTTAAGGGAAGACACATAGAAGGCATCATAGACAGGGGACTCATGTGGGATCATCAGCCTCAGATCCCAGGTCTGATCTACGACTTCATTATCCCATGACCTTGACTGACTGAGTTCTGAGATGGTTTTAGATTTTCATTTCCTCCCTTTTGTTGAAAGAAACACTGAAAAGAAAATAGTAATAAGAGTATTATTTGTGATTTTACAAACGTGCTATAGTTATTTATTAAAGTATTTATTAAAGTATTAAAGTACTTAATATACTTTATAAATGTAAGGGGTTGTTATTGTAACTTAATGTCCAATTCTGGACCAAACGTTTCACTTAGAATACCAACCACGCTCAATTATTTCTCCTTCTGATGAGCAGAAATCACAGCTCTGTCCTTTACAAGATGCACAGCCTCAGGGAAGTTACTTAACCTCCTGCAGATCCACTTTTATCATCATTAAAGTGGGCACTAATTATTCTTGTCTTAGAAGAGGATGAAACTCATCTTGTGAAATTGGCATAGCATTGATTCCAAACCTGATGAATACAATTCTGCACACTTTTGAAAAACTTCTTACCTGCCAGTTTTGAAATGAAATAATTGGAAAATGTTAATTCTATAATATACCAGAAGCATAGACAGTGGCCACATTTAAGATAAATGTGATGTAAACAAGAAAATCATTTAAAAATTAATAAGCTAGAAAACCTTTGACAAAAAAATAAAATCTTTATTAAAAATTAAAGCAATTAAAAAACAGCTTGGGGCTTACTTGGGAAGATAAATTGATAGAACTAAAGGGACAAAGATAATTATTTGGAGCCAAATATGAGTGACTGTAGCCTGGGAACATGGATTCTGATTGCCCCAAATTATATTCTTCAAATTGTGGAGAGTGGACTATGAACAAATTATCTTCAAACTTCCAAAATACTCAGAAACGTGTATTATAAAGGTAATTTTAATCTAGCAAGACACTGAATAAGGCATATTGGTACAACTCGAAATGTATCAAAGGAAGGCAAAGCTAGAAGCTCATTTGGGAAAACAACCAACTAGACACATTTTCAAATGAATCAGAGATGAAATATAAAATTAGACAAAAAGTATTGTAAAGAAAGTGTGAGATTTCATCATAGTTTTGGTGAGGGGAAAGTCTTTAATATTTGTACAGATAGCATAAGAAATATGAATGTAACTCACAGTATGAAAAAGCAAGAAATCTAAACACAAAACAAGGAAAAAGAGATCAAATTTAAAAGATTATTAGTAACTGCTGTTGGTGCTCTTTTCCAGTTATGCACTGCCTTTACTAAGCAATTTTACTTAATAACAAAGATGTACTGTTTTGAGTTTTTATGTGGGTACAGTGAACCTCTAAACCAAGGGGAGACTGCTGTGGTGTTAACCGAATGGCAGTGGGGTGCACAGGAAGCTCAGGGACTATTCTAAGTAAAAACAACACCTGTCTGACTGCCAATGTCACTTCTGACAGGCGAATGTATCATGGCTGTTAACTTCAGGATCCTTTGTGTCTCTCTGAGAAGAAGGTGAAAACACAGTCTTCCTTTGCCAACATGGCCTCTGGAAGCTCACAAAATGTTATTTGACAGTTGAAGGTTAACTTCCTCTTGCAATGAACTATCTCTACCAAATGTTTTTATTTCCACTGAGGAAATAAAACTCCAATGAATCAGCTTAGAATTAATAAGGAAATTGTTTTTTATTCTTTTATCATGCCTTTACTCGCTCTTTCTCAGAGTTTTTATGGTTTGAACAAGTGTTCAGTGCAAGCTTGTGAATTAGAGGCTTGCTCCTGAACTGGTCACACATTTGGGGGAGGTGGCAAAAGTTTTAGGAGGCACCCTCATTAGATCCCCCAGGGTTTTTGTGAAGGTTATTGGGTCCCTGACCTCTTGCTGCCCTGAAGTAAGCAGCTCGAAGGTACTGTACTTCTGCAACATGTCTTTCCACAGCTCCCAAGCAATGGAGCCAGCTGCTACTGTCTGTGACCTCAGAAACCATGAGCTCAAATAAATCACTTCACGTTAAAGTGCTCCTGACTAATACAACTCTGGGTGTGTGTGTGTGTGTGTGTGTGTGTGCTGTGTGTGTATAAAACATGCCTGAAGCTTTTTTCAAGAGGAAAAACAATCAGCAATATTTTGAGTTAACCTAAATTCTTAGGTAGAAAAAAGACTTACTTTAACTTGACATGTGGACTGAATTTTTTTCTGTAGTTTATATACCAAATTTCACATCTAGGCTTAAGCAATGTGTGGTATAAATACAGGCATATAATGATTTAAGGTGGCCTGAAGTGTTTGGAAGGCTACAGAGCATCTGGTTTGGGGAGTGGCGAACATAAGGATGTTTGAATGGGAAGAAAACTCCAAGAATGTTTCCTCTTATATGTATTAAAAATAGTACTTTTCTTAAACCAGTTATTGTAAAGATTAACTTTTTTCACCAATACAGCTGGCAATGGAAGTTCAGCCACCACTTGAGAGAACATCATAACAGACTATTTTCTTATGATTTTGTTGAGCCAGAAGACAAAGGGGAAATACTTCAAAAAGCACTTGGAATAGTGATTTAAACAGAGATGCTTGTTTTTTCACAATCACTAAGTGAGACAATATGAAAAACATATCTTCACAATTTTCACATTGTTTAAAACATGAAACAAGTAATTCCAAAATCACACCAAATATAATAAGCAAAGAACTTTCTTTTTCTACTCCAGATGTTGGGGACCCAGGTAGAATAAAAGGCATGAATAAACAAGAAATCCCCACATCACCAGTGCTTTTTCTCTGCTTCCAGCCCCTGGGATGTTCGCTGTCCAGTCCTACTGTGCACTCTGCCATGATGAGCAGAACCACAGAAACCACGATACCAATGAATCCTTTCTTCCTTCCAAATTTCTGTGAGATATTTTATGTAGCAATGAAAAGTCTGATTCACATGAGCCCATTTTTACGTGATTTGGCAGAGTGCTGATGCACTCTTTCAATATGGAAATAGAGATACCTGGGATCTGTTTTTTTGTTTTGTTTTGTTTTGTTTTTTTTAACATAATTTACTGTTTCCTCTCATCAAGTTTGTTCCTTTCTGAATCCTATAGTCCGGTAACTGACCTGGTAGAAAGTCCTGTGTTCCTCTCACTCTTATTCTTCCCTGAATATGTACCTTCACCAACACAATGCTAATGTGATGGCTAAAAAGACATTCTGAATCCACCTTTTACTCTCTGCTAGGTTATTCATTCTCGCTAGTCTAATTTTAATTTTCTGTTTTCTCTATAAGTGCATTTTAAGTGGCACTCTAGTTAGAGATGGTAAATAATATTTTTCCACTACCTCTCTGAGGACTCTAATGAAGTTATGTGTCTGTCATCCACCATATGTGGAGTTGGCCTGACTGAATGTGTGACAGATGATCCTTGGCTATCTGTTCACATGAAAGAGTGGGTTATCAGAAACGGAATAGTCATCACGTCTTTCTGTAATTGCTTTCTCTGTGATTAGTCTCCCAAGAAAAAAACATTCAATTTCCCCATGAAAAGAACTAGCACAGCTTGTCTTATTCCTGGAGTCTAGTGGGGGAAGGAACTGAGGACCTTGCAGTTCTTAACAATATCTTATACCACTGATAGCCTTACCAATATGGTAGGCTGCCAGCCGAGTGTGGGTCTTCTTCCTCCTGAAGCTAAACCTCTACCCATTGTGTATGAGAGGGAAGTCTCCCAAGTGGGGAAGCACAAGGTGTGAGGTTCAAATCCAAGTTACTAATCCATTAAGCTTTTGAGCCAGTCTTAATTTTGATTTGCTCAACACGATCAGTGTCAAGCTTTGCACGGTCTAGGATTCACCATATCCCCACCATATCATTGAAAACCCTTTCAGCTTCTCTCATTGCTGGCATGCGTCTTCCTACTGTCTTCTAAATCATTCACCTGACCCCAAAAGCCACTTCCAAAATGCCGGTGCATTGGCTTTTCTTGTGTTCTCTGTTCTCTAAGGTATCAATCACTTTTAATCCCTTGACGACATTTTAGTAAAACTTTCAAAAGACAAAGAGATAAATGTTCAGCTTTGATCTATTGTATTTAATAAGAAGTAAAAGAGAAATTTCGAAAGCAATATAAGGGTGAAGTAGGGATCAAACCTCCAAAGTGTAGTGATCATTAAACTTTATACTGACACTCATTAAACCATCATGTTCTCTCTAAAATTCTTTCTTTGGCTATCCATTTAGGCACACCTCTTCGGGAACAGCCAAATTCAGTTGAAAGTGCCAGCATCTAAAAGGAGATCTTATTCAAATGAAGGTCATAAATAATAGTTTGTTGAGTTTCCAGATCCTCTAAGAGGAAGTTAAAAAAGTGCCTTTTGCCAATAAATATTTAAAAGTACCGTTAAAATGATGAAGTTTTAAATAATACAAGAAATTATATCAAGACATAAATAATCTCTATGCAATGGCTAGACAGAATATTTTAGATATTCTCTGTTGGGTATGAAATAAAGGGAAGACAAAACCAGAAAGATGGAAAACATTTGATATTTGAAAATAGAATTTCAGAATTTAAAAATGGTCTCTTCGTATTTGCAACTGCTCATCATAAACAACAAAACCAAAGCAAAGCTTCGCTGACCATTTGGTGCTGGATAACCAACTACTGTGCTCAACCCTGGGGATGATGATTTCTCCTGTTCTCTGCATTACTTAGCTGCCTGCAGTTGTTCTTTGTATAGGGTTGAGGCCTCATGATCCTTCCCCTGTCCATGTTAGCATATCTATCAGTGTTGTTCTTGTCCATGTAACATTTAGGCATCCATTTCAGTGAGTTCTCATAGTGCCATTTTTCTGACATTTATAGAAGACACAAGCTTACAGGTGACTTCCTGTTCCTCTGACTCTTAGGATTTCTGCCCTCTCTTCCACAATGTTCCCTGAGCCTCAGGTATAGGCTAACATATGTTCACCCCTAAAAGCGTACATAAAACCAACATTATATAGAATAAGTAGGTTTTATTTTTATATTAGAAGTACACACACATACACAAGTGTGCATGTTTGTGTGTGTGTCAACAATTAAAGAAAAAAAGAGGCCATGAATTGGAAAAAAATAGAAATGAGGTACATAAGAGTGTTTGTACAGAAGGAAATAAAAAGGGAAAATTACATAGTTATAAATCTCAAAAATTTAGAAAATTATTAAAAGAAAATGAAGAATTGGATATTTTCATTTCTGGTGAACAACTGAGCTTTCTCCTATAATCACCTTGAGATTTGAAATGTCAGAGTCAGAGGCTATGTGAGAAACCATTCTTGTCGGAAATTTATGAGACATCCCTTTCAACATGGCACATACTGGGTCCTGTAGGGACATTTCAATAAATTAAATGAAAACAATTGGCTTCCGGAAATAAAATTTGAGTAAACATCAGCATTAAACAGCCATGACAGACAGAGGGGAATTATTAGTGCTAAGATTTTTTTGCTCACTTTATTATCCTCTAGGTTTTTCCTGTCAAAAGCTTGGCATGCACCTTTTGCATTAGTAGAGATGAGAAAATGTGGAATATAGCAAGAGACCGTGATCATATTATATTGCAAGGGTGTTACTCATTTTGCCAAAGGTTCAGGTCCTAAATCCTGAGGCTGTGCAAAGACCTATCAACAGCTCCCACTAATCGATGTCCACACACAATCTGTCTTTCAGCCCTTGCACAACATGTTGAAAGGTAAATAATGCTACCTCTTTCAGCCTTGCATCCATACCTCAATAAACAACAGTTGTCAGAGAAAGCAGCTCTTAAAGGGCCACCATCTTCTCTAATTAGACTTCACTAAGGCTAAAAAAGGGTCTTATCCAGCCAAACTTCAAACCATCATGGCGTAGGGAATGACTTGCCCTGTTCTTCTGTGATCTCTGAGCATCTGGGTGAGGGAGTTGCAAAGAGAAATCTGTTTTGACATTATGGTTTTAATGGTCCCACAGTAAAATATTTTTATTTTGACAGCTAATTTGAAGACCTGCTGAATATGTCTTAGAATAGACAGTGAAAATCATCATTAGGATGAGTATTTTTATCTTATTTTTCTGTAGGGAGTTATGTCTAAGAAGAAAGTCTGAACACACTCCTCCAAAAGCCACATTATTTCTAAATTAGAGAAATATCTAAAAACAGTTAAAAAATGTCTGCTTTCCCTTGTTCATGGAGACTCACTTTTCATCCCAATATTCAATGTTAACATCTACTTTTTCTAAAATAGTCAAGATAAATGTGTATAACTTGCTTGGAAACATCTATCAATCAAACATAAAGAGATGATGAAACACTAAAAGAAAGCACCCATAATTCCTATTCACTACCATCCCTCACCCAACACTTCCCTATTTCTTTTTTGTGTACTCCTGGTTTCCTACACTATTCTATGCAATATACTTATGAGATAGTTCTGAATTGGTACCTTCATGAGATCTAGACTCTCCTGGGAGGTGGGCCCCTGGGAATGCTTGTGAGTAGTTTTCTTGATTAGGTTAATTGAGATGGAAAGACTTGTCCACTGTGGGTAGCACCATTCCCTGGGAAGGGATGGGAATTTTATACAAAGGAAAAAGCATCGTGAGCACAAACTTTCATCGTTTTCAGGTCTTCCATATATTTGGGTGCAGTGAAACTGCTTCCTCAAACTCTTAGCCCTGATATCCTCAACAGGCTGGGTTGTAATTTTTAGTTATGAGCCAAAATAAATCCATTTTCCTTTCAGTTGTTCTGGTCAGTGTTTATCATTGCAAAAGGAAAAGTTACTAAGCCAACTTACAAAGGACTATATCATTTCCAAATTTTTAATATGACATTAAAGATAAATGAAAATTTCAGTTTCTCTTAAAGTGAAATACAAGCATCTTCAGACTGGAAGACAAAAACATCATTGATGTCACAAGGGCACAACACTGAAGAACACCCATCTTCCCTGAGTA
The DNA here is from genome assembly GCA_019843965.1 of Rhynchomys soricoides. NCBI lineage: Eukaryota > Metazoa > Chordata > Mammalia > Rodentia > Muridae > Rhynchomys > Rhynchomys soricoides. Next base: position 3,145,696 of record JADRCH010000015.1, on the reverse strand, counting down.
TTCTCACAGACTGAAAACAAATGGCTAAGTAGATTAACAGGTAGATAGATACATCCGAAAACAAATAAGGAAGCTTTCCAAGGCAGTTTGAGGAACCTACATGAGTTCATTTTGAAGGCAGGATCCATTGTGTTGTATTGTTAAAAATATGTTTCCATTTTACTGTAAGAGCTGAGTTGCTGTTTTTAATTCTGCCCCAACCCATGACCTTGACTTATTTTTGAGAGCAGCCTGACCCTCCCTGATCCTCCATATGCCTGGCAAACCCTCTCTAATCACCCTCCCTAATCACATGGTAAACACATGATTTTGTCTGTTTGTGTGATTTTTCTGTATTTCCATATTGCCACATTGCCTCTCTTCTATAAATTTGATTTGCAACTGCTTGTGATTTTACTCTTTAAAGGGAGCCCAACAAGTGGATTCATCTGCTTTCTTTAACCTGGCTTAGGAGGCAGTCTTTGGCAGCTCTTGTGTGCACCCAATAAAATCAAGCTTGCTTCAAAATTGGACTCAAAATTGTAGTAATGGTCTTATTCTTGACTGAAGGGATTAGCAAGCTTTGTCTTGGTATTTATTATTACTGATATTTTAAATCTTAGAAATATGTAATCCTGAGTAAGACAAGTTTTAAAATCATAAAAACCTTAGAGATAGTCTATTTCAGAGGAGAGATGGCTCATTCTTGAATGCTAAAATCTCATTTACTTAAGGAGTAAAACTCAGTCAAGAGTGGAGCATGGATGACTTCCAGTTCTTGCTTCTGATCTAGTGCTTGATACAAAAGCTTTCCTTGAGTGATCTCTAAGAACCACCTCATTCAGACAAAGAAAGGGTGCAGGGTTCGGTTGTATTTACCTTGTTTTCCCATTAAGAGCTTTGGAAACATTTAAAAGATAGGAAATTTCCCATCTATTGTCAGTTTTCTTATGAAACATAGCCTGCTTACTGAGAACACTGAAACACACACACACACACACACACACAAAACAAACACAAAAAAACCAATGCCTTCTGCACGAGTTGTGTAGTTTCTAGTTTCTGATATGGGCCTGAGAGCTGCAATATACTGAATTAGTTCCTTACTGATCACAAAGAGTATACAACAGTCCTAAGCATTGGATCCATACAGCTCCATTCGATATAATAAATGAGTTGTGTCATGGGAGAGACTTTATTTTCCTTGCTTGGGGAAAGAAATGTTTTCAGGACATTCCCACATACTTAATAATTAGATTTATTGGACATACCTTAGTAGTGTTCTCATGAGTAGTTTGCAGCAGTAAATGTCTTCCTTAGGAGGACTACTGAACTTGTTTATGACAGAACAAGGAACTCCAGATTTTTTTTTTTTTTTTTGGAAAAAAATCATTAGAAAAATGGAATGTTTAAGACTGCAGGGAGAGAAGAGGAAGGGTAATGTTATACATTAAACTCAAAAGGTGGGTGAGCCAAGGCCATGATGGAGAAAGAAAATGCCCATGATGCTGACCTCATATTCATAAAAATCTCCAAAGTAGGCTTTTAACGCTATCTCCAAATGAAGAACTTAATCTCATGGGTATATGTCTATAGCAATAAAAAATAAGACATTGACTATGTAATTTAGAATGTACATTAATTTAAACTGATAGAAATTAAGAGCAAAGCAACCTTATTCCACAGGTGGTTCCCCCAGGTTGCAAGCCTAAGGAGAGCAGCATGGCTTTATGGTCTCAGAGCCAGAAGTCAGCTCGCACCGCATCTAGGTTTTATAAGGAACTTGAGAAAAATCATTTGGCCAAGAATTTAATGAGATTCTTAGAAATATTTTCCAGATTTGTCTAACGCACGTGTGTGTGTGTGTGTGTGTGTGTGTGTAATATTCACCAATATTACTTCACACAAAAAATCCAAGAGAAGAGAGAGGCTACTTCTTTCAATGCCATACTTATCAATGTGTCTCTGTGTCCAACACAATGAGAAAGAGAGGAAACATCTACTCACTCTGAAGACACTTCTAGAAGGTTAATTCACCATTTCCACTTACTTTCATTGACTATAGCTTAGCTATATATGTACTCTACGCTTCAGAAGAAGCTTGTAAATCTGAGATTCATTGTTAGTGGCCATGTGCCCATTGAAATAAAAGAGCCATGTGCTCTGCTTGTTCCTTGTAATTAAATTAGATGAAAATTGGGGAATGTCACTGATCATTTTATGTAAATTTCTCATCTTTTTTAAAAGTTCTTTGAGCTCTATTCTTAATTTATACATGTATTCATTCATGCAAACATACATACAAACACATATGAAAACATCTGTAATAGAGAAAATCCTATGAGTGTCTGCTACTGTGAGCTCTGGAGCCCTTCCCAATTCAGAATCAATTTCTAAAATTGCCCCCATTACTTCCAGCTTTCCAACGGTTCTGTTTCTTTTATCCCTTTTTAGAGTCTCTTACTTTAAACACCATGTTGCCTATGCCCTTACATTTGCAATTGCATTTAAGGAGCCCATTTTAACCCACGGAAGTGGAAGTGGACTATGGATGCCTTTGTTCTTCTCACAAGCTCTTTTCCCCAAAAGCCATAAAAAGTCCTTATTCTTTTTTAAAAAAGATTTATTTATTCATTTTATGTACTTAAGTACACTATAGCTGTCTTCAAACAGATCAGAAGAGGGCATGAGATCCCATTACAGAGGGCTAGAGAGATGGCTCAGTGGTTAAGAGCACTGACTGCTCTTCCACAGGTCCTAAGTTCAATTCCCAGAAACCACAAGGTGGCTCACAACCATCTGTAATGATGTGTGTCTTCTGGTGTGTCTGAAGACTGTGACAGTATACCCACATACATGAAATAAATAAATCTTTTTTTAAAAGATCCTTATTCTTAAAGTGAACTGACAGAGTAGTTTGATATGGCAAAATGGTTAATATTTTAAAATATACATATTAGCTTTCACTACAAACTAGAATCTGAGATTCATTTTAAAGTGAATGGGGAGCATAGGTCTGATTGTATTAAACAAATCATTCAGTTCCACAATTGTTTTCTTGTACAAGATTTGCAGACCATAAAGGATATGTAACAAGCAACCTGTTGGTACACGTGCTTGGATATTTTGGATTTCTATCACTCCTCCCTCAGAAAAGGTACTACTTGGTTTTCATATTGGGAATGGATTGCAGCAAATTCTTCCTCTACTTCCAGGAATCCAAAAGCTCTTTCTGATCTAGTCATCTCACATTCACACAAAGGCTCCTGAGAAGCCTTTGTTGTCATTAGCATAGTCCCCAGAAGAGAAGAAATGTGCCTGGCTGGAGTTGTGAAGAGTGAAGTGTGGGAAGGGAAAGGGGATGGGTGTAAAAGAAACACAGGTCCTTTATTCTAAGAGTTGGAGGAAGCCTGTTCCCAGAGGAGAGCTAAACTCAGGGTGATATTATTTCACACTTAAGGAATCTGGAATCCCTTTGTCTATGTCAGTCTTGTTTCCCTAAAACTTGCATACATTATAATTGGAAAAATTAAAATAAAATGTAATCTAGTTTTAAAAAAAAAAAATTTCCATGATTCTGGCAGCTCTGAACCCAGATAGCCACCTAAGGCTTTGATTAAAAATTAGCAGGATTAAAATAATATTTTATAAAGATTTATCTCTCTTAGGGAAGAATGTTAATATCCTCATTAAAACAACATGAGCGTTTTAAGTGTGCCTCTGTCAGGGAGTCATCTTTCACCTGGAATAGAACTCAGATGCATTAAAAAGAATTCTTTCAAGTATTTATTGACGTAATTTAAAGCACCTGTCTCTTGGGTAGAATTTTTTTTTTTTTTTTTTCCCGTTTCTTTAACAACACTGGTCATTCTAATGGATTCTGGAGTACACTTCCGTCTATAACCCTTTTATTCAACAGCTCTGCCTTTATAGTAGAACCTCTTGCCACCGTACCCTCAATGTCTATAAAACTGACTTTGCTATCTACATGAAGAATAAATGGATGCCCTCTCCAAACAATGTCAAGAGGGATGCGATAACCACAGAGCAACTTTGACTCCACCTTCCATTCTCCCATAATACAACCAACAGTTTGATCCTCTAGTCACTGCCCTAACTCAATTCAATATTCAGTGTTGGCTGACTACATTGCACTTCTCTCTCTCTCGCTCTCTCTCTCTCTCACACACACACACACACACTGCACTAGAATATGCATATCATTGATAGACATCTCACAGCCTTGAAAATCACCACTGCTCCTTCAGAATGGTTATTGGTTAACTTGTTCCAAGTTACTTACTCAGTTGTACAATGAAGGCTCTGCTAGATCTATACATTTGGATATGAGTGTTTTAACAATGAGTTACTTTATGAAAAATGAAAAAATATAAAGAAGGCTATTTAAAAACAAGCACAATGTATTCCAAGCAGGACTTCAACTTCAGAGCTTTTGCTCTTCCACAACTGAAAAAATCTACTAACTCAGGCTTAGAGAAAACATTTGGAAACCAGTGGATTGGATGACTTCTCCATTTTCATTAGATATTTTTTGAGGTTTTATGGAAGAACATAATCTCAAATGTGCAAAGTTTTCAAATACCTCTACTTTTAAGACTCTGTATGGTTTTTCAAGCGCTAAACAGTCCAAGATGCAGTAATCTTTTTTTTTTTCCTGCACTTAGTTTGCCTGAGTGACTAGAAAGTTGTTACTATCACTTCACTATATTTTGTCCTGGGACAAGCCAAGAAGTTATTTGAAAGGCAAAGACTTTACTATAATGCATTTGATAGCAAAGCCACCCCCTCCACACAAGGAACTGTTTCTAAACTGAATAAAATATAGCCTTGAAGTATGTCAGAGATGAAAGGGGGAAGATCCTGCTCCTTTAAAGGCTGAAAAATAATTTTTAGAACAAAAGGCTAAGAGGTGATTCTAGCAGAATCAATGGATCTCTAAAAGAAACAGGGACATTTAATCAAACTATGCATGTAAGTATGTAGGTTCATGTACAAAAAACACATATGCACACATACACAAACTGAAAGAGAGAGAAAGAGAGAGAATAATGACTCCTATAGATCATTCATTTCTTGTGCTAATTGTAAAATCAGAGATCCTAAAATCATATTGACTAAAAGAACTTCCTAGAACTCATTGAGTGCTATTCTAATCACAGATATAGTTTAGTACCGTTAAATGATACAAATTACAAGTTAACTCAGGCCAAAAAAGAAACATATGGAACAGAGTCCCAGGAAGTTCCAAGCACTAATCTCCCAGCTGTGGTCTCCCAGAAGAATTGTGAAGAACACTGCCTTCTCCACAATCACCATGTAAAAAGATGTGAATAGCATTGTTCATTAGGAAGCTCAGGTGAGCCTCCTTGTTCATAGATTTTATTGGGACTCTGTCACATATGCCTACAAGACCCACTTACCTGGTCTCAGCTTCTAGTCTGGCTGGAAGGAAAGCTGATAACTGGAAGGAAAGCTGATAACTTCAAGATCCAAAGCCTCCACTCTAAAGCACATAGCAGCTTAACTGATATGGACCCAGGGCCTTCAGGCAAACGAAGGTATTGTAAGAGTTTGGAGATTATTTCTAAGAGCACAAAGGGAAATATTCAAGCATCAATTGGACAAAGTTAATTTCCTTATGACACACACTATAACTGAATAGCTTGAAAATACAAGAGATCATTTTTTTTTTTTTTTTTACCCAGAATCACAGCTTTGGAAGAGATGAGAATTGTAAGTATATGCATCCTGAATGAACTTCATCTTTAGGTTTAAAGCATCCTCTCCACAAAGGAGTATGCTTGGATTCTTCCCTGGTGAATCTAAAATGTTATTTGTGACTTCACTACAACATGGTTAAAATATAGGCAGTGTACCTCGTAAGCATATAGGATTAAGGCTTGGGACCCAGTGTGTGTCATTGGAGGGTGAAACTGTTAGGTAGGCCCTGAGAGCATTATATACTTGCCTTTAAAAGAGTAGAGAGGACTCTAGACCATATTTTCTCCTTCTAGCTCTAAGATGTGACTGCTCTTTCCAACATATGCACCCACTATGAAACACTACCTTCATAGGAGTACCGAACTGACAGATCCTGTGATCTTGGACATACGTCTAATCTAAAATAAGCATCTCTTTAATCTCTAAGTAACCAGTGTCAGTACTTGACTGCACTGACAGAAGGCTGATAAATAAATACAAGGGCCCAGAGGAAAGTATGATAACATAGTTGAAGACTGCTTGAACAGTTCCTTCCAACCTGAATGTGATGTTCAGAGAGTAGAGTCTCCTGTTAAAGCTGAAGTCATCTGTCTAGAATATGCTACCTTTGTTGTAAGTCTTTACGACAAAGATTAAAATAAAAAATAATGCAGTGGGTGGCTTTGGAGGGGGACATATTCTCTTTAGTATATATTCCCAGGCACTGTCCTCTCTCCATTTTCTGAGGGTTGGGAAGATAGAGAGCTAATTCCTTCCCTTAGAGGTTGGCTTCTTGTCAATGCATTAAAACCACCTAGCCACAGCGTGGTCTACCACCACCTGTGCTGGGCAGCCAGTCTGCCCAGCCCATTCCCATTCACTGCCTAGAGCCCATTCCCATTCAAGTCCGATTTACCACTACTCTCCCAGTACTTGGCACTATTTCTCTTTATTAATAGACACTTTGCTCCATGTCTTCCTAATGAAAAGACTCAATTAACCAGGAAGGATAGATATGCTTTTTTAATGTGTGGCAACAATAATGATGGTTACAATTGTATATTAGAATTTTGAAAGTACAAAGATTCTGACTCACAAACTTTAGGATAATTCCAGAGTGCAGTTCTTACTAGAGGAGCCCTGTAAACCATCTTATCCAGGCAGTCCTGGCTGTAAATCTCAATTAATAGTGGTGAAACCAACTTGTACATTAAGAAACAAACCAGATTAAGAGCTCTGCTAGATGAGAGAACATTTCCTGAATGCTGCTGAGGAGGTAGCTTCCTCTTACAGGATTACAGAGTATGTCTAAGGTTCTCCTTTGAAAGAACAGCTGAGGCTGCATCTCCTGAACTTAGCATCAGCAGCCAATCTTCTGAGGCCTGGATAAGAGCCATTGGTGTTAGGATAGCTAACATTTTCAATGTGAGAAACTTAGGGACTGTCAGGAAAGTGACGGCCAGCCTGTGGAGCAACTGAGACTCTCACATAGCCTTTGGCAAGTGCATGTTGTTACAGACACTTTGGAGACTGCCAGGATGGATGACAGCTAAACTTGTGCCTGCCCTATGATTCAAAAGGAGTGCAAACATGTGCGCCAACTGTGTGCAAAGGGGTAGTCATGGCAGCGTACTTTTCATAGCAACCTTATATTAGCATTAGCAGAATAATTTCTAAACTATGGGGCTTTGTAAAATGTAATATGGAACATCAATGCAGTTAAGCAAACACCTATTAAAAGTGACAGATGCATGTAACTGTGAATCAAAAATGTCAGACAAATACACAAGTCCAACTATATAAATGACAAGTCAATGTCTATTTGTGCATATATATATGCATTTGTAGGGTGAACATATCCTCCTTAGGATGTCTTCTCAGCGTGATATACTCTCCCCCAATTTCTGCTAGTAAACTAGTCAGAATGAAAGAGAGCTAATTTATTCCCTTGTAGGATAGAACCCTATCATAGACCTTAAAAACTATGCATATATATATATGCATGCTCAGGTTATTCTAAATTCTGTAGTACATAGTATGTATTATATTAGATGTTAGATGTTTTATATATAATAACTTTAATATATTATAATACATAGCATACAATATATTATTATATGTTATTATATATATATAACAACAAGCTATATTCTATATGAGTAGACTCTTAATTATGTTTTCTTTTATAAAAATGTATTATATAATTTTTGATATGGCTTCTACTTCTACTTCAAAGTTGCTTAAGAAAATAACAAGCCTTATGGAAACAAAAAGAAAAGGAAGAGCCACTGGTAAAGCGTCCAGTGATTATAAAAGTGGAGAATGCTCACTTAACTTGGAAATGTGCAGAATAAAGATGCAGACAGCAGGCAGTGTGGGAAATCCCCAAATCCCCATAGACCCACATAGCACCATGTCTGAAGTCATAATTCTCCATCTTTAAACTTCAACCCAACTCCACAGAAGACAGGTGCATCTTCTGGCATCAGCTCTCCTGAACAGTTTGGAAACTAGCATCTCTTGTCTACATCCTAACGTGCCTTTAACCCCACATCATACTCACCCATCCTTAACATGCCAGCACTGTGGGAAAGTTGATCCACACAGAAAGTCATTCCCTCCGCAATGTGTGCTCTCACACCCTTACATGTCTAATCTGCAATGCAAATGAACACTATATTTTCGTTTCTGGATTTTCAGGCGATAAAGGTAACTAACAATCAGCAGCTAATGGGACAGGAGTTATTTTGTTGGATAAATTGATCTTCACACTCCACTATAGGAGTAACTAAACACGTACTATAAGAACTAAGAAAACTTGCAGGCATGTTCATCCGACATGAGTCCTTAACCTAAGAAACAAACACTCCCTATAAGTAAATCTATGCAGCAACTCTAGTGGCAGAAAGCACATTAGTTCATGAAGAAAGTTTTAAGTTAAGTGCTCATAAATGCTAATGTAAATACAATTCAAATAATACCCAAATTTAAGAGTTCTCTACATATTGGGAGCTATTCTAAGCTGCACACACACATGAACACTATACATGTACGCTTCTAAATACATCCATTAACTAAGTATTTTCTTTCAGATGTGCAGAGATGGGCTGTAGTCATACCACAAAGCATAAGTAACAGTCTGGCTGAACCCAGTGAGCCTGGATTCTGCTCCTGTGTCATTAGCTACTGACTCATGAAGTCTAGGGGAAGAAAGGGAAAGATTACTGCTGTCTTCCCCTCTTTAGATTCTTTATTGAATGTTGGAGTTCCATAGAGATTCGCCTCACTGCCCTCAGGACTTGATGTCTTCCTTGGCTCTTGAAGGCCTCAGAGAACCTCTCCATCATCACCATACTCAGTCAGGAGTGAACTCTCTAGCAGTTGAACTATAGTAGTCCCTGGTGTGTATACTCTACACATTGGTAGTTTCCTTGTGGGATATCCAAACTGGGGCACTGAGCCATAACTCTATGTTACACCTACCAGCAATACTGTCTATAACCTCAATGTAAGAATTCCAGTCCAGCCTCTTTTCTCCCAGAAGCCTCTCACATACTTAGATAAATCTGTGATCTTATTTACCAGGTTTCCTTATTTTCTAGGAAATGGTTTCCAAATTCTAAATGTCAGTGGAACTGGGGATATGAAATTGTCTATCTTCAGCATCTCACCTCTGACCAGTATCCTCTTAGTGTTCACTGAAAGTATGCTGTATATCCCAGGAGGTCAGGCACCACATTGAGTATCAGAGCTGCATGAGACTTGCTTTGTCCTCAAGGATTTCTCTTACAAGGACATAGAAAAATCATGCCCATGCAGTGTGTGGTGGACTTTCTAAAATTTATTAAAAATTATTAGAACAGTCAAGTTTATTAAATGGTATACTATGTGTGTGACTTTATGGCCTGTCCTACTTTGAAGGGGTGTGGGGACAATATCCCTACTACCACATATGTCTGCACATAGAATTTTCCTTCGGTGAATCTTTTCTGGTGTTAGTGGCCCTTTAGGCAATGACTAACCTGACTGTTTATAGAAATAAGCAGAGTACAGTTCATTCTCCCCTCTCACTTTGAAATCTGCATTGGTTGGTTTATAACACACACAGCCTTAGCATGAAAGGTTCAGCCTTTGTGAGCCAAACTTGCATTCTTCCAGCACCTCCTGAGACCAGCCAACTATGATCCTATGGAATTACTATGTAAGTGGTCATCTACATGGAATCCATTCCCCCAAAGAAATACATTTGAGGTAAAATGTGTTTGCCATGTGACTTCTCAGTTGACTCTGAGCTCACATTAGGACGGCAGGATTTGTAAATCCTGGCAGGTCCACTGCTGTGTGTGTGGGGGGGGGAGGGGGAGATAAAGTAAAGGCATGGATGGGAAGAGTGGCTGCAGTGCTTTTAGCAGCACACCAACCGAGGCACCTGGGTTCCCCTTGCTTCTCCTATTTTTTGTGCTGGGTTTTCCTGCCCCTGCTTTGTTTCCTTATTTTACCAGTCCTAGTCGCCTCTGGTCCCATTCAAATGGTCACCGATCCTTCCATTAGAAGCACTCAGCACCGGTTGCCTCTCCCCAGATAGCCTCCTAGGCAGAATCTCTCCCAAATAGCCCTTCGTTTTGATTGGAACAGGCAAATAAACACCAACCGATTAACACAGCTCTATCTGGCGTGAGCCTCAGCAAAACGATCCAGGATTGTTTTGTTTTAATTTTTCCAGATTCCCAGTATTTCTCTTCTGCTTTGTATCAGCAAGGCCCTGGCTTCAGCGGCCAGCTCACAGGAATGAGCCAACAACGCATCCCCTCCTCACCCGTCTAGTGCTGATGAGACATTAAAAATTCAACCTCTGTTTTTCAGTGAACAATTATCTCACTCGTTGGCTTGATTCACTGATCTCTTAATGACAGCTTTCCTACAGCTTTCTCTGAATGTTTAAAAGCTGAAACAACCCCATCTTGTCAAGCTGAAAACTGTAGCCGGGTTTTAGTAACAGTTTCCAATAAATAATTTCAAGGAGTTTCAAATTATCCATCATCTGACAGCTCTTAGGAAGATTTTTCTCATCTCCTTCAGGCATAAAAAGCCTGTTCTAACCACTTTGCGGTCCCACTGATTACTCTCAATGATTTTCAAAGTTTGTTCCATTCTTCTGAAAGAATCTCTCTTTCCATCAATATTGATGTGTGACTTGAATGGACTCATGTATGGAAGAATTGGTTAAAAGTGATTGCACAGCCTTGGCCAAAAATGATTTAAATAAATGGTCTATGAAAATTAGAAGAAGATAATGGATCTGCTTTATATAAAACTCTACAAACATACATGTGTGTTAGGGAGAAAAGAGAGAATGAGGGTACCTGACATGATTTCTTTTGGTGGTGGTGGTGGTTTTGTTTGTTTGTTTGTTTTTCAAGACAGTTTCTCTGTGTAGCCCTGGCTGTGCAGGAATTCACTCTGTAGACCAGGCTGGCCTCAAATTCAGAGTTGTACCCACCTCTGCCTCTCTAGTGCTGGTATTAAGGTATGCACCATTATGCCCGTCTAAATAAAAGTCATTTTTGTTTCATTTTGTCTTTTGAGACGGGGTTTTTCTGTGTGACAGCCCTAGCTGTCCTGGAACTCAGTTAGTAGACCAGGCTGGCCTCAGAGTCACAGAGATCCACCTGTCTCTACCTCCCAAGTTCCGGGATGAAAGAAATACACTAGCATGCCTGGCCTAATACAATTTCTTAAGAAAGGATGTCTTCACAAAAGAAGAGACAAGTCAAAGACATTTTAGTTGGAGAAAGTCACTGACAGGGTTTGTGTTTTATCAACTGGTCATTAGAGCTTTTCCCTCAAGGAACATTAAGATGATGCAGTGAGTCAGAAAGGACTGTGGTCTTCCTGTCATTCCTAAGTAGGAAGAGATGGAGATAGTAGATGCCTCATAGAGATGACAGGCTCCGGTGTATCTCCAGAAGTGAGGATTTCAGCAGAGGAGTTGTAGGACAGGGAGCTGCCATCTTTAGCCTCTTTATCATCCAAAGGACCTGAAGGTCAAAAGCTAAAATTAGAAGATAGTTAAAGACAAATCCTAACTCTAGCTATTAACTCTTGAAGGGTCCTGGTTAATTTTCAAAAGGCTTCATTTCAGCACTGGAAATAAGATAGGGAAGGCTTGGCACTGTAAACTAGCAAAAATCTTGCTAAAACTCCTTTGCATGTAATTCTTTAAATCTTTTAGGGTGTCTCACAGGTTGTGTATTAAATTTAAGTCTGCAATATGAAAGTTGTATTGTTTTTCCATTTATGGAAAGCCATTTATATTAAACAAAATTATGATCTATGCCCAGCATTGTAACCAAAGGGGAAAAATATTTCCCAATACAAAGAGGTCATCAGGTAGTTAATGACATACACATATGATGACCCAAGGAGACACAGCAGACAAATAATCAAGATTCTCCCATTGTACATCACTGTCTAGCACATACTCATAAGACATGAATATCCACACACGTGTGCACCACTATGAAAGGACAAAAGGTGCTAGTATAATGCCTCCTATCTCCTTCCCTATGAAAAACAAGCCCTTCCCTTTATATCCAATTCTTCAGCAAGTCCATGTGGTCACATTACACTAGTATAGGCTGTCTATTTCTCTGGAGTAGACACCTTCAGTGGCAACATCAGACACGACTGTTTAAACCACACCACTACCCAGGTAACTAAAACAGATAATTAGTTCTTGACCCACCTGTTCCATGGCAGCTTTCAGATCTTTTCTCCAGACCTGGGTGTTGTTTTCTGAAACACATATTGAGTCATGTCATTCTTCAGCAGAAAATTATTCAAATATTTTCATTGCTCTTGAGAACAGTTCCAGTTTTTGTGACTTAGTTTACAGAGACCTGTATAGTCCAGCCACTGTCAATTCCTCCAACATTATCATAAGTCAAGAATTCCTTCTTAGCCAGGCAGTGGTGGTGCACGCCTTTAATCCCAGCACTCGGGAGGCAGAGGCAGGTGGATTTCTGAGTTCAAGGCCAGCCTAGTCTACAGAGTGAGTTCCAGGACAGCCAGGGCTATACAGAGAAACCCTGTCTCGGAAAACAAAAAACAAAAACAAAACAAAAAAGAAAAAAGAATTCCTTCTTCACTTCCTATGCAATTCCTTGGAGGAATCCTTTTCCACACTACAGGGCCTTTAAACACACTATTTCTGCCCTGCCCACTGTCTGTACTTTACTAACTCTCATTTAATTTTCAAGTGGCTGATCACTTAATATCTTATATTTAAATCTACCTCAAAGCAGGAGTGATCTCATATTTATATACAGTTATTTTAATTTCTATCTCTTTTTTAAAAGCTAGAATTATTCTAGATACACTAAACAGAAACATAATGTGAGTTTTAATACATTGGGGAAAATACAATCTGATAGAAAATAGGACCTATGAAGTGGTCAAGGAACGGTTTATAGAGAGAACCTTTTGAGTTGGGTCTTCAGAGACTCAAAGTAACAATATGTTAGGAAAAAAAATAATGAAAAGAGATTTGAGGCAGAAGAAACACACTGAGAAATCTGCAGAGTGTTAAAGAGCAGTGGATTCCCAGCCAGGACTGGCAGGGAAAGTAATGGAGTAGAGTAACTTGAGATGTGGGGACAAGAGCAGACTTGAGAAAAGTGGGGACAGGCAGTGAGACAGATGCACAGGCAAGTTTAGACTTGATCCTGGGGATGGTGGTGCTTACTGAGTGTTAATCACAGAGTAGAATGATCCAAAACAAGGAAGACCAACAGTTAGACAGAGTAGGCCTATAAGCAAGAGACGTTAGTTGGCAAAATAAGACTAACAAAGTCAATAAAGGAGGGGAAAAGAATAGGTCCAATATGTGAGCATTTTAGAAGGTAAAGTTGATGGAACAAAATGGCTGGGTGGCTACTGAGAGTTGAGGAGAGAGATTCTTTAAAACAACTTAGAGTGTTTTCATCAATAGAGAAACAGAGACCTTTAAAAAAGATATTTATGCATTACCAGAGTTAAAGTAAAAGTCATATCTGTATTGATTAGATATCTAAGTAGAGATGTCCAGTGGGTAATTAGATACCAAGCTATTCTTTGGGTGTCAGGAAAGAAGTCGGTGCCTATGAAGGTAAGATACAGTATGAAGTATACCACCCTTCGCACTCTATCTAGGGGTGACCAGTACACTTCCATATATGTGCCTGTTCTAGAATACATGTTGATAGAGCCTTGATTCTGTGTGAAGTCTGGAATTGAATCTATATACACGTTTAATGGTAGGGAAAGTTAGCAATAACAGAGCTCATGTAATGTGTGATTGCTGTTTATGCCTTCACTACGATATGATCATCTGTCTATGACTAAATCTCAAAGATATAGTTATTTCCTAGTAGTTTAGTTTGGAGGATAGGATGCCAATAAATTTCCCATTCTGATACACACTTAGATGTGTGTGTGTGTGTGTGTGTGTGTGTGTAACTTTCAGAAAAACATTTACTTTTTTTATGTTCCAGTTTCTTCTTTGTAATAACAGTTACCCCTACTACTCCATGTCACTGAGTGAGATACGTATTATTAAAATAATATTTGGCTCTATATCTGATGTATAGGAAATACTCTTCAAGTTGCTTATTTTATCAGAAAAGTTAAAGTTTGATTCAACGAGTATATGCATATGAGATATGGCTATGTTCTTGTCCTAAAGCAAAAGCAGAATGGAAGTTTAAACAGTGAATTCATTCAGACACTCTCGGGGTGCTCACTTGTCTCCTGATAAAGAAGATCACAACCACTGAAAAAAACAGGCAACAAAACGGAAACTAAAATTGTCACACTAAATACTGACTAATGGCAAGATCACTACCTAGATAGTCAGGATGTCTATGAAGCTTACAGAATGACTCTTCAATGCATAAATTGTATGCATTGAAGAGCAAGCCTAGTCCTTTGGGTATAGTTATCAAGGCAAGGAAAATACTAATGTGCTATTTGTTTGCACAAATACATAGTTCTGATACATCTTCCTCCATTTAGCAGATAAGTAACATTTCCTAATTTATCCCATACTTCCCAACATTGATAAAAATATGAAACATCCAAAGGCAATATCAGTTTGTTCAAGAGCATAAAACCACAAAACATTTGAATGACAACACTCAATATCCAGGACACCATTCTTTGCATACATGTCATGAGCACCTTAAAAGGGGGATATTACATGGGGGTGACCTAAGTGGAGATGGGGAGATAAAATTCTGCCATGTTCTGTAATCTTGAAATGAATAGACTTACAAATATGGACATGTGGCTAATTTATGTGTGTGTGTGTGTGTGTATTTGTTTTTCAAGTAATGTCAATATTTTTAAGTACCTACTATCCATGAGAATCTACAGACTCCATTTAGTTAATCACAGGATTTGGGAGTTGAAAAGACCTCTGAGTCTATTATCCACCAATACAACAAAAAATTGGAAAATGTTAATTATAGGACGAAAATTCCATGCAAGCTAGTTGGTAGCCAGATATCTTTGATTTTTTTATAAAATCATTTACAGCATTGATAGGTTTATATATATGCACATGATAAGCAGTCTCACCAAAGCCTTGAAAATACTTATAATACTATTGTTATTATAGATTGATTATACAGTAGGTTTTCTAGATATGTTGTTTAAATACCTAACAGGATAGATATATCTTTTCTTTAACTCTTTTTGAGGCAGGACAGAGCTAAATACTGAGATCCTGTTGCTTTTATAAGAGCACCCCAAAGCCAGAACACATGCAAACATCCTCTCCTTCTTCCACAAAGAGAGAGTGTAAGCCCAAGTTTCCTAAGGTTTTAGTGGTTGGACTAAGTTACACTAACTTGAGTGTCTTCGCAGATAAATGAGTGTGTCCATGTGCACACAAGTATGTGTGTGTGTGTGTGTGTGTGTGTGTGTGTGTGTGTGTGTGTGCAGTGCCCATACAGGCCAGAAGAGGGCATAAGATCTTTTACAACTGAAGTTATAAAATGTTGTAAGCCACCAGACCCAGACCCTGTGAATCAAACCACAGTCTTCTGTAAGAGGGGTATGGTAGTGGAGGCATCTCATCGACCTCTGATCCTAAAAGGAACTAGTAACTCATCTAGACTTTAATGTAGAGACATTATGCAGCTTTATTAAACAGGGAGCTACATTTCTGGGCTTTCAAAGTACAGCACCTACCTCCTTTCTCTCCTGGACTGGAGTGCACCTCTAGCAGGAAGTACTCATGTCTCTCTTCCACTGTGACATGACTCAGCTAATGTTCTTTCTAGCATTGTCTAGACAGAAATCTCCACAGAACCCTTAACTACTAGGGAGCTGGAGCATGTTTGTGTCCTCAATGCCAAGGGACACATGAGGTTAAGCTTTCTAATTTACAATTTCCAGCAAATTTTAGTGACTCCCTGTTGGCCACACACAGGATAAAGTCCAAATTGCCTAGTGCTGTGTTTAGGCTTAGTTTCAAAACCTACTCACTCTGGCTGGGGCTTCCTATCTCATGCTCTGCCCAGCCACTTCCCATCCCAAGCCTTTGGCTTAAAGAGAAATTGGTCTTCTATACTCTATACCTTCTTAATGTGACACAAACTATTCCACTTTTAATTTTGCTGCACCCACTGTTTCCCCATGCTCAGATACTCTACCACTCATTTTCATAAATGTATCAAGACCCTACCATCCTACAGAATCTAATTCTGATTCCTACCACTTTTGTTTGATGAGTAGTTGTTTTATTTCAAACCACATACTTTTGCTGGGTAAGCCTCTGGGTATACAATGATGAGCAAAGAGGAAAAGAAGGTAGTCTGGATCAAGAAAAAAGAATAAATATAAAATAATATGCAAGAATCAATAACTAACGTTATTATGGTGCACAGAATAATTTTAAATGGATGGTAGGTCCTCACTGTGGTGATTTGACACCCTTGATATGTCACTTGAATTGAGACTCAAGGAAGAGATGGATCCTAAGGAATATCCAAAGATATCTCTGGCTCCAGGCAGAATAACAAGCTACAGAAAAACTTGGTGGTGATTAAAACCAAACATTGGAACCAGGTTGAGAGTGGCAGGGAGTAAAGTTGGAAATGCCACAAGCTTTCTAGCCAGTAAATATCTGCTCTCTCAGTCTCTCTCTCTGAGCCGTTCATCTGAGTCTCTCCATCTGCACCGTTCGTGCAGGACTTGGCATACACTGTCTAGAGCTGCCACTTGTTTTTCATCTTATCTTTGTGGGCAGCAAGTTCTCTGAAAGCAAGTACTCTGGGTGCCTTGTATGCATCCCATTATCCATCAGTAATATAAGTGCATGACAGGTATTCAACAAGTAACTCTTGCATTATGGTACCTTAAAGGTTTGGTTTCCCATTATGCAATTAAAGCAAGAAAGAACACGAAAAGTTCATGAATGGGTTCCTCCATCATATTTCAGGAAATCTGACCTATCTGTAGTCTCTTTTAGCATGATGAGAAAAGAAGACCTTCTCTTTCTGTACTGTTAACAGTCCTCTCTTGAGTCTTTTCGGGTCTTTACACTAACCCCTGCTCTCAACACCTGACCTCCAACCTATGGTTGCTTTTATTTCAGTATCTTTTCCAATGACTTCACAGCTAAATAAGGTACCTCAAAAATCACATAAATATAAACGGAAGAAACACATCCTTGGCTGCATTCTGCAAATTCTAATATTCCTTCCCTAGTGTCATCTGTCAATTATTCAGTTAGCAGACTTCTATTTTCTCAAATGTCTATCACTTGGTCTTACAAATAGCTGCTAGAAAGCCCTGATGTACCACTGCTAGAAGCTCATCCCTTTCAAATATTTAAACAAAGGTGATGTAACAGAAGGCCAAACAGGCTAGTCTGTGTCTAGACAGAATGCTTCTGATATAGATATCCAGTATGTCAGTTAAAATATGGCTGACGCTGGATGTCTGGGGGAGCCCCCAAAATAAACAAGGATGCAATCTGTTGTATTACTATTTTGACAGACTGCAACTTTTCTGTAGGTTTTATAAAAATATGGTCCTGAGGGCAAAGGCCTTGCCTTTATCAGTCTGCCTGTGTCTTTCTATCTGTAAAACTTTATGCCTACTACTTTGGTGCCCACATATGGAGAAACTCTAATCTGCATGTGTTTCTGCCTATATGTATAAGGAAAGCCTTTGTGTATCTGTGTGTATTGCCATCTTCCTGAGTGGGTACTTGCATCTGCCTACCTAGCAGTTGGTCTATTTAGCAGCCATCACCCAGAGTGAATAAATTATGTCTCATCAGCTCATGGCTCCAGTAATCGTTCCTACCTTGAACTCCCATGACTGCACTCCTTTCCTGACACATTCAACAATTTTCCTGTTTAATCATTATATCATGTATAGAGAAGGTACCATAACAATAAAAAATAAATAAATTAAAAAAAAACTGTTTGAAATGGTTATTTTGAACGTGCTGAGTTGATAGTTGAAATTCTGTGATTTTTAATTTTTGTGGTTTTTAGTTTCGGAGGTTTTGGGTCTCTTTTGTTATTATTTTCTTATGTGTTTTATTTTTAAAGTGACCTTATTTAGAAGAAGCATTTTGATTTAAATTTTTATTTATCTGCTCTAGCTCACTATGCTATTACACTCAAACGGCCATTTGTCATCACCAGGAATGTCAGCCAATACCAAACACATGTCTTTCTAAAATTTATTTGCATGCATAGTATTTATAAGTGAGATGAGTGTAAGTATTTTTCCATAAGGCAACCCATGAATCACAGTATGATTATAAAAAGATATTCATAAACATGATAACCCCACATGTTACAAGCAAGCATATTTTTTCAAGCAAGCATATTTTAAAGGACTTGCTATCAAAATTAAGTCTTGGGGACCTCTTAAAATTTTGAGCACCTTCAGTTCTAACTTGCATTATCTCTAAGTAATTTCATTAATAATGCTCACATGTGGAGTTTTCAACTTACCCCCACGTCATTTAGTTAAAAGTGTTCACATGTGGGTTCTCTAAAAGCCTGGTCTAAAGCTTTAAGCCCTGGTTTTATCCCAAGATGAGCACCATCCCATTATATCACCAACTTAGCTTTCCTATAAAATTCAGTTTAATTCCCTAAGTTGTGTCCAACTGAAGATGCCTTCTTCAGTATATCTTTTAAAATCATACATTGGAGTGGGTCTATTTCAATATTTAAACCTAATCTATCAGATGCCATAAACACAGAAATCTGCTAACAATCTATATGCATTTCTTCAACAACTGTAAAGTTTACATAATATAGTTTACTCCAACTTTCCCCCCACAAAGCCTCAGCAATGTTTTCTAATGTGCCACCCAGTCACTGAATGAGAAAGAAATGACTTTCTATTTGTCTTCTTGGAATTAGATCCATCATTCTTGCCATAACAAGAATGAATACTTCCTATTAGGCAGGTGGCTTTTCACCTCAATTACACACTAGGTGATCTTCCCCTAAATTACTTGTTAAATCAGAAAAGGAAAATAGCAGCTTTATAGTGGAGAAATTGCATCCATATCACCTTAATCAAGAGATCAAACTCAGCATCACCAACAACAGAGCAAAACCATGGGTAGACATACCACACCGAGATGACATCACAAACAACAGAGCAAAACCACAGACATACCACACCAAGATGATCACATCAAGCTTGGTATGGGATCCTGGCCTGAACACAGGAAGCAAAGAAGTTCAAACAGGGTTATTCCACAAAATAACTGATCTCTGCTCATCCAAATGGCCATAGTGAAGAAAATCCAAGGAAGGCTAAGGAACTATTTCTAATTCAAGGTGCTACAGAGATCTGAAAACTAAAAGTTGGTTTCCAGTGTAGAAAACACTGCCAGTACCAATGCCACATCTATTTTTTTTTTTTTGCAAACCTCTCTCTCTCTTTTTTTTTTCATATTTTATTTACATTTTAAATGTTTCCCCCTTTCCAGATTTTCCCTTTGGAACCTCCCCATTCCCTTCCCCCTCTCCCTGCCACTATGGGGGTAATCTCCCACCCACCCACCCAGGTCTTCCCTCCTTGGCATTCTCCTATACTGGGGAATCTAACACCCTCAGGCCCAAGGGCCTCTCCTCCCCCTGATGGATAACAAGACCCTCCTCTGCCGCATTTGTGGCCAGCACCATGGGTCCCTCCATGTGTATTCTTTGGTTGGTGGATCAGCCTCCATGAGTATCAGGGGTCAGGCCACTGTTGCTGCCTCCCTGGGGATGCAAACTCCCTCAGCTCCTTCAGTTCTTTCTCCAAGTCCTCCATCTGGGACCTCACACTCACCCTACTGTTGTTGTGAAGTGACTCTTGGGTATTTCAAACTTTTGGGCTAATAACCACTTAAGAGTAAATACATACCATGTTCATTCTTTTGTGACTGTGTTACCTCACTCAGGATGATATTTTCAAGTTCCATCCATTTGCCTAAGAATTTCATGAAGTCATTGCTTTTAATAGCTCAGTAGTATTCCATTGTGTAAATGTACACATTTTCTGTATCCATTCCTCTGTGGAGGGACATCTGGGTTGTTTCCAGCTTCTGGCTATTATAAATATGGCTGCTATGAACAGAGTGGAACATGTGTCATTATTACATGTTGGAGCATCTTCTGGGTATATGCCCAGGAGTGGAATAGCTGGGTCCTCAGGTAGTATTATGTTCATTTTTCTGAGGGTCCACCAAACTGATTTCCAGAGAGGTTGTATCACCTTGCATTCCCACCAGCAATGGAGGAGTGTTCCTCTTTCTCCACATCCTCTCCAACATCTGCTGTCACCTGAGTTTTTGATCTTAGTCATTCTGACTGGTGTGAGGTGAAATCTCAGGGTTGTTTTGATTTGCATTTCCCTGATGACTAAGAATGTTGAACATTTCTTTAGGTGCTTCTTGGCCATTGGAGTTTCCTCAGTTGGGAATTCTCTGTTTAGCTCTCTTCCCCATTTTTTGATAGGGTTATTTGGATCTCTGGAGTCTAGCTTTTTGAGTTCTTTGTATACGTTGGATATTAGCCCTCTATCGGATGTAGGATTAGTAAAGATCTTTTCCCAATCTGTAGGTTGCCGTTTTGTCCTATTTAAAGTGTCCTTTGCCTTACAGAAGCTTTGTAATTTTATGAGGTCCCATCTGTCAATTCTTGATCTTAGAGCACAAGCCATTGGTGTTCTGTTCAAGAACATTTCCCCTGTGCCCAAGTGTTCGAGACTCTTCCCTACTTTCACTTCTATTAGATTCAGTTATCAGGTTTTATGTGAAGGTCCTTGATCCACTTGGACTTGAACTTTTTACA
Source organism: Rhynchomys soricoides (assembly GCA_019843965.1). Classification (NCBI taxonomy): domain Eukaryota; kingdom Metazoa; phylum Chordata; class Mammalia; order Rodentia; family Muridae; genus Rhynchomys; species Rhynchomys soricoides. The sequence goes on along the minus strand of JADRCH010000015.1, from coordinate 3,124,637 downwards.
GGGAGATAGGAATGGATCAACTTGCAATCTTCTACATGTAGACTGCCAGTTGAACCAGCACCATTTGTTGAAGATGTTGTCTTTTTCCCACTGTATGGTTTTAGCTCCTTTGTCAAAGATCAAGTTACCATAAGAGTGTGGATTCATTTCTGGGTCTTCGTTTCTATCCCAACTTTCTTATTTTGACCACCAAAATGTTACTGGAAGGCTGTCTTTGCTCTTTTGTAGTGCGTAGGGATGGGTTTAAGACAATACAGTACAAAGTCTCCAGTTTATTTCAAACAATTCATAAAATGCATTTAAACGAACATGTACACAGAGTAAGAAAGGATGTCAGCAATTGGTGAAAGGTATGTGCGAGATATTTGCACCGTTTTTGCAACTTTTCATTTAGCTGAACAGCCAAAACTTACTGGATAAATTTCCAATATACAATACTCTCAAATGAAGTTTTCAGTCTTCACAAACACAATCTTTCAAGACACAGGAAAGAAATGGAATGAAGAACTTCCACACGTCCTCTGCTTGGTGCCTGTCTACTTTCCTGTGGTGCACAGCTATCTCTTGTCTTGCTGAATGGTGACACAGGTCTCAAATTATTTGCTAACACTCATGACATTTAATTTCATATGTCTTTATACTGATTTATTTTGTTTTTATTTGCAAGCATGTGTGTGTGTGTGTGTGTGTGTGTGTGTGTGTGTGTGTGTGTGTGT
>JADRCH010000015.1:3102638-3123911 GCA_019843965.1 Rhynchomys soricoides | reverse complement strand
TGTGTGTGTGTGTGTGTGTGTGTGTGTGTGTGTGTGTGTGTGTGTGTTGGTATGTATGTGTTTGGGAAAGCCAGAAGAGGCAGCCAGATCATCTGGAGCTGGAGTTATATGCAGCTGTGAGTTTCTCTGTGTGGGTATTAAGAACTTACCCCTGACCTTCTGCAAGAGCAGCAAGTATAATTAACAATTTAGCCTCTCTCCAGCCCCTTAATTTCATATTTTGATGCAACATTCTAACAAAACTTTTCATCTTTTCTTTTCATATACCAATACGTTGATTTAATGTACACTTTGAGCATGACTGTGCTAAAATAATGCAATAGTTCTAACAGGGAACCGCTAATGTTTACTAAGAGTTGGGCACTTGTCCAGGCATTTTACATATACACCTTGAAAGAGCAGTCTCATGGGAGGGGAATAGTATTGTCATGGTGGGGGAAAATGGGGTGCATAGAAACTGTCTCTAGTTCTAATGCAGTATTCATTAAGTGTTAGAAACTGAAGCTGAACTCGAGCTGATCTACTCCAGAGACCCCACTTCCATCTCCTAGCAGATCCTCTGTCAAGTATTCATTCTCTATATAAGTCCAGGAAGTCATGCCATGCATGTTGGTAGCCTTAGCTACTGGTAAGTTTTATGACACACAGTAGAGCCTCAACATAGCTGAGCTGAACTTGTTTCACTGTATTTTGTGTGTGTGTGTGTGTATGTTTTATTGTCTTAAATGATTTTCTTTCTTTTTATTTAATTAAAATATTCCTCCTCCAGTCCCTTTCCTCCTTCTAGTCGCTGCCACACTCCACACTTCCTCTTTGTACCCTCTTCTTTAGCTACTATTGCTATTTATGTACATATATACGAACAACCTACTGAATGCATTTACTGTTGCTGGCAAGTACATGTGCTCAGGACTGAGAGTTTAGAGTTAGATCACCTATCAGGGAGCTTGTCCCTGGGGAAAACTTACTCTTCTCAAAGTAACCATTGATTGTCTGTAACAAAAATCTACTTGTTAGAAGAAAGAAATATTTCTAGGGATGAGCCTGTTTGTTGTCTTTAGTGGTTAGTGTTTGGATGTGCTGTCTAAAAGACCTAGTCTCCCCAACAATGGCTGAACCTGTACTTGTGGTGGTGGTGAGAATCCATGTGGAGAAAGAAGCCTGGAAATTTCCTAGAGGAAAACCTTCGATGCCTAATACCTCAGCCCACACTAAAAGAATCCATGCAAAGCAGTTTTCCCATTGAACTTCTGAGGTTTTTAATTTACCGTCCTAATATGCTCAAGTTCCAACGCTAGAAAAGCTAAAACATGAAAATTACATTAAGAATCGGATTTGGTCACGGAGATATAGCCACAGTTACTTTATTTTCAAGGACTTTTACCCAGCTGTTTCATATAATTTTTTTTGCAGCGTATTGCCCTCTAGACACCTGTGATGAATCAGAATAAGCAAATGCTAGTCACCTTGTCCAAAGATGAAGGGACGCTATCTCGCCCTAAGGAATTACACAATTTAATACAACAAGCATGAAATATACTTGTGCTTTTACACTTCTTTTATAAATGATTTAAAAGATGCATTGCCCTCAAAACTAGGGACCTGATAGGGAAAGGTTAGCCTAGGCCAGAAGAGGTAATAACCCAAACTGTGTAAGTCTAATTAAAGACTGCCATAGAGAAATGGGCTAATGGTTAAAATTTGAGACATGAGAAGAGGGAGAAATAAACCATATACAGTAAGGTCTGAAGTGCATCTGAGAGAGAGATACAACAGGTAAGGGAACTTTGTAGAATGTCTCCATGATAGACGGTGCCCATTGCAGCTGAGAGGTACTGAGATGCATCTACCCAAAGGACCAAGTTCTAGGCAGAGTGTGGTTTGCATAAATAGTCAACAGTGGGTTTTATGGATAAGGAATTCTCTTTCTCTCTGGCCTTTAGATGCTGAGGCAGAGATACTGAAACAGAGAAGATGTTGAAGTAGAGATGATAAGGCAGAGAAGATGCTAAGGGAGAGAAGATGCTGAGGCAGAGGTGCTAAGCCAGAAAGTCTTTGCTAAGAATAAAGTACAACCAAGTTATTATAGAACTAGGAAAGGGGGGAATTTTTCACAGAAGACACAGCTGAAGCATTGTCTCTTTAAGATGGAAAGGGGACTGGAACAGCAAGATAACTTGCTTATGGCAAATAAGTCACTGACTGTCAACTTCAGCCATCTACATTTAGGACTGTAGAGACACTGAGAATAAAGTGACAAAGTGACTCAGCTTGGAGTATTTGAGGACTATGGAAACCAAGAGAACATGGCTTAAAGTTCACTGAGGTCCCACATTGAAAGGTAGTGTTTATACTTCATTCCCTAGTTTTTAATGAGCCCCTGCTGTCTCTGTGTTAAGTGTGTATCTTATGCTGATTTTACCCAGTAAATCTGTATAAACTCTGAGTTAAGCTGGTATCTACTGCATCAAGTACACAAGCACCATTTGAAGAAGTGACTACATCTCTGCCTTGGTGGAGGAAAGGACTAACTTTAGTATATATGAGGTTATAGAGGACTTGGGGGAGACTAAATGGTTTAGAAAGAAGACCTTGTCTGCTGCTTCTTCTGCTTCTGTAAACAACAAATGGTGTGGTGGTTTGAATAATAATGGCCCCCATAAGCTCAGATATTTGAATGCTTAGTCATCAGGAAGTGGCACTATTTGAGAAGTACTGTAAGGTGTGGCCTTGTTGGAAGAAGTGTATAACTCTACGATTTCAAAAGTCTGTACAATGCCCAATTTGCATATCTCTCTCTCTCTCTCTCTCTCTCTCTCTCTCTCTCTCTCTCTCTCCCCTCTCCCTCTCTCTCCCTACCTACAGATTGGAATGCAGCTCTCAGCAACTGATCCCATTCCATTAGTGCTGCAGGGCTCCTGCCATGATGACAATGGAATGAACTTCTAAAACTGTAAGCAAGCTCCAAGTAAATGTTTTCTTTCATAAGAGTTGCCTTGGTCATGGTGTCTTTTCACAGCAGTAGAACAGAGATTGAGACCTCTAGACTCTGCCTGAATTTCATACCCTGCTCCCTCTGTTATATGTCTTTAAACCTCACATTGGTCACTCGAAACATATTTTAAGCTTCTGGCTCTGTTCCTATAGATTGGTCTGACCCTCCATTTGTCCTGATGTGACTATCTTGACAGATGTCCCCTACCAATTGACTCTAATAGATATATTCTACCTTGAACATATCACTCCCTTTGAGATGAGAGATGCTGAAACTTATTGTCTGACTTATCCCTGTGGCACATTAGAAACCAACATGAATGGGCTGAACTGTTAAAAACACATTTGCTGTTCTTAAAACACTGTTCTTGTAGCCTAAGTTAAACTAAACAAAGTAATGGTAGTAAATTGTAAGTGAATTTTCTTTAATATAAATATAGCAGTAAATTAATCCAGTAGCCATATTTCTTTACCTTATATTCATCCCCAATAACCACACAGAGAAACAGCAATTTATTTAAAACTTCACCTCAATAGCTGAGCAATTAGATGATCTATCTTTACTTTCTATGCTCTGGCTACCCCCCAGCCATAAGAAGTACTTGATACTTGCATATTATTATTTATCTGGCTCTTTGGGCTTCAGGTGTTTCTTCATGATTTTTCTCTGGACCCGTTCTTTGTGGATTCAAATCCTCCTTCCTCCTTGCTCATCTGAATCTCCCTCTCTCTTTCCTCTGGTTGGTAGACAGCCTGTCCTATTCTTTATCCTGCCCAGCCATTTGGTAAGAACTGTTTACACAAAGTTGAGACAGGAATTCTTGGTATAAGCATTACAGTGACTTGTCTGTATTGAAACAAGATATGAAGGCAGAGAAATCAGCATTTGAATAAGATAAGAGTAACCTTTACACAATGTACAAAACATTATGCCTACAGTAGATATGGATATATACAGAGTAACCGAAAGCTTAAAATATGGTTATTCCTACAGTGTCTTATAGTTTCAATTTTGTTATTCATCCCATTGAAGTTACTGTTGTAAAGATTTTAAATATATTGAGTCTCCATTCCTATCACCTTCAATGTAAGAAATTAATGCTTCCAGATTTGGGGGAGAGGAAGTTTCTGATTCATTCCTGGTGTTAATCAAGATGACATAGCTTTATACATTGATACACATTTGCCCCTGCTCTAATGAAGGATGATATGCTTTGTGGATATGAAAAAGTTATGTAGTAAGGGGGAGTGTGGGCTATGGGGACAGTGTGCAAACATTATTTCTACAAAGCAGTCAACAGGCTGTGTTGGCAGAAAAGATGTATTACAAGGGGACCTCTGTCACACATTTCGACCACTAAGAAGGTCTGCTGCTGCATCTCATCCTTGATCATTTACAGATTCTTCATAGTAAAGTAGCCCCAGCAACTGTGGTCACTTGGAAAGAGTCACTAACTGCATTCCTCATATCCAGACATACACCAGCAATGTTGCAGCTCTCACAGATGCCTAGGAAGCAGAGGAATTGAATCTGCTAGAAACTAATTGTCCTAACACATACATTAGGTACAGCAATGGCCATGGCTTCCTTTGATAAAAAGAAATCAAATCCCTGCTTAGGCCCAACATCAGTTTGTCATAATTCTAATTATAAATATACTTACACTTACCACTGAAATTTAATACGTGTATTAAATGAAATATTATCACATCTGCCCTACATTTTCCACCTCCAACTTCCCACACATCCTGCAAACACTTCCCCTCCCAACTTCGTATCTTTTCTCTTTTTTCGTAATCCACTAAATCCAATTAGTGCTGTGTATGTGCACATGCGTGTGGGGTCATCTACCAGAGCATGGGAAAATTGTATCTTGATGCTATCTTCCTGAGCAGCTTGCAAATACCAATAACTCCTGGGGGGACTTAGAAAATGCCTTCCCATGTTGTTGGAATTCTGGTTCCCTTAATCTTGTGTGGATCTTAAGCAGCAACTATAGGTACTATGAGCTCATGGATGTGATAACCATGCCATATCCAGAAGATGTTTCACTGCCCCTTCCCCATCCTCTGATTCTTAGATTCTTCCTTCCTCCTCTTCATCTATGCCCCTCCCCCTGAACCTTACCAGCCCATAAGTGTGTTGATAAAAATTCCCCACTTAGGGCTCTATAGCAGTTCTTTTGAGTTCTTTCAGCTCACATTTTCAGTGGCAGCTATTACTGTCACAGACACAGGATGCACCACTGGCAGCTGCCCTGCACTGTTGTTCCATCTAGACAGATTCTCTTGTTCCCAGTATGTTGCCAAAGCAACAGTTGTCTATTTGGAACTGAGAAGCTTAGCCAAAGCTCGGTTTCTTTTATGGAAAAGTCCCTTGTCCAAGTTCACAAGGCAATTGCTTTTGGGGTGTGAGTCTTCCAGATACTTTTGCCAGCACTGATTCCAACACACAGCCTTCCAGAGACTCAGGAAGCTCTCCAGCCATATTATCAACTAAAACATCAGCCTAGAATACAGCATGATTAAAATGTTCCGGCCATCAACTCAAAGCACAATATTCTGCTTCTTTTCCTTCTTTGACCATATAACTTAATTGTATCAGACCAATTTGTGCTTCAAAATAGTCCTAGCACAAGGCTTCTGAAGAGCATGATGTCTTCAATAATAAGGACTTACCTTCCTCCTCAGCAAGGGCAGTCAATAGCAATAAATATCAGTAGTCATTATTGCTTTAGGAATCTCTTAAAATAAAACTAAGAACCTCACAGGAAAATAAAAAGAACTAGAAAATGTCATATTAAGTGAGGTTATCCTGGTCCAGAAACACAACATCTTATCTTCTCTCACTAGAGGCTCCTAGCTATAAATCTTCGGATGTGAGAACATAAGCTGCAGAAACTGCAGAATCCAGGAAAGTAGAAAGGGACCATTGATGGGGTTGGGGATGGGGGAACAATAGAAAGGGAATAGCAGGATTCAAGTAATGTAACCAGGGAATGAGAAAGGGGTGTGGAGAGCCTGGTTAGGGAAGAAATATAAAAATATAATAGGGGGAACAGCAGTAAGGGAGTCTGAAAAAATCATAAAGATTCATACTATTAACATTCTACCATATATATATATATATGTACATACATATGTATATGTGTGTGTATAATGTAATTTTTATCCAAATATACATATGCAGTATAAATAAAATTTTCTCATCTGGACTGACTAAGCTTCCTCCAAGGGCCAAAGATCATCTAGCCAAAACCTCAACACCAGGAATTTGAAGCTTTCCTTTGAGTTGTTAGTCAGAATTTTCCAAGGGATTCCCTAAACCTTACAAAATATTGCCTTTAGGGGGTGGGGGAAAGCTGATGAAACCTCAGTCATATACAAAGATCTACAGACAAGCAAGGAATGCTGAGAGCTGGAGAAATAGTCTTTCTCAGGGAAGAACACACCAACTGGTTATATAGAACTAAATGGTCAATTCTGAGCACGCATTCATACAAATAACATATAGTATCAGCAGTATAATAGACTCAGGAATCTATATAATGTAAGATAGATAGATAGATAGATAGATAGATAGATAGATAGATAGATAGATAGACCTATGTACATATATACGTGTGTTTGTGTGTGTGTGTGTGTGTGTGTGTGTGTGTGTGTAGTTTCTGAGCAGACAGCAAAGGCTTGAATACCAGTAGAGTGGTCACTGGGAGTTGTGAGAAGACACAAAAATTGAGCATATATATGAAAAAGAAGCCATGTAATTTTGAAAGAGTGCAAGGAGGTGTATATGGAAGAGTCTGAAGGAAGGAAAGGAAAAGGAAAAGGAAAAAAATATAATTATATTATAATCTCAAAAATAAAAGAGATACATGTTTTTTAAATAGTCTGATCTTGTTTCACCTCACAGCAGCTTTTAACAAAAGTGGATCATATCATCTTGTATCAATGACTTTTTCTTTAAACTTCTGCCCTACGGCCTCATTATTTCCCTTCGACTTGGTGATTCAGCACAGTCTCCCTCACACGCGTCTCACTGTAGAGATTATGGTTAGTATTTTGGGATTTTAGAAACACTTAGCAAGAATTGTTATTAACACTCAGTTGCTGTAAATGACTTACAGATACCATTAGCATAATGTCCTAAGGTCTCAGTTCTCAAATTTTACCCATTTTCACCTTCCAAGGTGTGTTACTGAATCTGGTCGTTTATGAACAGAGTTTACTCATTGATATCTCCCAAATTATGCTAATATTTTCCTACACTTCCAGGTGTTTAGAAGATACTCTGCTCAATATTTCCATGTGAACATCTGAGAGAAATCTCCAACTCATCACACCCAAACTAAGCTCATCCTCTGCCCAGATAAACCCCTCCCAAAGCCTCCTGCTATGAGATAGATAGCCACACAATTCACTCTAAGATCTTGGGCCAAAGGTTTACAGCCATTGTTTTCATCATCATTATATCTTTTGGTTACCTTTGGTAAAAGGTACCCAGTCTACTTTTCTTGACCTTCACCTCTACCATCCTCGGACAAGTCAATATCACATTATGTCTGGATAAAGAGTAAGCTTCCTGAAGGCCAATTTTCTTCTACTTTTGGCTGCCATCTGTTCTCCACACAGGAGTCAGAAGAGTCAAGATTACCTGTTTACCTCACACTGTACCTAGAATCCAACCATCTTACCTAAACTCCTCTCTGTGGCCTCCAGTGATTTGATCCACTTTGCGTCCTTAGCCTCAATTTTTGTATCTTCTCATAATTCCCAGTATCCAAACCTTTGCTCATATTTTCTGTCTGCTCAGAAACTCCCTTTTGGAGAGCATTGAATGGTTCAGTCCCTCATTTGGGTGTCTATTCATTGATACTCCCACAGAGGTCCACCTAGCATAATCTAAGAACGATTTCCTTTGATTCCTTCCCCCTCCATTCACACTTCTTCACTAATCCCTCACTCTCAACAGCCTTTACTAGACCCCCTTTCCCCTAATAATCACATATTTCCTTTGAGTCATATCAATTCTTCCAACATACAGAATACTCTTTATTATCAATTGTTTATACTATATATTGTACTCTCTGAAAGAGAATCTCATGCCCAGAAATTACCTACTGCTCCTTAGTGAATGAATATTTTTTGCCAATTATTCCATTTTCTGTTTTTGCCATTTGGAATTTAACTTCTGCCACCACAAAATAAAAAAATTCACTTAAAAATAAAGTAATTTTTGTTTCACTAATTCTATTACTTAACTATGTGTGTAAAAAAAAAATCCAGTAATAGTTCAGTGACACACTGGAAGGAAGGAAAACTCAGCATGTTTCCTGATAATAAAGTATTCTTCTGAATTGGAAATTGATGTATAAAACAAGATTTCAAGTAATTTTGAAAAAATATGACCAACAAGTGACTTCAGTTCATAATCCCCTTCTTGATCCAACAGTTAACTGCTGATTCTCAATGGGAAATCACAGTTTTTTCAATATTACTACTTTATAAGTCAATAACTTTCTATGATTGTCTAGAATCCTATATTGTTATGGAATTAACACTAATTAATTTAAAAATAACTACTGCTTTTAATGAATGATACCATAGGGTGTTTCTCCTACTTTAGGAAATAAAAAAAAAAAAAAACAAAATAAAATAAAATAAAAAAACAAAAACCAAAAAAATAAAAACCAACCCTCTAGTGTCTTGAAAAACCTCCCATTGGAATTTGGATTTAATTCATGGAGCAAGGATAAATAGAGGAAACAAGTACTGCTACAGAAAAGGTGTGGGGGAAAACATAGAAGGATGAGATTCAGATTTCTTTCTTGAGATGTCTACTATGCATCTAAATGGATGTTGTAGAAATGAGTCCAAATTTAAAGAAAAGAGCAGGAAGAGAGACATCAAAGATGGTGGTTTAGTCCCACCATCTTTGACACTGCCTTTTCATGTCGTGGCTTCAAATTATCCATTTGGAGTACCCAAGCATGCCATTAAGAAGAGATTTTTTTTTTTTTTCTGTTTTCAAGGTATTGCAATTAGACAAGTTTTCAAAAAATCAGTTAGCTGAGCACATTCATGAAATAACCACAATATGACAACCTGGATGGGCTACAATAGGCCTCAGATGATGAGAAAGACATTTTCAAAATATAGTTAAAGACCTCGTCTCTAAAAAATATAACATTTAAGGTTAGCATCCCCAATTTTAGTTTTCACCCAATCATGTCACACAATTTTCAAAGCAAAAGTTCATGGCTTTAAGTTCAAAGCTGTTACAATAGAGCTGTAATACTCCTCTCTCTGCATAACATCAAGTTATCTGAGAGAGCAGATCTTCGGTTCAGACTCCATCTTAGAGAACCTGACCGAAGGTTGAACTCTCTAGCACCAGTTTCCAGGTTACAAGCCTACCCCTGACACTTCACTTCCTAACAACCACCAATCAGGAAAAATGCAGAAGTTAAGATTACAGTTTGGCTCCCAGCTCCAGCCAATTATTTTAAAGGGTAACAAAATTATGTAATAGATCCCCAGTAAGATGTGTACCAGGCTTGAAACCCCCTCGATTGCTTGCCATTTCCTATAAAACCTTGTCCCACTGAGGGATTGGGGCTTCACTCCCACACACCCCAAGGTGTGGCCCAAACTTGAGCTTGAATAAAGACCCTCAGCTCATTGGTGATCTTTTGGGTTTACAAAATGAGACAACAATCTATTAAGAGGATTTTTAAAAGAAAGTTTCACCATGACTTCAGAAAGCAAGATTGTCAGAAAACATAAAAGCAGAACATGAGTGGAACTGACACTGATTAACAGGGAGCAAAAACCACAATAAAACAGCCACAGCATGATTCAAATTCACATTAGGAGGGTGATGACATATCCAAGACAAAACATGTCTTCAAACTTCTAGATACCAAAGCCAAAAAGAGTCCTTGTTATGGTTCCTCTTGGACACCCAGTGAATTTATGTAAGGCTTTGTTGACATTAAAGAACAAAATGATAGCAAAAGAGACACATATATATAGTGACACAGTTTTAGAACTCAGACAGAGCCAAGAAACAACTTACTGAACTCAGCAACACTGGACCCCAGTGAGGTAGATGATAAGCCCTGAGATAGCCCATTTTATACCTTGGAAGTTAATTAATACCTATTTATCTTCTATACCTATAGCATGTGATGTTTTTTGTAGCAGAGGTAGAGGTTAAACTACAAAGCTCATTAATTAAAACTTGATGTTCAAGAAGCTGTTAGTGGCTAAATCCCACTCCTATTCTTTGTAGTAACAATGCCTTTCATCCCTCTGGTCCTAGTGGAAGAGAGATGATTAACTCTCTAAAGATGCTCTGACAGGCCATGTTCATGTAGGAAATTTTTCTTAATAATAAACCCCACCCTTTTACCATTAAAGACAATATCATCTTAATCAAAGTATTTTTTATTTGAAATCTAAGTGCTGGCAACTTCAGATGGTTTTATAGTTCTGTGGTGGATTTAGGGGAAAAATCCAAAGGAAATTAATTACTTGGAGCCTTGACAAATTTAGAAACTATTGAAATAATTGGCCAAATTAGTGGTATTACAAAACATGGATGATCAGCAGAAGAGAACAAATGCCCAAAGGGTAGCCTTAGAAGTCTTCCGTGAGCCTTATTCATTAGGACTTCTGCTTGGTTGTTGTGGATGATAGACATTTGGAAGAAGCTGAAAACTAGGGATGGGCATTAGGAAGAATTAGGAACTGTGTAAAAGTGGGTAGATACAGACATTGTAAAGCCTGATAAAAGCTGCTTCTTCTCCTCCTCCTCCCCCACCTCTCCCTCCTCCTCCTCTCCCTTCTCCCCCCCCCCTCCTTCTCTTCTGTAAACCTTGAAATCAGGAAGAGTCAGCACCAGGGTTTTCTTAAACACTGTGAGGCCAATAAACCCTCCTCACAAAAACCCATTCTGTGACCAGATATTTTGTGTCCTTTTTTTTTTTTTTACACACTAGCACCTTCCTTGTCATAAGATAAAAATATTAAATCATATAAGAAGAAGAAAAGGTTAACAAAAGAATACCCAGCAGTCCTGCACATGAACAAACAGCAGATCCATGCAGCCAACTGACTTTGTTCAGAGTCAGAGCCGTACTTACAGGCTACTTAGAGAGTAATGGTGTGCTGAAAGCATCCTGCAAATTTTTAAAAAAATATATATATATGCAAGAAGCTGCATTCAGCACAAGAGAAGCCCACAGTTCTAAAAGCCTCCATTGCTATTAAAAAAAAAAAAAGAATAAATCTAACACAAGAAAATATGTAGAAAATTACAGAAAACTAAGGAAAGCAGAAAGAACTGAACTGGGATGACAAGAACAAAAGATGCAAACGACAAATAGTATACATACTCTAAAATGTCAGAATCTTCCTGTCCACTGACTGGGCTGTTTCGTCTGGCCTTGCTGGGAGTGGGAGAGGACGTATCTAGTCCTGAAGTGATTTGAAGTGTTGGGGTGGGTTGGTACCCAGGGAGACCCTCACCCTTCTCTAAGATGAAGGGGAAAGAAATTGGAGAAAGGGGCAGTATGAGGGGGTGGGGACTGAGAGGACAGGGGCTGTGATCTGGATGTAAAGTGAATGAATGAATGCATAAATGAATGAATGAATGAATGATAAATGGAAAAATAGAATTTTTTTTTTAAAAAATTCAGGATCCTGGTCTGTAAGACATAATAAGGAAATATATACTGGGGAGTGGGAGGTGGGGGGTGATACTCATGAAAGAATAGAAGATGATGAAAAATGCTGACATACTCTAGAGAAGCATCAGGAGACACAAGTCATATGAGATCAAATAAATCAAGTAAAGTAAGAACTATGATGGAAATAAATTATTTTCAATGAACCATCAGTGAAATTTAATTTTGGTTCTTTTACCAAGTCTATATATTTCAATGTGAGACAATTTCATTTAAATTGAAATTCTTCTGACTTTATCTTGGAAACAAGGCATAACCTTTGTGTTAATGAATTAGAAGGCAAAACAAAACTAAAACCTCACAGCAGTTTACCTACACTCTAAAAGTCTTGGTGGAGACCATTGCCACTGATCTAAGACATCATAAACTATTATTCACCTAGTCACTGTGCTACAGTTAAGAAGCTGACACATGTTCAACCTGTGACTTCTCTTGACTTGACTCTTGCAATATTTCACCTTTGGTTGGCGAAATGCAAAAGTGGTTTGATTACAAAATACTTCCAGTTCCTTTGAGCAGAGAAATTGTTGATTGTGTAATAGCAAACTCAAATACAGCAATGGCTGGGTCAGGAATGGAGGGTATCATAAGATTCGACCATTCCTTATGGTCAGATGATCAGTATGTGCACTGAACATATGCACCTAGCCTACACCTTACTCTCAAAATCATGCACTCCAACAAGAGTGTTATCTTCTTGTAATTATCAAAAATTGACTACATAGGTAGGCAATGTACATGCTCTCAAGACTCATCCCGCCTTCTCTGTCTCATTGGATGATTATACTAGTCACAAGCAGGCTTTCTGTACGGTGACCAGTCCCTGGCACTGTGTGAAGGAAGCTCTTCCTCATGATTGAAAACTTCAAATAAATTTCCTTGATAATTCTTTACGAAGTCCTTTGACAGGGTTTGAATGATTAGACTTAGGTCATTTTGCTTCATTGGGCTTTTTAGATCACATCCATCACAAATATTGAGAGATTATGATGCTCACTGAAAATGGGAGGATCTAACCTAGGACTGGCAGGCAAAGAAATCCTACACTCTTCTGCTTCATTAATCATCAAAGTAATTATTATCTTGCATAATATTTGCACACCACTTTACTGGCTAGATTTTTCTTCCACAGTTATTGGAAGGATGGAATGAGTATCTTTGTAGAAGAACAATGTATGGATGAAAAGCTTGGAGACAAGGCCAACTCCATATACATGTACATACATGCACCACACGTATGTCCATACATACTGATTTTTCACCATTATATGATATAAATAACTATGTTTTATTTTCATATTTTTGCTTAGATTTAACACATCTTGGTGTGCAGAGATACTGCTCATTCAGATTCTCTTTTCCACTGCAGATAATCAAAGCTCCATTAACTAAACTTCACTTATTGAATAAAAATGTGTAGAGTTTTGGATTTATCCTGATGAATTTTTATTTAAATATTTCAAACTGTGAAATCAACTTCTTTTGGTATGGGAAGCAGTACTCACTGAATCAATCTTGAGATTCATTTGAAGGGGTAGCAATGATTAGCCCTCTACAATGATACCATTCTATTGGCCAACTTTTCATTTCAATTGCATTTTCAATATCTTTAGAAATGGTAAAAATGCATGTTCCTATCTACACTAACGAGCTCCTTGCCAGACAGCATTGAATGTGTCACAAGGAGTAAAATCAAGAGATCCCAGTCATGAATTTATGATTCAATCTTTGTAAGAGAAGCCCCTTTTATCCCATAACAGAAGATCTATTTATCATTCCTTAAAATTCTACGTCAAGGCTAGCGATCACAAACCCTGAGGAGGAAGGCTGTCCTGTCAGTGTAATGTCAAGAAGGGCCACATGGTAGTACCTCAGCTAAAAAGTGAAGTGTTCACACTGTGGGTGGAATGTGTGTGTGTTTCTTTGTGTGTGCCTTTATAAGAGAGATTCTAAGATATTAAGATTTAAAAAAAAAAAAAAAAATTTAAGCCCAAGTCTGAAAGTAACAAGCTAAACACTTCTGCTGTGCTGTTGTAAGGATGCACCGGTCGTTTGATTGATCCTGTAACTCTTTCAGTGCAGCACCTGAATTGTGAAATAAGAATTGGGAGTTGTTTCTGGATATCTTCACGCCCCTGTGTTTGCCTGCTGTGTCCCTGTAAGGAGCCACCTGGGAAATTTGTGTCCCTTTACTGCTTGATAAAATGGACCCAACTCTGAGTTCTTCTATATTTAGTTGCTGAGGTTTACTGCAAAACTGGCATAAGCTAGTAAATGGTACGTGTTTAAAATTGCAGAGGACTAAGACACAAGACGGGATTAATACTTTTCTACAAATATGTGGAGCATACTTCACCAATATGGAAGAAAGGCTGAGGAAACTTAAGGAGACAAATCCAACAGTCTGATAATAGTGAGCCAAGAGAATTTTTTTTCTAATTTTTATTTTTATTTATTATACGCGTTTAGGTTCTACATAATGTCTCAATGACTTTCCATCAAAAGCTCATGCAGAAATGACAAAGTCGGCCTGACATAAGTCAATTACAATTGATCTAGGGGATCAGATAAACTCCCCAACTCAGCACATTCTGAGCTGTCAGGCACCCAGGTCCTGCTGCAGAGTTTCATGGGACTCCCAAGGTGGGTCCTCTGCCAGAATCAATTGCCCCACTGCTGACTCTGTACACAGAGTCTATGGCATTAACACTTTCACTGTTGTTAAGAGTGCTTCAGAGTCTGTTGATCGATCTGAGTCTTACAGACGCCTGTGGCTTGAGGAACCGGATGAAAGACAGAAAGAAAGACAGACAGACCGACAGAAAGAGGAAGAGGAAGGAAGGAAAAGGAAGGAAGGAAGGAAGGAAAAGGAAAGGAGGGGAGGGGAGGGGAGGGAAGGGGAGGGGAGGGGAGGGGAGGAGAAGAAAAAGGAGACTGAGAACATATGTCAAAGTTAAAACTGTTCTCACATTCTTTTAGCCAATAAGGAAGGTCAAAAAACCCCAGGGCTCTCACTTGAAGGTTTCCCAATGGTACATTCTTACCTTGTTTTATATGAATGTATGAGGTTGTCTTTCTGAGAGGTATGTCCCAAACTTCAGGGCCTGGGAGACTTCTAGAACTCAGTGTAGATGATTTTACTGTTTTAAATGATAAAAAAATAAGTGGTGGCCTCTAAGCTGCTGCTTCTTGTTAACTAGGAGTCCAGCATCAGGAATCGTCATTTCCTGGAGTATTTGTTGAGCTGACAGTTCTAAGAAATCTTAAAAACTGACTTTCTGGAAAGTAAATTTCAAAATGTCATTCAACCTTGTTTCTTTTTCTTTCTTGCATTCTTGAATCTACTTCCTCCAGTGGTGCTTTTTTTTCCCCCAAAATCAAGGGGTGGGGGAAGGGGACAGTATGCGAAGTGCTCAGAAGAAGCATCTCCTCTTTTACCACAGATTTTCTTTCTCAGCACTGTCTCTTCCCAGTTCTGTGAGCTATCTTTATTTAATTTTTTTTTTTTTATCGTCATCTGGGTAAAGGAAGATCCCAGAGCTCTGCAAATATATCACACTACATTTGTTTCTATTTATTCAGGTCTGTTCCACAGGATAGGTGAAGCCACGGTTATTTACGGCCCCATGCACATGTATATACAATGAATCTTTCTTTACAAGTCTCCCCTGCTTTCCATCTCTTCAATGAAGCTTGAAAAGCCCCAGGCAGATTATATCAATGCTTCATCAGACTTCCATTGTCCAGGCAACAGACAATAAGCTGAATAGGTCCAAAAGAAAACCACTACCTGCTGATAGGCAGGGTAGATGTTACTTACCAGATGTCTGGCTTTCATTGTTGCTAACTTGTTTAATTTCTGCACTGAGCAATGAAAGTGTTTTGATCCTTCAAAGCAGAAATGTGCTCTGTACCAACTGATTCCAAATGGCCTCACTTTAGATTGAATTTTTATTTTATTTGGTTGAATGATTTTGTTTCATTTAAACCTGTATTTATGTGGAAAATTCAAATAATGCTTTCCAATTTGCATTTCAAAATAAAACGAGAATCTTCGTGTTTATGAAATCACTTTTGAGTTGCAATTACAGTTCTTTGTCTCTGGGATGCACAACATGTAATTGGGTCAACACTGTTAATGAAGGACTAGTGTTACTGTTAATGAGCGACTGCTAGCTTCAGTGTTACATCCCCAGCAGGTGGTAAATACAATATGTTAAAATAGATAATTATGTTAATGTTTCATATATCAACAGACCAAAGAAGTCATTAAAAACATGTAACTAAGAGGTTAAAAGGGACAAACACAAACTCTACATTTACCCAAAGGGTAGTTCCCCCTTCCTAAGAGTTTTATCCTGTATCTAAGTGGCCACTTCTGTTCACAGCTCATCAAAACGGCATGAAAAGTTAGCTGATCGATCTTGGCTGCCGTGGACATCCTGACAGCACGACTACTAATAAAGTCTCAGAACTTGAACTTAACGTTGTAGGGGAAACTTCATGAAGATATTTAGTAAAGACTTACAGCCCCATCCTAAGAAACTTCACTGTGTGGAACACTCATAATGAATGAATAATCTGTTTCTGGTTTTATAAAAAAAGAAATCTGCAAAGACACAACACACACAAAGCAAAACACACACAAACACACACACACACACAAGAATTGGCAAGATATAAAAAATTAAACATAGTAGAAACAAAATGGAACTTGTAAGTAAGAAAACAAAGTATGGGATGAAATAATTGATAAGAGCTTTATAAAGAAGAAGTTTTATGTCTGCTAAGGATGCTTTGTCCTCTTTTTACAGAATATATAATTACTGGGAGCTTTAAGAGTGGGAATGTTTAAATCTGACACATATAAAGCTTGAACTTGAGAAAATCTTTGCTTTGGGGAACAGCTCAATGATCCCAAACACTTCCCATCTTTCTCATCTGCTTTCTCTACAGGAATGTGCAGGTGGTCACTGGGTACTTGATCCAGCTTTGCATGCTAGATCCTTGCCCGTGGCATCCCTAGACAGAAGATGAGTGGAAAACTACTTTTCTCTACATCCTTCTACATCTTTAAAGAAAAAGAAGAATCCAATCCCAACCCTCACAGACTTCCCTTTATAGACTGTCCTTATAGCCTTATAATCAACTGCGTAGAGAAGAATTAAATAAGATTGCTACGAAATGTCATGAGGCTCTCTTGCTTTGCAACGGAGGATTCTGAGTCTGTAGGTGACATAATTAAATAATATTCCTGAGCTTGGATGAAAAGTTAGAAAGAGGTAACTGAAGACTCAAAGCTGAGCCGAGTCGCCTATTCCCTGAACATGGTTGCTACATGTGGATAGAAATCAGAGGGCAGAGATCTAAAGCTAAAATAGGAATGAAACACCAAATTCTCTGCAGGTAACTTCTCAAATAACAAAAAGCAAAATGTACCCCCGAGGAGATTACTAGGTAAGGGAACATTACAACAGCTTTCCCTTCGGCTAGCAATATGTTTTTGTGATATAGTGCTGGCTGTTACTCTCAGATGAAAAACTCTTAAAGAAGTTGAGAACACCAAATGTTACACTGGAGACACTTTTCAGTTTCACCTGCGTTACTAGATTCTGTGAGAGAATCACAGAACTTTAGTCTGGTAGACATCGTTTGCCTTCCTGACCAAATAGATACCCATTACAGTTATCAGAAGAGTCTTTCTAAATTAGGTGTTAGTGAGCTTTATAGTAAAACTCCTGAACAAAAGTTACAAGAGTTGGGGCTCATAAAAATGACTGAAAGTGCATTTCAGACAGACGGACACACACACACACATACATACACACACAGAAGGAGAAAAGCCACGTGTTGCATTGCAGTTGTCAGCTTTACATGGCAAACTCTAAACATTCTATGCGTTACAAAAGGGCTCCTTTCTCACTCATTATAGACCAAGAGTAGATATCTCTTTTTGCCATCATGAGGTTTAGTCTAGTGTTTCTCAGAAATTTTTTTATATCTGTATGTGTATGTGGTGTGTGTACATAAAATAATATATATAATAGGACTATACTTGACATCAAGGGGGAATTGAAATATTCTCCTTCCATCCTTCCATTAGGAAATAGGGAATGCTGTCCGATAAGTTATAGTGACAGCATACAGCAATGAATATCAGTAATTGAAAATACCACTCACCATTAGGGACATTAGTGATAGACAGTTGCAGGAGCAACTCTCTTTAGCCCAGAAAACCCTTTAGGAAACATCTCATACCAATTTAACCACCTCTGATGCCATAACATTTCTCAGCTTTCTCTACACGATAGTCAGATCAATGACCTGAATGCTAGAGATTACATGTAGAAATACCATGCCAGTGAGCTCCTCATTCAGGTTCAGGATGACCTTGTCCACAGACTTGGAAGTGTCATTGAATGCTGATGTGAGATGTCCTGTATTTTCACAGCTATCACACCATAGTTTTCCAGAGGATCCATCCATGGTTTTCTCTGAGGTGGGGAAGGAATAGCCTATGGTCATTCATGAGGTCCTCCACAAGGCCAAAGTTATCATATATAATCTTGACTAAGAAACTGGTACTGCCAAAGGTAACTATGATAAACTTGAAGGAGTTGTTTCTTGGTTTGCTCCTATTTCACAGTCATGGAGATACTAGCCAAAGATACAGAGATGATAACCCTTGTTGACGTCACTCTTAAAGTGAGCCCCAGCCATGGCAGTTAATGCAAGAATCTATAAGTAGCCAAGAAGATGAGAGTAAGTGAAGTGCTTGTTCCAAATAGGGCAGTAACATCACCCCTCTAAGACTCAGGCAAGAGCAAAGGAGAGGGTTTGGAAGGATGTAAGAGACAAAGGATGGGGAGATCCACAGAAAAATGGCATCTTCTGGATGACACATGGCCATTGAGCTCATGAATGCCCTGCAGCTGAGGTTATCTGCTCCTCAATTCCTCCCAGGTGATAGTCACTATCATTTCATCATAGGCTGGGGAGGGGACCAGGACTCCCCACTCTTCCCCAAGGAACCATTGCTAGTTAGTGGGTGTTGAGAAGAGTACATCATCTTCCTCAGTTCTAAAGCCACTGATAAATCCTCAGTTCTTGCTCTAGGAAATAACCACCTACTCATGCTTGGTCTAGAAACTAATGAAACTCAGTGGTTCACACACAAAAGGAAGAAACAAAGGCAAGAGAGAACTTGGGAAGCCAGACTTAGCAGCAAGGGGATAAGGGTATGAGACAGTAACAGAAGGTGGAAAGGACTAAAATTCATTAGTGTCAACTGGCCTGACCCCCACTACTCCTGGAGACTGATCCACCAACCAAAGAATACACATGGAGGGACCCATGGTGCTAACCACATATGCGGCAGAGGAGGGTCTTGTTAGCCATCAGGGGGAGGAGAGGCCCTTGGGCCTGAGAGTGTTAGATTCCCCAGTAGAGGAGAATGTCAAGGAGGGAAGACGAGGGTGGGTGGGTGGGTGGGTAGGAAAATACCCCCATAGTGGCAGAGGGAGGGGGAAGGAAATGGGGAGGTTCCAAATGGGGGAGATCTGGAAAGGGGGAAACATTTGAAATTAAAGTAGTAGTAGTAGTAGTAGTAGTAGTAGTAGTAGTAGTAGTAGTAATAGTAATAATAATAATAATAATAATAATAATAATAATAATAATAATAATAAAGAACTGTGTGAATCTATCAAACAATAAAGACACTGTTAGTGATTCACAGCCCATTCCGTGGCAGTAAAAACACCAGTGGATTTCAAAGAATATTCAGCACCAGAATCACTCCAATTGATGTCAGTGTATCTTACTCCAGGAAGGTGAATGTATCCTTCCCACTTATGATAGCTTTCCACTTCCAGCCTTACCTAGGTAATGGAACTTGAGCTGCCGCCCCCACATTGAACATGAGGACCATGTAGTTGAGGATGCTGAGGGCATTTACGACAACAATGGAGTTGAAAGCAGCCACAGTGACCTAATACAATATGTCAGCTCCGCTCTGACCTTCTCCAGCACATGCCAGAGATGAGGTGGGATTGCATGAGAAGATGGGGCTGGAATTTGAATGGGAGAAACTGAGAATTTCAAATGTTCTCTTTCTCTTCAATTCCAAAACCCCACACTCAAGTGCAACCATGTGTCAAGAAATCAGGGGTGTGTGTGTGTATGTGTGTGTATCTGTGTGCACGAGCATGCATGAGTAAAGAGGATAATTAAGGAATACTATTTTACATTGGTTTTTTTTTTAATTTTAAGACTGATAGCAATTTTAGTAAATATCCCCTAAAATGAATTTATAATGATAAATAACACTGATAAATTAGCTCAATGGTCACCTTGTCTGAGACACAGAAATTGAAATATCTTGATTCACTAAAAGTCTTCCCAAGTACCAATTCATTACTATGAATTTAACAAGTGCTCCTCTCTCTGCTAAATATACCTTCGGTTTGAATATTGATTTCCATTCTCACTCTTATTACCCTCTGCCAGACTGTAGTCATCTGCTTGGAATACAAAGAGCTTACAGGCAAGCTGAGCAACCTTTGGTCTCTTGTCTTAGCTCATGTCAACCCCGTCTCTTCAGAGCAGCCGGAGTGATTTTTCCAAAGCCTGTGAATCCACTCAGACCATTGCTCTGCTCCAACCTCAAAATAACTGTGTTCCACTAATCCCTGGATTCTGTGACTCTTGTCTCAGAGGGCAAAGTCATTAATGTGACTTCTAAGACACTGGATGATTTCTGTCACCTGCCTGATTTCCAAGTGTCATCTTGTGCTTTCCCGTTCCTAGTATTCACCACAACTGCTTTGACTGGAGGTTCATCGTTGTCTACCCCCTTGTGTGGGTCCTGCCCTCTTACTCATGCCTCCCACATATTAAAGTCTATTCATACGACCTCATTATCTCTTCTTAGAAGTTGCCTCCACCTAGAAAACCTTCTCTTGCAACCCCTTTAAGATCCAAATAAGAATCTCTTTTGGCTGTTTCCATTGTACACCGACTTATACACTCCCTGACAAATACATGTCTAGTGAGTTATAAATCAATGCTTGGGCTGTTCCACTGATGGGATGTCAGAACTCAGTGTAACTTTTCAGGTACTGTTTTTACTTAATGAATTTGTTAATGATGGTTTGTTTTTAAAGGAAGTACTAGAAATATTTTGTTTTATACAGGGAAATGAGTAGGCAGAGCTGATCTAGATCAGTCATTGTAGAAGGCAACATGCTCCACAGCCTGGAAGTGTGATGGGATAAAGAGTCTAAAAACCCATGCAGGAGAGACCAAAGCAAACTGTAATCAGTATCTAAGTGTCTAGGATGTCTGTCCAAAAGGGTGGGATGCTATACTAGATCAAGGACATTGATGGCTGCTGGGGATAGGAATCACTTTTCTTTAAAAGTGGGGCTACTGGTTTCTTGATGCCCTAGAAGATGACCCCATATCTATTCCTGTAATGGTAGCCTTAACTGGACTCAGTTGGTTAAAGAACAAATAATCATTGTTTTTAAAT
>JADRCH010000015.1:3074578-3098524 GCA_019843965.1 Rhynchomys soricoides | reverse complement strand
CTGCATGAGGCAACTCAGTAGGAGGAAAAGGGTCCCAAAGGCAGGCAAAAGAGTCAAAGACAGCCCCACTCCCACTGTTAGGAGTCCCACAAATACACAAAGCTACACAGCCATAACATAGATACAGATGACCTACATCAGACCCATACAGACTCCCTGATCTCTGTGAGACCACTAAAAGAGGACTCAGTTTCTATTCTTAGCACTTACAAGACAACTCACAACCATACACAAGATCACTCCCAGGTGATCATATGCCTGCTTCTAGCCTACACAGGTATCAGGGATGCATTTGATACACAGACAAGCAAACAAGATAGCCATACACATAAAAATAAATTAATTAACAAATTTTAATTTTAAAAAATAATGTGGTACAAACGTTCATGATGAGCATGAAGCATTTGACTTTTTAAAAGCAATCTTTATCCTTGTAGTTTATCTCTTTTTTGAGAATTAGAAACTTTCTCAAATTCTTCATAATAAAGGCTGCTGTGTTTACTAATGTGTATTCTGTTTTGTAGCTTGGTCAAATTTCTACATCTTTATTAACATGCAGATGTCATATGCAACAGAATCTTTAGTGAAGACCAAGATGAAGACTGCACAGAACTTGAATGCCACTCCCTTTCCAGTGACTCTGCCTCTTCAGACTCCTCTGGGTGGCCTTTTAGAGACCCAGTGTCCCTTAAAAACCTTACTCTAGCCCCTTTGCCAGTCCTCACTCAGAAGACAACTGCCCAATGTTTATAACACAAATATTAGTGCTGGATACTTTCAAAATGATGAAAATACACCCTTGTTCCCAAGATACCTATCGGTTAACGAAGCAGATGGGTCCCTATAAAACAAACCATAAGAAACTCTGAAAATTCTATTGAAGGGGCAGAGAAGGGGAGCCCTCTACCAGGGTCTGTGAGTTCTACAAACGAGAGAGACCTTCACTTCTGAGGAAGATTACCAAGAGAATTCTGTTACAAGACAAAATTAAAAAGCTTCTGTCTGTGTGGCTGCTCTGCTTGTATCGTGCAGACACAATGAGGTATGCATTTATATTTACCAAGCTCATCTCCCTAGGGACGATTTGGTAGAGTATAATATCCAGGCTAAGTTAGAAAAGTCTACCTGGATGCATAAATAGCTACTACTTCACACACACATAATTTAAAATACATAAAGAAGTATTGATCAGCCACAAGTGGCTGTTGACCAAGGATAGAATTCAGGAATTATAGGCAAAGTAATTGAAAAAGATACCAACCCAGTCAGGTGTTACTCTCAAAGGAAAACACAAACAAACAAATAAACAAACAAAAAACAGCATGGGGGCTTTCAAAGACTTGAATAAAGCTAATTTTGAATGTATAGGAAACAGTAAAGAAAATGAGAATCTAGTGCAGTGTTTCCATAAATCGGTGCCTAAGAAACCACAAGAATATAAAGGCACCTTTCTGACCATGTGGCTAGTTGCTTCTGCTTTGTATTTAGTCCCAGAATCTTGAGAGAAAAATATCCACAATATCCAATTCTCATGCACTGTGCCTAAAAGACCTGTGCTTTCACCGTTTGTTTTCCCCACAATCTGTCCCTTATGCCCCTATCCCCCTCTCCTCTGAGTGGGTGAACCCCCTCCCCATTTTCCCTTACCTTGGTACTTCAAGTTTCTTTCAGACTAAGCACATCCTCTCCTACTGAGATCAGAAAAGGCAGCTCAGCCAGAAGAATGTATCCTACATATAGGCAACAACTTGTATGTTCCAGTTGTTCAGGACCCACGTGAAAACCAAGCTGCATACCTATTACAGACATGTGGGGAGGCCTCGGTCCAGCCCATGTATGTTCTTTGGTTGGTGGTTCAGTCTCTGAGAGCCACAAGGGTCCAGGTTAGTTGATTCTGTTGGTCTTCCTGTGGAGTTCCTGTCCCCTTAAGGGCTGCAATCCTTCCTATTATTACATAGGAGTCCCCAAGCTCCATCCACTGTTTGGCTGTAGGTGTCTGCATCTGAGAGGCCTGACCCACCAACTGACTCAGACAGAGTCATACACCCACAGCCTTTACCTTTTCTAACACTCTTTAATCTGATCCAAGGAGGTTATTGTGTCAGGCCTATTCACCTCAAGAAAGTCTCTATTTTAGCTAATGAACTTATGGAGGAAAATTTAACCCCTTCTATCACAGAAGGATGAAAATTAAAGTAGAAAACAATAAAATGGCTTATCCATTAGATTGCAAGAGATAGCTGGGCATGTTAATGCCTGCTTCATCAGGGTATGGAGAAGGAATAAATAGTGTTCTATGTTTTTAGTAAAAGTGTGCATTGTCACAGCATTTCTAAAAGACACTGTGTTAACATATGTACAAAGCCTTGGAAGCACACATAGTCTAGGATGTAGCATTAACTGCTAAAATTCATCCTAAAGAAATAAATGGAAATGTGATAAAACTGGAAACAAATCTGAAAGGCAACAGTAGGCTATTGTAGTCACATAGTATCATTGCCCACAAGATAGAATGTAATGATGCAGTCTTTATGACTACACAACTCATAGCATTTACTTGGTGACATTAAAATAGGCTCATAATAAATGCAAATAAAATAGGTTAAAAAAATATAAGCATGACTCCAGTAAAATAAAATATATTATGCAATAATAACCATAATCATAAGTAAAAAGTTGGAGGAGACATATATCAGAATATTGGTGATAGTTATATTATTTACAGGGAAAAGGTTGATGATTTGTTTTTATTGTAACTTTTATTCATTTATTCTGTGGTACTGAGGATTGAACCAAGACCTTGAAAATGCTAGACAAGAAAGTGCTCTACCTCTGATATTTCCTCTTTTTTTTTTTTAATTTTGAGTCAAGGTCTCATTAAGTTGTCTAAGCTAACTTAGATTATATTCTGTAGCCAGACAGACCTTGGACTTATAATTCCCCTGCCTTAGCTTCATGAGTAGATACAATTACGGGCCTTTACCACCAAGACAGGCCTCTTGTTTAATTTTTATATTGAAGCACATATTTTACATAGAATATAAGCCAATATGGGAAAGGGGCTGAGCTAAAGACCCAAATAGCCTCCTCCCATTGATGCCTGACAAGGCCATCCTCTGCTATATATGCAGCTGGAGCCATGTGTACACCTTGGTTGGTAGCTTAGTCCCTGGGAACTCTGGGGGGCGGGGTGTCTGGTTGGTTGGTATTGTTGTTCTTCCTATGGGGTTGCAAATCTCTTCAGCTCCTTCAGTCCTTTCTCTAACTCCTCCATTGGGGACCCTATGCTCAGTCCAGTAGTTGGCTGCAAGCATCTGCTTCTGTTTGATATGATAGTATACTTAAGTGATCCCAAAAATTCCACAAGAGAACTCCTAAACCTGATAAACAACTTCAGCCAAGTGGCTGGATATAAAATTAACTCAAACAAATCAATAGATCTCCTCTTCTCAAAGGATAAACAGGCTGAGAAAAAAATTAGGGAAATGACATCCTTTACAATAGTCACAAATAATATTACATACCTTGGTGTGAACCAAGCAAGTGAAAGATCTATGTGACAAAAACTTCAAGTCTCTGAAGAAAGAAATCAAAGAAGATCTCAGAAGATGGAAAGATCTCTCATCATTTCTTAATAAAATATAAATCACCACTTTTCCTCTTGTGTCTTAAGTTTTCTTGACTGTAATAAGAGAGACATTAATCTGGTCTTCTCTAAATGCGTTCTAGACTGCTTCAAGCATAGAATATTGAGAGTTGGTACTATAATAATTTAATTGACAAGAAACACTAATCCTTGGATCATAACTACTAGTAATGGAGCCAAAAGACCCACCACCTGTTACCAAGATTTCTATTCTCTATCTGTTGATGTTCAGAATTGATAGTACTCTTTCATGTTCAATTCCATGAGCAGCCACGTTTTTAATGCTTAGGGAGATAGAATGCAACTTTAGACCAGCATTGAAAACTAAATAAACCCAATGTCTTTATTATCCAACATGACCACTGCAAACTATGCCAACAGTTACACAAGACTTCACTTCTCCTCTCCAATGCCACCACTGACCAGGAGTAATTGACTTCCAAAGAAAAGTTATATCAAAGGAAATGATGTGAATCCATGCAGAAGAGAACTATTTAATAGCATGTGTTAATTTCATGAAACCCAAGGGCAGCTAGAAATGTTCAGCTTTAGTCACTTGTGAAATAATCAAATTGCTCCATTTGCCTAGAGGAACATTCCCCTGCTTCAGAATTTAGACTGGGTCCAGGTGTGTACAGAGAGTAGTCAATAACTTTCTGCTGTAGTTTTGTCCACTTTCTTCATTGTCTCATGAATCTTGCTCAGTTCTAACCAAAGAATATACTGTTTTCTAGTCTTACCCCAGTCCATCCAAATCTTTTTCTCTATATCCATCTCTCAAATCCTCAGACATTAGAGAAAGTTCTTCAGACTGCCACTATTTATTGTAGTTCTTTGTTCTGATATGTCATTGTGCACATTATGTAAATTTATCTTTGACCACAGTTATTTTTATACCTTAAGATATATAGTTTCCTTAAAGTAAATAGTGCATTTTATAAGTCTTTGCACTCTCTCAAATCCCTAAAAAGTGTTCTGAAAATCTCTTTTAGTGAGTGAGTAAATGCATATGTATCTATAGGCACATAAAAAACCACATGTGGACAAGACAGCCAAGCTCAAAAGGAAAACACCAATTTTAACCTACCTAAGTGATGCCTATCGGTTGTTAGAGACAGGTCCTGATTGTGTGTGCCCCAGAAGTAAACTGGGAGTAGACCTGGTGTATGAAGACAAAATGTCTTCAGAGACTGCTCAGAGAAGGTGGGAACAGATGGGGAGGGGTGGATTTCACCTACAAAATTTGTGTTATTTGCTAGTAAATACTTTGGAAAAGACACATTAAATTTTTGGTCCCTAAACTCTTGGTCTAATTGACTAGTGTTTTCTTGCTTCCATATGGAAAGGCAGAAGCTGACCCAGTTGATCAGCTAACTTGACTCTTCCAAGAATGGTGATTCTATTTCTGCCTAGCCCTGTCTGTTTATCCAGAGACTTTACTGTGACTGCTAAAAGTAGCTACAAGGGCAGTTGACCTTCCTCCAACCTGCAGAGACCATCTGCAAATGAACAGACTTCTGGGACAGTGGCCACGAACCCCCAGTCCTCTTTCAGAACCTCATCATTATTCTCTTTGAGGGGGTATGGCAGAACTCTGTATAGACTGACTCCACAGCTAACATTCCTCAGAGTGAAATATTTTAACCTTGCTTGGCTTCCTGAGATGGGAACCAGAGGGTGATGCTGGTTCTGCAGTGTGTGCTCTGTAGGATGGTTACAGATGCTAACTTGAAAACTCCCTGGCACAGTAATGCTTATAGATGAAACCTGGCAACCCAAGAATTCTATGATAACGCTTATGAAGAACCCTCTTACTTCAAAGGAATTTTCATCAGGATTCAGCATGTAACACATGTTTAGCATCCCTGTGCATATGAGCACATGCATGAAATACAGATCAAAGAAAGGAGAGTAACATTACATTGAAAAGTTTTTACCGTATTTTATTGCTTGGAGGAAATTTGTGAAGACAAAGCATAGCATGAGTGGAATATTGTTCAGAATCAGAAAATATTCCAAGAGCTTATTATAAAATATAGAATGACCTGCAAGTAGTTGTGGTTCTTTTAGATCAATCACTGTTTTGTTTGTCAATGATTTTCTATGCTGTAATCATTCATTAATTTTAAAAAAAGAATTCTCATGGAAAAAGAAAGATCTGAGATTTATCTTTTGCCATAGTTCTTCATAGATATGTGGCATCCACTTTTGACACTGGGACAGCTGGTGATCTTGGAAAAGCCAGTGTGTCCTGGAATGTGGGTTATAATATTTCTACATTATAGACTTAGGGATTTCTTCTGCCTCCCTAGAGCTTTAGTAACTTAGAAGCCTGCCCTGTTTTTCTCAACCACGTAAGCATCCAACATTTTTCAGGAAACAAGAGAACTGGACCAGTGCTTTCAGAACTTTTCAGCTGTCTAATCCAAGAAAAACAAAATTGCTACTAAAGGGAAGGGGAGTATAGCTCATGGGTGACTGGCTCTTCCTCTCCATGGGAAAGAACAAGGTGACACTGGGTGACATGTAACAGCAGGGCATCAAAAATGCCATAGGGTTCTCCAATTGTAATTAACCTTTGCCACCTCCTGCCCTGTGGTGTTACTAAGGCTTGTTTCTTAGCTGACCTTCAGAAATTGTTTTGAAAGGTGATATGAATTCAAACTAGAACCCATAATCACACCAGGTGTGCTTAAAATTATTAGCACTATTCATCTCCCGCAGTATGAACAGAGGACTTTTTGGGATAGTGTTGAGAAAACATGCCATTGCTGATATATGCAACTTAGCTGCAAACTTTTTGGTGGATGAAACAAGGATTTAGCCATTGCCAAAGGCACTTGTGTTGTCCAACGCTTTTCCACTTAGAAATTACACCTCCTTATACTTCTATGTGATTTCAACAGCATTCTGGAAAGCCAGTTTTTATTTCAATGTACATTGATAGCCTGAGAGAATTTGACTTGCTTGGTATCACACAGAGATTGCTATCTGCTATCTACAGCTATGATAAACATGATGACCAAAACACATAGGGAAGGAAAGAATTTATTTGGCTGATACCCCCATGGCACAATGCACCATCTATCATGATAAGCCAGGGCAGGAGCTCAAGGTACGAATCTGCAGGCAAGAACTGAAACAGAGAACATGGAAGAGAGCTACTTACTGGCTTACTTTTCATGGCTTGCTTGGCTTTATATCTTATGCAATCCAGGACCACCTGCCCAAGGGTGGCCCTAGTCCCAGTGATCTGGGCCCTTCTACATCAATCATCATTCACAAAAATGTCCCACAATGTGGGCTGTTAAGTCCAAGATAGGTGAACTACAATTCGGTGAACCATAGAGGTTAGGTGTAAAGTAAGGGACTATGAGGAAGAAACAGATCTCCCTGGGAAAGGGAAATGGAATAGAGTTATGGATGTGGGGATGGATGGAGGGAATGAAACAGGAGAATCAAATGGGGAGAGGGAGATATGGGAAGGTATAGTAACGTTTAGGGCAATATGGGTTGTAAGGAAACCTACTTCCTAAATTATATGCATACGTGACAGGCAAACAAAGCCCCAATAGGCCATCTCTCAATGCCAAATAAAGCTTCAGTACTAGGAATGGATTATATCTAATTGAGTTGTTGGCCAAAGGGCCCCCATAGGAACCCCAAACAATCAGGACTATTGAAAGGCTATAGTTTGCTCTCCATGAACTGACATTAAGACTGCGTTGCTGAAGACAACACCGACACAGCTCACTGAACACAGAGAATTGAGCTGATGGCCTACCTAAAGCCTTCACCTCTACTGGCTAATAGTCTTGATACTAGGCTAGTGCTCTATGCACTACTAAGAGAGAAATGTAAACACTAACCTAGCTACAAACCCTTCAATTGACAATGTGTACTACCAGCAAGACAGGGTAGTGTAACTAGGACACAAAGTGTGTGGAGTAACCAACCAATATCTGATTTTGACTTCACAATATGTAACCTGCTTGATTGACTAAAAACATAAGACTAGATAGCCCAGGAACCTAAGGCAAAACCAAATACTACTGTGCTACAAAAAGAACATAGCAATAAAAAGACTTCTAATGACTTTCTGCTATGCTCATCAATCAGTGCCTTGCTCGGCCATCATCAGAGAAGCTCTCTCCTGCAGCAGATGGGAACAAATACAGACCAATAGCCAGATAATATCACTCAGTCCCAAATGGGATGTTTACATCAACCTCCCCACACACACACTTTATGCTCAGGTAACCCTGTGAAAGAAGAGGCAGAATCAGTGTAAGAGCCAGAGGGAATGGAGACCAAGGAAACAAGGTCCTCTGTCATCAAGATTAGTGCACATATGAATTCACAGAGACTGAGGCTGCAAGCACAGGACTTGCAAGGGTGTACACTAGATAGGGTCCTCAAGCTTCCTGAAGAAGTGGACCCATGAGCTACACTGGGGAAACAAACTCCTCTAAGTGCAGGCTGCATGCCTGGCATTAGGTGGCTAACAGAACAAACTCAAAGGAATCACTGGAAGTTCCCTATCTCATAATCGCCTATCAGGGTTTCTTATTTTGTTTTATTTTATTTTACTTTTGAATAGGAGATGTGTGTGTGTGTGTGTGTGTGTGTGTGTGTGTGTGTGTAGAGAGAGAGAGAGAGAGAGAACACATCTTCAAGTTCTGTATTTTTATGTTATTTTTGAAAATAGAAATGAATGTGTCTGTGCATCTGTATCTGTTTCTTGTGCCTTTCTTTGGGCTCTTTTCCTTTCTTTTGCTTATTTTACCCTACTCTGATTTGTTTGTTTCCACTCTATCTTTTTTTATCCCTTAGGTTATAGTTTGTTTTATAAGGAGAGACAAAAACAGAAGGGTCCAGAGGGAGGGCAGATAGGGAGAAACTGAGAAGAGTAGAGGAAGGGGAAGCCGTAATCAGAATATATTGTATTTAAAAAATCCATTTTAAATAAAAAAAGAAAAAGAAAAACAAACAAAAAAACCCAGAAGATTCTGGCAGTGTCAGTACCTAGAAGCCAGGGAGCCATTAGAAGGACAGTAGCAGTGAGTCTAATTTCACTGTGTTAAATCTACAACAAAATGTCAAATAAGAGATCATGGGAAGTATGCCTAGAACTGGAATGTGTGGTTTATACTGAGAAAGGTGGAGTGGAGTGGAGAATACACCCAGGCAAGCTCAAAGGCCAGTCTGATAGAAGCAATTCCTCAGTTGAGGTTTGCCTTTCCCAAATAGATGATCTAACTTATGTAAAGTTGACAAAAGCTAACCAACATATCCTCCAACTAAAGCATGTAGACTACCACGTTCTGGCCAGTAGCTGCTTCTTGGAATTTCACAAAAAGCAAAATAGTGACAGTGTCATGTCAGTGTGAGTACCGAACAATATCCACAGAGATCTCTAGGGCTCTGGCCCAAGGCACAGTGGCTAGGAGCTAAGGTTGAGAAGTGATCGAGATCATCTGTATGTGGAGGGGCTCTGGCCCTATGTGACTGATTGTCATGTTCCTCCCCATGGGGTGCCATAGTCATGTGACAGAATCCAGGTTGGAAGTAGATGAAACACCTACTGTTCTCAGGTCTGAGGGGACTGGGGTTTCTAAACCCATTTGACCTTACCAAGTTTCTTAACACAATCTACTGCTCCACAGTGTCATGGGGCTAGAGAGGTGTCTCAGAGGTTAAGAGTACTGGTTACTCTTGTAGCGGCCCTGGTTTGGTTTCCAGCACAGACACAGCAACCTATAACCATCTATAACTCTATTTTTAGGGGACACAATGCCCTCTACTGACCTCCTTGGGCACTAAGCACTCATGTAGTGTACAGACATAGATGCAGGCAAAATGCCCATACACATAAAATAAATATTTTGATGTATATATGATACACATTATACATATATGATATGATAATGTCAGAGGCCCTTTCCTGTTGGATTTTAGGTTATTTGGAATGTAGGAATTGTTTTGTTGTTGTTCTGTGAACTCTTCAGTATATTCAAATATATAACCAAAGCAGAGAATTCCCGAGTTAGATAAATGAGTGTGATCACCTACTGGGTATGTGTGGTGCAGAAACTGTTCTGTTTCATGATGCCAGCAACCTTCTTCATGCGAGGGGAATAAGAATCAATGCTTGAGAAAAGCATCAACTGTGAGTTGAATAGATGATTGTCTGTCTGGTGTCATCCAACAACCCTGATGGTGTGAGTAGGCAGTGACAGAAGTAGTAGATGAATCAGAATCCTGAGCTGCATTTGAGGTACCTTATCATGCTATTACCAGAAACAAGGGAGGCAGTAGAAGGGATGTTGTGTGCAGAGGCCCAGTGGTAAAGCTAAGAACTCAGCTAAGACCTGGGTTGTTGCTCTCTCAGCTCCTGCCTTGTCCTATAATCTATTAATTTATTTACTCCAGATTAGTAAAAGCAGACAGAACAGTGATTATGAGATGCTTATCGGGAAGTGTATGAGAACATAAACAAATGAGAATCCTCATTATCATCTATTCAACATGAATTTATTCTGTCAGAATCGCAGAATTCTAGGAGCCTTTGCCAAAGTGTCCCTCCATTAACCTCTCTAGACCAGGTGCAGGGGTTGTGAGCTAAAGAAGCAGAATTATACCCAGTCTGTACATAAAATTCTTAGAAAAACCTGTATGGGGATTGGTACTGAAAAGGAATCAGGATTCACCTTTTCTAAGACAAAAACAAGCTGCCCAGAGAAGCAACAGAAAGGTGGCAGGAGAGCAGGGGAGGGTGACAATTCGTTGATGCTCTGCTGGGTCAGGATATACGATAAAGTTAGGAGCATAGATCCAGCCTGGGTTATGAACCAAAGGATATGACCAACCATAGGGCAAGAAGTAAAGAGGAAACAGAAACAGCTAGGATGGAGTCAGCAGAAAGTCCAGTAGCAAAACAGAGGCTAAGGGTGTCAGTAAACACCCTGGGGGAGTTAGGAGATGCTCTGCTAAGATCAGAGCAGTTCTCAGTAAGATACTTATTCTCCAAATAGTAGCACCCATTGCTCACTGCTGGCTGTCTAGTAGGATGCTGTGGGTTTCCCTGAGAAGCTCAGCTGAGATGTAAGGAGCAACACT
The DNA here is from genome assembly GCA_019843965.1 of Rhynchomys soricoides. Classification (NCBI taxonomy): domain Eukaryota; kingdom Metazoa; phylum Chordata; class Mammalia; order Rodentia; family Muridae; genus Rhynchomys; species Rhynchomys soricoides. The sequence continues at coordinate 3,087,759 of JADRCH010000015.1, read as the reverse complement.
CATCAGAGAAGGCCTAGCCCAAAAGCCATAGAGGTTTTCCCTTTGGGTCACAGGTAACAGTGAATGCAGCAAGCCATCTTCAGGGTAACTCACTAAAGCTCCAGCTTCTGGAGTTGCTCTCTGCCTCTAGGCAAGTGTCCTGGCATTGGGGTTAAAAGATCAAGACTCTCTGAACCACCAACCAAAGAACATACACATGCTGTGCCTAGGCCTCTCCACATATCTGTAGCAGATGTGCAGTTTGGTCTTCAAGTGGGTCCCAACCAACAGGAATGGGGGCTATCCCAAAAGCTGTTGCCTGCACATGGGATAAGTTCTACCTGGGCTGCCTTGTCTGGCCACAGTGGCAGAGGAAGCACCTAGCCTTGCAGAAACTTAAAGTGCCAAGCGAAGTGAGGGATACCCAAGGAGGGGGTCCACCTGCCCAGCGGAGAAGGGGAGAGGTGATGGGGAAAGGATTGTGAGAGGGGGAATTGGAACGGGACAGTGATCAGGATGTAAAGTGAATAGGTAAAAAAAATTAAATTGAATTTTAAAAGAATAACAATAATAAAGATCAAGACTCAAGCCAGGCAGGACAGCAGGCAGTATCTACAATTCTACAAAATTACTTGCACACACACAGGACCTCATTATGCTATTGGTGGGAGGGAAAAATAAACAAGATTTTAGAGGGTTATAGTGCTTTTATCTATGTTCAGGAGACAATGAAGGGGAGTGGGAAGGTCATGATCAAGCTAGCCTTCATAGTTTTCTTACTATCTAGAAGTCCTGACCAAGTTCATTTTCTCTGTCAGTTATATATTTAAAAGGCAAGAAAAACATCTGATTGCGACAGGTAGAGGCAGGGGAAAATCTCAAACACAGCAGAGTCAGCGGGTAAACAAGAGGGTTTTTTAAGGGTGTGGAAAGTCCCACAGGCTGCAGACATACAGAGAAAGACCCTTCAGAAAGTTCAGGAGGAACTCAGAGGACTGAAAACATAGTCTTTCCTTTAGGGATGGAAGGCTTTAAAGGGGCTGTGAAAAACATCCTCCCCTAATTTAGGGCTGGTCAGTTTGAGCAACCCCAAGATGACTGATAGGCCCACGGCTTTGAGGTAACCATGTCCCGAACCTGACTTAGAGGTCTGAAGCTGATCCATCAGTAGCAGTGTACACTGGCTAGAGAAAAAAAGGCTGCCAGGCCTTTCTTTTACGTCACTCGGGCCAGGAGGCTGAGGAGCCAGCTAACATGAGGTGAAGAAAACAGCCATCTTGGAGATTTGCTCTATATATTACCTAGTCATGGCCCCTCTTCCTATCTGTCTTCATATCGAGGGAATCTGTCCCTGGATATGACCCTGAACCAGAAAAGTAAAAAGAATAAAAACACCCAAGAGTACTTTCCAATTTCTTAAAATTAAGATAAATATTACTAATGAATTATCAAACATGTTACATACTAACGTTTAAGAAAACATAATAAAAGTTGCATTTAGACATCAACCTTAAGAATTTATCAGTTAAGTTCCAGCTCCTTAGGTTGCAAACACACAGCCCTAACTCTGAAATCAGCTGCTTCCTTTTCTAAGGTCTAGGGCACAGGTGTTTGTGAGATGAAGAACTGTGTCTCTGAATCCCTGAGTGTCCTAACTTTCTTAAGGTATATAAATAAAGCCAGAGGATTTGAAAGGAAAGCAATTACATTTTGCTCCTTCATGCAACCTGTAGATGCTTAACACCTGGCCCTGTGTTGGTTTTAAGTTCCACAAGCAAATTATAGAGAAAGCAGCCAGCACTTTCATGGCAAGGTAAAGAATCCTATCTGAAAAGATACATCCTCCTCCAACATTGGCCCATCTGTGGTTCCTTGAAAGACAGCTCCCACAGTCCATATGCTGCTTCCACAGCATGAGTTCTGTGCCAGAATGCTAGGGTATGCGGAGGAAAGCAGTTCTTGCTCCCCAGGTCTTCTAAGGAAAGGGATAGATAACCCAGTGAAAAATAAGAACAGTTGTCAGGGGGGCTCGTTGGCTTGTCTGCCAGCCTTCTACAATGTTTGTGTGGTCAAGTGGTTTGTGATTAGAAACCCACCAGTTCCTGAAACAACAGTGTGATATCAGGAGGTACTTCTTCTTAGCAGAGGGTGAGCCCTAACTTCTAAGCCACACAATGTAGCAGACACGGGGATAAGTTACTTGGACACACACACACACACACACACACACACACATAGTGAGAGTGTGTAGCTTAAGACAGAACTCTGTATATTCTCTTCACTCTGACAGTAAGGGGAAAAAATTAGAAAAATCACAAGAGTGTTTTGGATTTTAATTTATTTTTTTACTTAAAAAATATTTTCATACATGTAGTAAATTATCTTAGGAATAAGGCCCAAATTTAAACACAACATTCATTTGGTTTGCATACATGCCTCATACTCAAAACCTTAAAGGTAATTTTAGGTTGTGTTCTTTAACAATCTTGTGTGTCAAAAAAAGTTTGTGTAGATGTATCTTATCACCACTCAGACTAAGATTTTGGAGCACTTGAGAATTCAGATTTTCATATTAGGAATGCCAACTCTCATTAGAGAAGTACTAAGTTCTTTCTCATGAGCCCGTGTGGCTATTTAAATTTAAATTAGTTAATTAGTTAAATTTGTTAATTTAATTCTTCACTCATGTCAGCCACCTGTTAAGTGTTTTGTAGCTAATAGTGGCTAGTGGATAACAACCTAAAGACAATGACAGCACATCTCCATCTTTAGAGAACTGGGTGGAGACAATACAGACAGATGAAGGCCAAAGGACAAAAATCAAGCCGAGCAATAAGTCTATTTCCCATACCAATGTCCACATAGAACAAAATGACAACTTTTACCACATGACACTTTATCTCATAGTTTCCACTCAGCTGTTATGTAGGCAAAACCACTGGATTCTATATAAATTCCAATAAAATTAGCATTTTCTTACAGTTGTGACAGTTTGCTTATTGTTTAGTTGTTGATGAGAAAGCATCCAGGCATGTATCTGACCTCTTATTCACTTCATAATTCAAGCTGGCAAAGAACCTTTGATCCTCCTGCATCAACCTCCTAAGCTTATTATAAATATAGTCTTCAATTTTAAATGTAATCTTCATTTTTAAAACAGCCTCTTTTCCATTCAGGCAGTTCCTCAAATGGGGGCTCTCAGTCTGATCACCCTCTGTGAGCAAATACAGTCACCAGTTCTCTGTCTTCACTCCTACTGCCTAACTACCTCCCTCTGGTTCTTAGTGAATGGGCCACTCAGGACTTTTAGACAAGCCTTCATACTGAGCAGTGTTGTCTACATGCAAACTGGAAGCAGACTGGCTTTTTAAATAAACATGATGAAGACTTATATCCAAATTGGTTGTTTGTGTTCTAATACCCACTGGCCAGTAACACTTATAACACACACAACACATCTCTCTCCTCAAAGTGGTAATAATAAGAGATGAAATAACTATGCAAAGTCAGGAACACAGATCCACGTTACCCCATATGCCATGCTTCAGCCTAGCAACAGTTTCATGAAATTTTTATAGCAACAGAGTCAAGGAAATCATAAATCTATCACTGACTTTGTAGATTTTGGATGCTACAGAAATCATTGGTTTTTTTTTTGTTTTGGTTTTGTTTTTTCAAATATAATGGAGGAATATCATTGAGGAGGGTCCCAGCAAAGCATAGCAATATCTACTGTCTGATGACATTCTCTGCCTTTGGATTAGGGGAAGCTAGGGGGCTGTTTGTGCATCCCCAAAAGGATTTTCCTAATAGTCACTAGATGTTGGCCATATACCAAGTTAGGTAATAAAAGCCTATTCAAAGAGCAGCCAGAGACAATTTGGGTCTGTGTTTGTCATATTCCAGCCCTCCACCATCATTGTAATCAATCAGTCAGCCTAAAAGAAGGTTGAATGTAGATGCAGAAGTTTTACACACACATGCACACACACACACACACACACACACACACACACACTGATTATTATGACTTAAAGAAATATATATGTTTTAATACATGTGTGTATCATAAACATGGCAGAAGTATCAAGTGATAGGACTGTTCAATTTTTCTTTTTCTTTTGTCATACTTTTATTTTGTATATGGCAGTGCGATTTTGATGTTTAATAACACCATAATGGAATTATTTTACAACTTTTTAAACAGAAGCAAGATGAGGAACATTTCAGGCCACAGAATCTACTCCCTCAGAACAAATCTGAAAAAGGAGAGCTCACTTTTCCTAAGTGGACCGCTTCTCACCCATGTATTCAGTGACTAGTCATGTCTGACTCCAATGCAGTGATGTCAAGGGAATCAAAACGAAAGCCCAACTCTAATGATTTCTGCCTCAAAGACCTGGCACATGTTGGGTATCTTTAGAATGTAAATATGGAGCCACCTACCTCAATACTTAGAAGGATAAGTTCACACAACAACCACAAAGTGAGAGAAAAACACATTTATATCCTCGTTCAGTATCAAGCACTCCCTTGCCTGAACTCTGTCCGTCCTCAACACTTCATATCACCTTCTATTGGTCCCCTTTCTAAATCTTTGAACTTTGCCCAAGCTTAACACCTGTACACACACACACACACACACACACACACACACACACATATATATATATATATACATACACACACACACACATTACAGGCCATGATCTGCACGTGAGAGGAATTTTATTGTTGGTTTGTTTTTCCTTATGAATTTGGATCCTTGCGTTCCTTTCTCTTTACTTCTTCTTGGTATTTTTCCCCCCTTTTCTCCTCTAAAAAAAAAATAAATAAAACAAAACAAAACAAAAACCTGTTTTCCATCCTCTTCATAGCACCCTTAGGCACTTCCAGGTAAGACTCTGGACTAGAAACTGCCTCCATATGACTCTGAAAAACAAAGTAAGCATTTAAAAAAAGAAGATTCAATTTTCCAAGGGGAAAAAGACTATCAAAAACCCACAAAGTCAGTGATAGAACAGCCAAAAATACAAAGGAAGGGAGAGGAAAAAAAGTGGTACACTGCATAAATGGTATCCAGAGATAAACAGAGCTTTGGCAACATGGGCCCCTGCCTGGAAAGACAGCAGAAAGCAAGAATTTCATTCAAATGGTATAATAATAAAAAACAGTAAAATAAAACTAGAAATTAATAGCATGGAAAACTACACAAATTTCACAGATTCTTGAAGGATGAGTGACACACTTTTGAATGACCAGTGTGCTATTGAAGAATCAGTGGGGAAATTAAAAATTCCTAGAATCAAGTGAAAATTAAAAAACAAAATTGTAAGACTATTTGGAGTAGAGATAAGGGAGTTCTGAGAGGAAATTTAAGTTAAATGTGTGTAGGTATGTGGCAAACATCTTAAAAATAACCTAACGATACAAATCAAGGAATGAAAAAAAGAACAAATGAAGCTTGTTATTCCAACAAAATCTACAGGTGGATAAATTTCTAGGCACATATGACATACCACACTTAAATCAAAAGCATAAATGATACGATTTAAACAGTAATAAAATTCTACCAACAAAGAAAAGCCCAGGATTTCTAAACCTTCAAAAAAGACATAACACTAGCCCCCTAAACAGTCCAGCGGAGATAGAGAGACATGCTTGAAGTGGCCTTGTATAGAAACCCCTGCTTACAATATCCAAGATCTGAATGGATGGCTGAAATAAGACTAATATCTAACCTTGCTTTCTAAAGGTTGAAGATCTGTTTGGACCACTTGCTTAGATAAGTGACATTTGAAGGAAGTAAAACCATGAACTGAACTTTCAAGAAGACATTGGCTGAAGATGCAAGGGTCATCTCAGAGGCAGAACGCTATAATACCTGAGACCAGACTTTTTCAGTGTTTTATCCTGTTGGGGGGTCTGGGGGCACAATATACTATTCAGCAGTTATACAAGAAGGAGTAATCTGTACGGGATGGTAACTGACTCAGCAACATCTGGGATGGCACATATGCTGATATATAGAGTATTCCTGTAGATACTGTTTATCCTTTTGGTTAAGCATAATAAATGTCTTCTTGTTTAAATGGTGTTTGCTTTAGAAAATTTTTAAGGAGCTTTTGCAACATCTGTCATCCACACAAAAGGAAGAAATTGGTCAAAAAACTAATGGGTGGATCTTACCTTGCAAGAGTAGCAGAGATGAGGGCAGGGGACAGGTCCTAATGTACTACAGCCCCAGAGTGGAGACAAGGTGGCAGGAACATATTATTGAAGCAGGTGTGTTCATTTGGAAGCAAGACCAATAAAGTATTTAAAGAATGAGGTGTAAGAACTAGGCTTGGGAGAAGGGGCTGGTGAGAGCTACATGCTGTATTACTTCACTACCCAATCTTCACATACCCAAAGTATGGCCAAAAAAACACACAGGAAAGGAATCCAGTCACATAAAGACCAGAGTCGAATTACAGGACAAGTTGGGGGAATGGGTAGCCTTCAGATTCCTGGGTTGCAGCAGACATGACACTTGCTTGCTAGCACACTTCTTTCTCAGTACCAGATTTTTGAGATCTGGCTATTGTCTACTCATGTTTGGAGACATCATTCCAACTGGATAAATTGAATAACACTGACAAGAAAAAAACAGAAGGACTTGCAAGCATTGAGGCCCTACTGCTCGGATCACTGATAGCATCACATTGAAACCCTACTATAGCCATTTCAAAGGCAAGATGAGACTAAACACTACATAAGCATCAGTAGCATCACCAGTTCTACAGAAGGACAAAGGAGGGAATGGAAGAGAAGAGAGGCAAGGAGAGGAAGCACTTACCTTTCACAAAGAAACCTGCTTACTAGTCAGTTTTACCCTGTATCATCAATATCTTAATAAATGAGTCATGATAGATTCAGGTTATAAAACCTAACAATCTAAATTGTCAGTAACTGAAAATAAATCAATAGAATAAAAATTATACTTTAGTGTTGCAAAACATTTCTATACAATACCTTTATGGGAGGCAGATTGAAAACAACTGTTACGTCCAAGCCCACGTGTTCTTTCACAACTATGAGTAACTCCTAATGAGAATTTCTATCAGTTGTTCTAGTGGTCTTTATAACATATATGAAGTGATGACTCTAACAGATGATGTCCGTTCATCTAACTGCTTCTCAGTCAGCCCAGGAGCCTGTAGCTAACCCATTCATTTCTAGCCTTTCTCTTTCTCTAGACCCCTAAAACCACTTTATATAATATTTTTGGGGTTTTATTTCCCTAGCTTCTGGCTGAATGAAAATTTTATCCATAGGAATCAAAAGAAGAGAGTTGGCTTCTTGGAAATAGGCAAGGATATATGGACCATGTAACGCCACGTAGGGCCACTGGGGACTAGGTAATGAGCATTCCAACAGATGACAAGTAATGTGTTCAGCCTTCAAATCTCTCTAAAATTATTCTCAAGGCACATTTCTAAAAATGATATATCAAAATCTCTTAAAATGTAGTAGAAAAAAAAAATATCCATGTAGAAATTGAGCAAAGGATTCTAATAGACACTTCACCAAAAAAATGCACAAAGGACAAAAAATTTAAATCGTGCTAAAACTCATTGGTAATTAATAAAAGGAAAATTAAAACCATAACAAGACATGAGTATGCCTTAAATTGAGCGGCTGAAGTTTGGGACCGGGAGAGTAAAGGTAATACCAAATAATGACAAGATTATGAAGCACCAACTTTTGTGAGTTGTTAATCAGAAGATAAAGTGGTACAGCCATGCTAGACAACTGAACATCTTGTATAAAGTTAAACATGCATTTATCATATAATCTAGTAATTTTATTCCTAAAGCAGATTAAAAATGATAAAATCTTATTTTTGTATAAAATGATGCACAAATATAGTAGCCTTACTTATAGTCTCTAAATTTTTAAATAACAACGTATAAAACAATTCATGAGTAATCTATGCTTTGACCATACAATAGAATATTACTCAGTAGAATAAATAAATAAAAGCCGAAAGATTTTTTTTCTCAAATAAACAAAATCATTGAAATATGCCAGGCTCAGTGGGATACATTCTATATGATTCCATTTATAGCAACTGAGGATAGTAAAGCAATACGGGGGGGAGGGGGGAGCATAAATGCATGAGTCCAAGCTTTGAGGGAAAATGAATTTCAACCAAAATGTGATAGAAATAGTTACAACACATTTTTCAAGTCTATATTTGTGAATAATATAAACATGCTAATAGCCACTCTATGGTGCATTTAAATGGAAAAGAACCTAAATACCAAGTTTTCTCAAATGTATCTTTTTAAATCTCAAATATAAATTTCCATCCAGTTTAAATGACTTCAGACTCTCCTATACCCAGTAAAGTTCAACCAACTTAACCTTTGAAGATTCTACCCATTCATCAAAATAATCCTAGACCTGAATATATGTTTCTGGCTTAGTGACATAAATCCTCCCATATGACCTTGATTCTATGAATAAGTCTGGTTTTTTGCATCATTGTTTCTTTCAAGAATAGGATCTGCCAGTGGTGTGACAATAGCTCTGCTTCTTTACTGAAAGAGGAAATGCAAGGATTCCAGTTGTAGTCACAGGGGCACATGTCTATACACTGGGAAGAAACTGGACATGCCCACTCAGAGTCCTGATACTGAGCTTTAAACGGCCACTAACCACTGAAGTGTTAAACCATCCATAGCTTTTGTTTTACCATCAAAGTCTCATTATTCAATACAAGGTAATTAAGTTGTATTTATGAGAATGAAAGCATTATTGATCTTGTGAAAATATATGCTAAGAGATATGAATAGTTTCCTACTACCAGAAAAATACATGCTAAAAGATAGGCAGAGTTTCCTACCACTTTAAAAATATGTGCTAAGAGATAGAGTTTCCTACCATTTTAAAAAGGTGCCCGTATTGGAAGCTACTTATTTTCCTCACATAAAATCAAGTTCAAATAATGTTCTGTTGAAATGAGAAAGAGGGAGAAATCACATTTGGAAATAAACCTTTGCCCATTTATAATTCACTTATAAAGATTATTTTGTTAAAATGCATATTCTTAAAGGGGAAATCCAAAATCCATGCCTGACTTAGAAGACTATTAGGCAAGTAAGTTATGGGTTATCTGTGGCTGTAAAATATGTCATTTTCTCTGTTTTAATTTCTGCTGTGACAAAACCCTGAACCAAACATCAACTTTAGGGAGAAAAAGAGTGTATTTGGCTTGTAACTCAAGAGTATGGCTAGTTCATCATTTTAGGAAAGCTGAAGCAGAAACTCAAACACTAGTCACATCACAATCACAGTCAGAGCAGAGAGAAACCAATGCACTCATGCTGCCCATTTGCTCTTTCCCATTAGCTTTCTTTATTCCTATACAGTCCAGGATCCCCAGCTAGGGAATGGTGCTGCCCATGGTGGGCTGGTTCAATTAGCAATAAAGACACTTGCTCACAGAAAAATTCTCAGGTAAATTTGCTCTAGACTATTCCTCAGTTGAAACCCTATACATGATCGTAGGCTGTGGCAAGTTGAAATTTAAGACTAATGAAAACACCATATCAAGATGGTTAAAAGCAACAAAGTGAATCCTCTGCTTAAAAGTTAAGCAAAAGTCTACAAGAATGGTTTCTCTGCAATTTATACAGTCAGGAGCAGCTCAGCTTCCAGGCTGCATCCTCCAATGGCTGACAGGTTACTCCTTGGAGCCTGGTTAAGTCTCTTCTTCAGAAACAAACTAGTTCTTTTCAACAAGGATCTCAGTATTTGGGCTGGCCCAAACATGAAAGCTAGGACAAATAGTTCTTCGAGCTACCAATGCTATTAATACACTACTTTCCCTGCCTCCTAACTGTCAAGCTATTATGTAACTAGTCCAGATCCTTCACCATCTCTAACCTGTTACTACAGATTTTAGTAGTGACTAAACGGTAAAGACCAGTGATGCCTGTCTTTAGTCTTCAATAATAATTCTAGATGTCAAGGCTTCCCTTATTATGGGAATATCCCAATAGCATCATGCAAAAAACTGGGATGTAAATTCTCAGGTTCCATTCCACCCTTACTGACTGAGAAATCTGTTCTACATTCAGACTGACCTTTTTTTTAACCCTAACTTTTGCAGGACTGATTGATAAAATCAGAATGGATTAGTTACAGTAAACAGCATTGTTTATTTACAAGAGAAACTAACAAATGAGGACCTGCATTTACTTGAAGTGATAGACAATGTTTATATATGAGTTAATGTTGTAAGGATATTTACTGGGGCTCCTACATAATGGATTTGCATCTCTACGGTGGTTACTCTTCAGTAAACATGATTTCAGGACCACATTGTTTTTGCTTATTATAGACTGTCCTACTAAATTCCAATTAAATCCATATGTAAAACACTAATTTAAAGTGTGACTGGAAGGACTGATGACAAAATCAATCACTGGCATATAGCCCTGGTGGCACTTGAATAAAATGGTGGCCTCTATTTGTTGTACAAAAAATTAAATAAATAAACGTTTTTATACAGCAATTAATGTTACTCAGTCACAAAGCAGATCTATAAACAATCTCTCAAACAGAGTCCACAGTCAATCTTCTGCAAGAAAAGAAAAAGTAGCAAAACTTACACCAACTTTGAAAAAGGTAGCACTTAACTATAGTAATACTTTGCCACTAAAGTTCATAAACAATGTATGTCACTATTGATTTCTCTAGATACTACACATAGCATGCTCAACAGCAGACAGATTCAAGAACCAAATGATACTTTCTACCAATGACAATTAAAGGAGCCCTCAGAATTCAGAATTTTTAGTACCCAGTAGCCTCTCCAACATGTGTAATTTTTTTAATGAATACAAGTATTTTTGAGTCTACTGCTAGACTCATTTATATTGTGTCCTTTCAAGAGAAAGTGAGTATTCGATGCATGTTAGAAATACTTCTAATTATTCAAAAAGCTCAATTCTTTATTTTAAAAGTTACTTCTAAGGGAGAAAATCATTAATCATGTGGATGTTCCCTGTCTCTTTTTCTGGTAGTGTCTGGTAAGCTCAGAGCCCACTGTGATCTTTTAATATCAAACTTCTCTCTCTTCTGTAGATTTTTCAGGGACTCAGAAGGGCTTCCTCCCTGAGGATGTTTGTTGCTGACATCAGTAATTGCGAGTTTTATCAGTTTCATCCAGGGCTTCCCTTCCGTGAAATATGAAGGAGCCCTCAAAAGCTGTCCTATCCACAATGCTGGTGCAGGCTACAGAAAGATACTCACAGAAAATGAAACCCAAGGGGAGAGGCCGCATGAAATAGCACCTCTAATTACACACACACACACACACACACACACACACACACACACACACACACAAAGCCAGAAGTCATGGAGCAAGAACTTCCCCGATTTTGTTCTTCACACTTTCCAACAATGTCTCCATCTAGTTCCACCTCTGCATTTCGCAGAGGTCAGGAAATGTTGTGCTTTATATCCCTCCCTCCTTCCCACTCCGCTAAGATTTTATTCTGCAACTCATTCTTCACACCACTTCTTGTCATCAACAATATGAAACACCCTTACGGGGGTCAAGCACAAGCAACATAAATTTGCAATTTATAAGAAGTGTCTCCAGAGAAGGGGAAGAGGCAATGGGCAGGAAAATAAAATTTGCAGAGTTCTCAAAGATGCCAGAGTATCTAAAAGAACCTGAAGCCACTTGAGAGCTAAGATAGATTGAGGATCAGAGAAAAAGGGGAAGTTTCCTTAGCATGAGGACAGCTACAAAGAACCTGAAGCCTAGCAGACCTCAGGTCGCCAATCAACAGCTCACCAATGGTGATCATTCCCCAGTTTTTAGAAACTTTTGTGGCTTCTGCTGGCAAAGTGAAATAATGATAATTCCCCTGTCAGCATTTTAGAGATGAAACGGGATCTGTGTGTGAAGTGTACAATTCACAAGGGTGACTGTTGAATAGTGAGGCCCTTTATGTGTATTATTTTATTTCTTTCTGTGTACACTGGAGCACAGCATACCAATGACAGCATGACAGTGAGCACCTGCTACACAGTGGATAGCACTTGAACAATAGAGATGTGACTGCAAATATGCAAATGAACCTATCAACACCCACCTCCTGCCCTCTTATTCCTAAGCCTTTAAAAACTTGTGAGACACTGGTGCGAGTAAGTCATCAACTCCACAAAGGAAAAGCAAAGGATATCCTCCAGTTGTTTCTTTCTTCATTCTATTTCAGGCTGTCTGTGCTAAATTGCATCTGAAAGACAAAACACTGAACAATAAGCTGTAAATTAGGAATTCTATGACTGGTAAGGCTGATGATTTCACATTCTGCCCATTCCATTCAAGCCTACCCCGCCTCAGGCCCCCTGCCTGCTCTCAAACCCCACTGACATATGTTTTTTGTGTATAACACGGTACAGGAAAATATAATGTAATATGATTCTTAACTAGCTTATGTCTTCATAAATATCATAATTCCCAGTAACTTTAGTATACAAACCAAGCACCCAGGCTGATTTCCTTTTCCAGATGGGGAGACTGAGGTAAGAGGAGAAGCTAAGGAAAAAGCAGAGACCATAGGAAGCCAACTCTAGATGTTCTTTGTAAACTGGGTTCATTTGGGGAGACTTACTTGCACACTTCTCTGGGGGGAACTCTAAGTTGCTAGAGGCAGACCTTGGGTCCTAATTTGTATGATCCTTATACATTTCTAGGCCTTGCCTTTGGTAGAGACATTGAGGTTTAATCAAATCCACTCCATCCAGCTTAAATTCCTCTTGAAAGAGGTACATACTCCTAAGAGTAACCCACCAAAAAGGAGACAAATGCCAAGAGAGCTTATGTCACTGAGTGGCTCCTAGAAAGGAAGATGGAAGACTCTAAAGATAGGATGCTGACACAGTTGCCCAGCAACAGCCAGGGTGCCTGACTCACTATAAGAGGGGCTGCTAGCCTGTCCTCTCTCTCTTGCTCTTCCCTTCTTAACCCTGCTCTGTCCCCTCACCCCTTTCACCCTCTCTCCCCATTCCCTTCCCCCCCTCTCTCCACGTGCTCATGGCCAGCCTCTACTTCTCTACTCTCCCTTTCTTCTTCTTCTTCTTCTTCTTCTTCTTCTTCTTCTTCTTCTTCTTCTTCTTCTTCTTCTTCTTCTTCT
>JADRCH010000015.1:2963291-3074178 GCA_019843965.1 Rhynchomys soricoides | reverse complement strand
GGGGGGGGGGGGGGAGAGAGCCCTGCCGTTAAGACTCCTGATGCACAGGTTAGCTGGAGGATTCTCCAGATTAGAAGAATTAACAGCCTGAAGCAGGAGGCCTGGCAAACTACAGGGAGTCCCCATTCTAGGCCCAGGAGAGGCTTGGTGACAGCTATATCTTTTGAAGAGCTTTTTCAAACTCTATTCCAAAGGCAGGTCATTCCTCAACTTTCCACTGGGGTACTGACAACTTTCTCCAGCTGGGTCTTCCCAGAGCAGTTGGATATCCCCTGAAACTGTTAGAAATGCAGAATCACTGCTTCCCACACAGAACTTGGAGCAAAGAAACTCAGAGGGCAGAACAGGGGAGCTGTCTGCAACAAAGCATCTGTGAAGCCCACTGCTCATGATAAGTTCTTCTCGAGGGGAAGGAAGTCAGCTCTTCTCTTTGTCGGATGGATAGTTGTTTGTAGAACACTGTGATGGCTATTCCTGGTTATCATCTTGATTACATCTGAAATGAACTACAATCCAGAAATGGAGGGCACACCTGTGACCCAGATCTTGAGTGAGGCTGGAAAGCACAGTCCTCTGACCCAGATCTTGACATGGGATGACACATGCTTTTGATCCAGATCTTGAGGCATAGTGGACATGAAAAGATTAGGCAAGGTAGTATACACACTTTCAATTCCAGGAGACAGAGCCATGCAAATCTCTGAATTCAAGGCCAACCTGGGACAGAGCAAGTTACAAATCCAGGCTTAGTGGTACCTACCTTTAATCTGGGTCACACCTTCTGCTGGAGGCCTACATAAGGACCTTGAACGAAGGAAGGGTTACTCTTCATCACCTCTTTGCTCTTATTTGCTTTGCTAGCACATCTGTTGGAACCTACTTCTTCAGGATTCCAGTTTATACAAAAGGCCAGCTAAAACAAGCCTTGTGGGACTAAGCAACTAGATTCTTAGACTTTCCATTCACAGCTATCCATTGTTGGGTTAGTTGGACTGCAGACTGTAAATCATTATGATAAATTCCCTTAATATAGAGAGACATTCCATTAGCTCTATGACTCTAGAGAAATCTGACTAATACAGACACCCTACTCATTACCCAATAGTGGGTCCTTTGAAGTATCCAGAAGGACCCTGGAAACAACCTATCTCATATATGTTCTACATACTCTATACCTAACAATCTCCCAGTAAGAAGGTAGAACTATTCAATGCTCAAGTTCAGTGAACATGCCAAGCTATTCAGGTACAAGTCTCACCCACACAAGCTCTTCCATATCCCTCCACACTAGTGATCTTAAAAGTGCTTTTACTTCGGGTAATGGCTGGGAATCAGTAGCCTTTTTCTTCTGTCCAATTTTCTGGGTAAACTCAGTGCATCCAATTTGCTGCCTTCATGGCTGAAGGGAAAGAGAAAAACTCTGTGTCGTGGCGATGAAGACAAGGAGTTGGAGGAATGACTGCTGTTTCCCTGAGTATCTCCAATCTGTGTGAGTATCATCTGGATGATTCAAGAACTACTTTCCCTTGGCAGAAAGTATAGCCAAGACTATCCACATACACTTTACTGAAAGGGAAGAAAACAGCCAAAAGGGACAGAAACAGTATGTTCTATTTAATGGTAGGTACATCAACGTTACAGCACAGGGGAACGACAGTCAACTCTGTAGTGTGCAAAGGTTCATAGAAAGGAAAATAAAAAGTGCTAGGGATTTGGAAATGAGATAGTCCAAGTTCAAATCCCATTTTCCTGGTTATCAGATGACTGATATTAATTAACTGTATAATTTAATTTCAACTGTTAACATCACATGAACTGGAATCACCTAGGAAGTGAGTCTTATTGAGGGATTATTTAGATCAAATTGGCCTGTGGCATGTTGGGGGCTTAGGGCTTGACTGTTACTTGCTGTAGGAAGGTCCAGTCCACTGCAAATAATGCCATTCCCTAGTCAGGGGATCCTGAATTGCATGAGAGTAAATAAAACTAGCTCAAAGCAAGGAATCCCCTTGACTGTGGATGTGATGTGACTCCATGTGTGAGTTCCTTGTTGACTTTCCCATATAATGGACTATACCCTGGAATTGTAAGCCAAATAAACCCTTTCTCACCAACATTGCCTTTGCCTGGGTATGTGGATGGGCATTGAAACTTCCCAAGTGGAAGATTACATGGGGAGCATTTCTCAAACTAGTATAAAAAGGACACTTTTAATGTATGGAATATTCAATCAACTGAAAACCCAGAAATGCACTTTGGAAAACACAGAACAAATGCACAGTAGAATGCCGGACAGGACGTGGGGCCCCTGGCTGACTTTTCACAAGGTTGACCTTCCCTTCATGCAGCATAGCAAATATCTCTACCCACTTCACTGATAGAAAGGAATTGCCCCCGAAAGAAAGGCAGATACAGCATGTTCTTTGTAAGGGAGCTACAGGTCACAGCACAGAGACCAGCAGGAGATTCAGGTGGATTCTGAAGTCTGAAGAAGACAGAATGTTTTGTGGGGCTGGAGCTCTTGTCCCCACAACCCAGGAACTAGCACAAGATGGTGTGGTACAGAGAGCCCATCTAGAAACCTGAGTGGAGCATGCAGATATCTGCTTCAGTCCTCTTCTCTGGTTTTCTTATAAGTGAAGCTAAAGTCAGAGCTAGAAATATCATGCCTTCCCTCATCTCCATAACTCCATCTTATATGGTTTTCACTCCAATCTTATCATACACTGGGCTTTATCATTTCACATTTTTTCCACACAAACTGTCTCACTGAGTTCTCAGAACAATCCCATCTCAGTGGGCAGTGCAAATGCAATTAGGCACAGGTGGATTGTCCTGCTGAGGTTTCAGAAATCTTTACTACTGGGTAAACCTGCTGTGTGTGTGTGTTTGTGTGTGTGTGTTTGAATGTGAGTATGTGTGTGCATGTGTGTGAGTATGTGTAAATGTGAGTGTGTAAATGTGTGGGTATGTGAGTGTATATGTATGTGAATATGTGTATGCATATGTCTGTATTTGTGCATTTGTATGTGTGTGTTTGTGTGTGTTTGTGTGTGTGAGTGTGAGTATGTGTGAGTATGTGTAAATGTGTGTGTATAAATGTGTGTGTGTGTGTGTGTGTGTGTTCATACTCACTGTAAAAACTGACAGGTTCATTTGACTCTTCCATAAACACATATCATGCACATTGTCTATTTCAACCCCATTACTCTTCTTTGTTCTCTGTGGTCTCATTTCTCCCCAACAAATTGCCCCTTTTCTTATATAAATATAATCTATATCTTTGAATATGAGAGAAAACATACAGTATTTGTCTTTCTGGATATGGCTTATTTTGCTTCACATAATGATCTTTAATTCACCAATTTCTCTGCAAATTACATAATTTTATTCTTCTCTATGGCTGAATAAAACATTTTCTATATATATGACATATTTTAAATCCATAAATATGTTGATGGGCATCTAGGCTTATTCTCTGTAGGGGGCAGGGGAAGCCTTGAGTGAATGAACTCCTGGGTGAATAATGTGTATTTTGGCATGAACATGGCCTGTCCATGACTGTGGACCAATTAGCCCACATTAATTTGGCAAAACCGTTACCCATGTGGGCCAGGCTCAAGAGGAATGGCAAGGCTTTTCTCAGGAAACTGAGTATGAGCTTTGGTGTGCAAAGACTAGCAGCAACTGCAGCCGCCTTCTCTTGGATGACTACAGCCGGAGATTGCTCACCTATAGAAACCTCCTAAGACTAGCTGACCCCTCCCCCTGTGCTGTGTGTAATAAACATGTTGAGGTTCCAAGTTATAGAGGTAGAGAAACCTACGGAATCACAGCTTCATTATATGTGTCTCTGCCCTTTCTGCCTCTAGCTGGAGTTTCTGGGCCCAAGTTATGTGGGTTATGGCAATTCTCTATCTTGGTAACAGTATCCCATCAAACATGGAAGCCTCTGTTGTATGCTGAATAGATTCCTCTGGGTATATACCCCAAAGCATATATGTGGATTTGTATGTTCCTGGTTTGAATCATAAGATCCTCTTAGGGAGAAACTCCCTTCCCAGATCCATATATTCCTGAATTAGGACCTACCCCAAGGAGTAACATCCCTATTGCTGTCTTCAGGAATCCGGCTGTTCTAGAGAGAGGGAAGAAGTATCAAAGAATTGAAAAACTTGAAAACAAAAGCTGTGCCCCTGAACTCAGGCCTGTCATAGTAGGAGGTTTCCATAGGTGAACAACC
The DNA here is from genome assembly GCA_019843965.1 of Rhynchomys soricoides. Classification (NCBI taxonomy): domain Eukaryota; kingdom Metazoa; phylum Chordata; class Mammalia; order Rodentia; family Muridae; genus Rhynchomys; species Rhynchomys soricoides. The sequence goes on along the minus strand of JADRCH010000015.1, from coordinate 3,069,935 downwards.
TCAGGCTGTACCCAGCATGGGCATCTCTTAGCTGCAGGCAGAGCACCCCCTCTCCCACACCAGCTATGCAGCAGGAGGAGGCCCACAGTTATGGAGGGAAGATGAATTCTGAGAGATGTAGGCTGATCCTTTGGTTGCAGAGTTTCTCTAAGGAGACTTCTATCACAACAGTAAATATTTTGAATGCTATAATGTATAATTGCTAAGTGTATGGTTCTCTAGCAGTATGCTTCAGACACACTAGGGACATACAATGTTATTTATCAGACCTCCCCTGACAGTCTAAAGTTTATAGCTAAATCAAAGCTGAAGTTATTTGTTCCTGAGCTGCTGATCTTCTACAGTGAGATATCTGAATAGTCATGTTTTATTAAATGCTAAAAATAACACAGCACTGTCTCATGTATATGCCACTGGGTAACCTGACTTCCTGGGATGAATTCTTTTTCTTTACTTCAATATGATTGTTTTAAAACCACTCAAAAAGAAGCCTGAGTCTGTGTCTAGAACATCACTTGGGAACCTGAAGCAAATGAGAAAACAAGTTTGAGAAATAAATTGATATTAAATAATTCCAAATAAATGACCAGTACAGCCACTGTGGAGGTGGTTACAAATGTTGTCATCTATGCCAGTATAGCCTATTGTTTTCAATTGTACTTGGATTTATTAGTAAGAACCTTCATTTGCGAAGGGCTTACACAAGCACATTACACTCACACATCTTAATCATGGTCAGCCACAGATCACTTGCCAGAATCCTATCCAGCGCTTCTCCTGTTTTCTCTTTCTAGCACCCAGAATTAAGAAGACAAGAGATATCAGATTAATCGGTGTCTTTCAATGCTTTGTCTCACATAAGGCTTATGACCTCCCTGCTTATCATTCTGTTTGTTGGCTAGAGCATGTCACAGGGACAACAAGCAGAACAAGAGAACTAACTCTTCCCACAAGAGAGCAAGTCATATGGCCACAAGTAGGCACACATAATCAAGAAAGAGGGAAAAAAGACTGTGTGCATTTTTAGTACATGGGTTCTATAAATAATATATCATCTTAATCATAGTCTAAGGAAACATTCCCCTAGAACTGAAGGAAATGAAAGGGGGAATCAAAGAGAAGAGAGGGAGGTCATGTTGAAGAACTGAGCCCGTAAAGTGTGCCTTATATTGAAGACAACTGAAAAGACTCTCTACCTTCACACCAGGGCTTTTAAAGTCTTGTGCATTACTCGTGCATGGAACAGGACAATGGGTATTCAGGGACATGGGTCGTCTAAAGCAGAAGAATCAAAATTCAAGAATCAAACTCAAAATGATACTTAGATACTTAATACTGTTTTCAAGTTTGCCAGCCAACCTGCTTGCCCCTTGATTGTGCTTTGAAGAGATCAATATGAAGATTATTTAATATTCCTGTGGCACACGCAGCTGATGAGGGAGGTACCCAGAACGCTGGGTTCTAGAGATTCAAACGCAGGCTCTTGTCCTCAAGTCCTTTACACCCTGAGTCATCTTATCTGCCCTCATAGTGAATGTTATAAAGGGTTTCATAGAAAGTGGCCAATGCAACTGAAGCAGAGCCACTCTGACAAAGACAGACAATCCCAGAGGCTCCCTCTGGCCCATCTGTCTTGATGCCATTGCTCTTGTGTTTGAGCTTAAAAGTTACTGCACCCAGGGCTGGGGTGGTCTTGAATATGATAGAAGTGCCTGTAAGCAATGATTTGAAAAACAGTACCTAACTGAAGCACTACCAAGAAGAAACAGTATAAGAAAAAATTGCAATAAATGCCCTACCAACATATTTTACATCAGCCCGCTATCTAGGGAAGCAGATAATACTTTAAAGTTTTATGACAGACTATGCAGATTCAAACTTTGTCTTCTCTAGTTAGCTATGTGAATCTGCAAAAAAAAATCTAACTTTTTGGTGTCTGTTTTTCTTCTAGAACTAAGATTATAACCAGACTAAAGACATTATGCTTTCTTTTCTTACTGCTCGGCAGATTGCAAGAGAATATGCTTTGGAGTAACCATGAGAATGTGAACTTCCTCATGCATCAAAGCCAAGCCTTCATCTCCTGGAATACTAAAGTACAGGCAGGAGTATTGGGGTCTTCCAACCCATACCCACTTTCCCAGGCACACGTAAGGAACCAGAAATCCACCGAGAAGCAGAAGACTTTAGGAGTAGAGAAAGAAATTCAGCATCTTTTAAAGCCAGAGTTAGGGATAAGAAAGGAAAATAGAAGAGAAGACAGAGTGAGGATGGGAAAGACCAAGAGAAAGAGAAGAGGAGGAGGGGCTAGGAGATAAGGAGAAAAGGAAGAAAGAAGGAAAGGAGACAGAAGGGAAGAAGACAGAGGGAGGTGGTGCTCACAGTCAATTAGAGCCACTCCAAGAGCTCCCAGCAGCCAAAGCTGGGCTACAGTTTGAGCATTAAAGTAAAGTCATGAGCTGCAACCCAAAACATAAAATCACTAACCATAAGTCCTTGCTGATTTAAAAGATTTTATAACTAAATTATTGGGTAAGTAGGGACAAACTTCTGAGAAAAGGTTCAAGGAACTTAAATAAATCCCCACCTCAAGTAAGTAGCACACAATCCCTCACCACTCCTTAATGGAAGCTGTGTGGGGCAAAATCTTCCTAAGGGGTACAATATGAAACAGGGGTGAAGAGTAACTTACAGAAGAGAAGCCTGACAAATACCACCTTGGCCAGGTGATGAAGGTTGACGCAAGGGTGGTAAGTCGGAATGATATCATCTTCTCTTGCCATGTCAAGATGTGATGCTGAAGAATAGAACTGAGCTGGTTCTATTATCTCTGAGCTCTTTTCTAAAACTCACAACCCCAATCTAATCATGAAAAAGAACAAATGCAAATTGAAGGGTATTCCCTTCCAAAATGTCTAGCCAACACTCTAATTGCTAGGGTTATCAAGAACAAAGAAAGCCTGAGAGCTCATTAGAATCTAGGGCAACCCAAGAAGACATGGTGAGTAATTTAGTCCCAGCACTGGTGATGAAGATCCCTGAGGCCTGACCAATAAGTCCTAAGACCCAGTGAGATTCTGTATCAAAAGAAAAATCCAGGAGGGACTACACAAGAGAAACTACACTTCAAGTTGACCTTTGGCTTCTGTGCACCTTCTCATACATGAATATACACTCTCATACACACACATGCACACACACACACACACACACACACACACACACAAATCCTAAGTAAACCCATGGAAATTAGATGCTATGTTTTTGTTGTTGTTGTTGTTGTTGTTGTTGTTGTTGTTGTTGTTTTAATAGATGGATAATCTTGAAAGAGAAGGTAGACCATTGAGAAAGCCTAACTGATGCTGAATTTTAAAGACAGACCCAGTAACCAGGATGAACACTCTTCCAAAAGGGAATGTCATTCAGATTGTTCATCTTTTGTGTGCAATCCTATCTGGTGGTGAACCATGTTCTACTACAGCAGATAGCTATGGTTTGAAGTGGCAATAATATCAGACAAATGTATTGTACAGATTCTCCAGGAAGAGACCCAGGAGTGTCTGAAGAAATTTCATAAAGAAATTAGTACATCCCTGAAAAAAATCAGCAGCTGAAAAACATATATTGATGATCACCTTGAACACTTGGGTCAAAAACATTGCCGTGCCAAATGCCAACTGCGAAAGGCAAAAGCTCACACCGGCTGGAAAAGAGAGAAGAAAGGAGTGGGATCAAAGAAGACAAATGAGAAATGGAATAAAAAGCAGTAGTTCTAACGGTCTCATGTTGGTAATATGAAACAAAACCTAGCTGAAACCATAATTTAGAAGGACATTAGAATTTACAAAGGTATTACACTGGAAGTTTAAGGTAACACATGACTAGAGGCATGCATTATCGGAATGACTCTATAATATACAATAATTGTATAAAATGGATTGTTCCTCTTGCTTCCAAGCAGCTGCTATATTGTTCCAATTATGTTTCATTTTGCTATTCTTCAAAAACAATTATACCTCCTAGAACCTGTTTAGTAAGTGAAAGAAGATATGCAGCTAGGTACACCTAATACATGCATACATGTAGGTATAGATTTTGATATGTTTCATCAGATGAGACTAAATGATCTTTACAAAAACACTCAGTCACCATCTCATTTGGTTCTCTAATGGGTTCTGTTTAGGAAGTGGCACCAAAAACTGAAATCGTCCTTTTAAGGCTCAAGGAGGTTAAGTGGCATGTTTAATGTCAGGGTTAGTTAGAAGTGTTGGCAGTATCATTCAGGTAATAAAACACCCAAGCACATGAAAATATCCGGAGGATGATTAGAAGCTTATGTTTCTTACAGTTACATTCCCAAGCATAGAAGATGTCCTCAGAACTAAAATGAGGCTCAGAAAAACAAATCATCCTTTTCTGGCTAAGAAATACACTTGGTCCTTTTTGAGGGTGAAAAACAAACTCACCTTCTGCAAACTCACAGATGAAGCAGAAATATTGGTTCAAGACTCACAGTTCATTAACTGTCATCCAGACCAAGGAAGATTGGTGGCTTGCTTAGGGGACCGTTAGACAGGAGTGTGACAGACATGCCAATGGGTTTAACTCTTTAGCAGGAAGCCAAGTCAGCAGACCAGGAAGCCACCAGCCAAAACAAGGGTGGTGAGGAAGCTGTCATACTCAGAATAAATGGCTTTCAGTTCTCACATTTAAAAAACAAAGAACTCTCCAGAATATTGTATTTAGAATGTTTTTTATATTCTTTCTGAGTGTTTCTACTGTAGGCTAGCTATTTATAAGCCCCTTCTAGAAGATTTATATTATCAGGATTAGATACTATAAATTGAGTGTTATAACCATTGGATCCATGTTCATACCTTTCAGATCTATAACCAGTATTTCATGCAGGTCACATGGAAGGACAAGGCAATGAGAATGCGTGGTATAAGGGGACAGTGAACACATTTATTTAATGACCAAGTGCTTCTGTTAGGAACTAGTTTTATTTATGTTGCCTGTAGCAAGTTGCTCACTTCAAAATAAATTTCAAAAGATCTAACTTATTGGGACCAAATATATTACCCTGAAAGAAAACATCTGGAGCCAAGAATGGGAGGGCTCATCTGTAATCTCAGCACATAGGAGGCTGAGGCAGGAGAACTATGAGCCAGACTTGCCTGGGTTAAATACACACCAATACTCTGTCACAAAATAAAAAATTTAAAAAGGTGCCTGGAAATTTTCAGATGAACTTGTTGTCTATTGTCTTCTTAAATGTGGCTCTGGGAAACAAACAATGTCTTAGGTCACTGTACTGCTTTGATTAATGTTTGTTGTTTATTTGGATGAAACCAAATCTTTCTATCCATGAAAGTAATCAGTGTTTGATGCTAAGTGATACTGTGTTAGATTTATTCAAAAGCAAATTAAATGAGCTTACACTTCCCAGAAAAGATGTAGACAGTTAATATTTCCCCATGCTGAAAATTGCAACCCAGGCACATGCTGTTATTTATAGTAACAAGCAATTATCCTTCACAATAGAACTAAAACCAGAAGTCTGATTCATTAGTATGCTCTTATTTATTTTTCCTTGCTGGAGACATTATTAGTTGCTTTCAGCCCTAGATAAAGAATGGTTTGCATGGGCACAAGTGTGGGAATATGTGCACATGTGTCGATAGTCATTAGGAATGGGATTTGTTCATTTTACTAAAGATAATAGTATCTAACAAATGGCTACAGCAAATATTCTCAAACTTTTACTAGAAAGATAAGATTGGTATTGATATAATGGTCTATAATTACTAATATAATTAATTAACATTACAATGGCAGATATGTAAATAACGGCTATCATTTGGAATCATAATAATGCTGTCAGTGATCAATTATTAGATGATTAATCATCTTAGAGTCAAGATAAGATATGGGATGCTTTCTCTAATTTCAGCAATATGAGTATGTATTTTATACTAAATGCCATTAATATCGATGTTGTCACTCAAAGTGTCTTTGCCTCTCTGATCTTACAATGGGTGGTAGAACTGTTCATCAGAGATTGTCTGTTGCTAACTGTAGTTGCCTGCTCATTCATGGATGTGGCGATTGTTATTCTTTCAGCATTCCCACCTTTTAAATGAATAATTTCTATGGCTCAAGTCAAAACACAGTGCTGTAGAAAACCAAACCTGCCAAGGAATGCTTTTTAATTTTTTTCTCACAAACTATGATTTTTCAATGCTTCTGTGCTAAGTGTTTGTATTTATGCTATTATTTCTTATCCTTGCATCTCTAATCTATTCAGAAGAGTTCCTGGTAATCTATTTCCTCTACTGATTAATTATACTTTCTCATTTTGCCTCAAGTTCTTTCTAGATTTTCATTTATTCTCCTTTGGTTCATTCACCAATACTTACATTGATACCTTACTGTTTGAATCATTGTAACTTACCTACGGAGGGGGGGGGGGATTACGGATCAGTAATAGGGTGCTAGCTAGTATGTGTTAGGCCATGGGAGCCTATCTCAGTCCTCAGTCCCCAAATGACAAAGTTTTAATGCTGGTTATATCTGCCTCCCACTTTACATCCTATTTTTCAGAACTAGTCCAGTAATACTCATGCCTTCATTTTCCATGGGTGATCTTAAAATTGTTTATTTGAAAGCAATACTTTTAATTTTAAAATTATGATTAAGTCTAGAAAATATCAGGAAAGAATTGATATTCCATAACATGAAGCCTACATGAAGTTTTGTGTCACCAAACTGGACCATGTTGCACTAAAACAATTCTGAGGTTGCTTCCAGAAAAGCACACCCACTGAATCCACGTTCTTTGGCTACCCTTGTATCCAGCGAGAATGTGCTGCCAGCTGATTATATAGATGTATTGCCAAACACTCCCTGCGACTGCCTTGATGAGGAAAGGAAAGGAAGTCAGTGAAGAAATCAGAAGGATAGAAGGCACGTGGGTCCCTAAGCCACACGGATACCCATCCTCCCTCCAGCAAGAAGTGTGAACCAGAACTTACATCATCAAGAGGATAATCAAATTCACTCTCTATGTCTTAGTATACTACAGACTCAACTTTAATTCCAGGTAGCACAAATATAAACAAATCACTACTGTATCTCTTCCCAACTGTTCAGTTATTCTCTCGCATCTTCTGGTATAGTTTTACTATTTCTTTCTTCTTTTGATAATACAGTTTTCATTCACAGTTTGCTTTTTCCCATGGCTCCTATACGTGTGATGTTTCTGCCTTTACATTTTTTAATGGTGATTATGTGTTTACCAAAAAGCACTGAGTAGCTGCGTACTGTTCTTCACTTCCTTATGGCTGTGACTTCATTGTTGCCTATTTCTGTTAACTACCTTGAATTATTCACCAGATCAAGTCTAAATTTGTGTAGACTTACTTTCTACCTTTAGATTTCTAGTTTCTTCTTCTTACCTAATGGCATCAACCAGTTCTAAAGACGTGTCAGATAGCAATCATTCTGGAAGACTTCTATGTCTACCCTTTAATAGCTGAAAAAAAATGTTTTCCTCATCCAGGGTGGGAATGTTGGACTAAAAGGGATCTATTTTTATATCTTGAAGATTGATATTTTGGGGATGTTTTGAGTATTAAATTTTATGAATACTTTTAGAGTCTGTTTCTATAAGAATAAAGCCCATTTGCTCATCTGTCTAGGCTTGTAATGTGTTGTTTATGCTTATAGATTACTTAGTTAGGATATTTGAATTCATCTTCATATTTCATACATTTTATTCATCTACAAATCTATGTGATCTTTATTAGTACTTTAATATCAGTATTTATTCACTCGTGAAAACAGAAATTTATTCCTTTTTATTCTTTGTCTTGAATCCCAGAAATGTTCTCTAAAGGCTTGGTTGAATCCCTTATTTATATAAGAAAACTAATTCTACTGGACTTATACATTTCTTCTGCTTAAATTAGCTTAGTTACTTGTTTTCTCTCCCTTTCTCTCTCTCTCTCTCTCTCTCTCTCGCTCTCTCGCTCTCTCGCTCTCTCGCTCTCGCTCTCTCTGTGGTGAGACTTGATAAATTATATTTTCCAAGAAAACGATTAGCTTCAACCACAGTTTCAAAATTATTTCCACAATATTACACAAAAGTATAACTGAGTTGAAAGTGCCATTGTAGTCCATGGCAACGTCCTTTGATTGTTTTCTTATATGTTTGGATTATCTGCTTCTCCTCTTGAGTCTGGTAAGCTCTTCATTTACATTTAAGTCAACCCATGTATTTGTTTTTGTTTTCCTTTAGGGGATTTTATCTTCGTGAGGCAGAGTCCAGACAAGGTTCAAAGTCAAGTTCCTCCTACCTCAGCTTCCCTAGTGCTGGGTCTACAGACAACAGAGATGTGCCACCTCAGCCAGCTAATTAGACTGATAATTAAATGGTAGTTTCTAGATGAACCTTTGGTTTTCTCATTCTTACTTAGCCAATCCATCATTTTCAGATTCCATTTATAACAGTCTTCTTCATCTTATTGTGTTGCTTTTGTATTCATGTTTTAAGTAAGGTTTTTTTCCTCTTCATATAAGTATCTAAAATGATGGATTTTAATTTGGTCACTTTTTTATTGTACTTTATATGTCAACCTAAATACATTTTAATTGGGGTTTTTTTGTTTGTTTTTTGGTTTTTGGTTTTTTTGGTTTTGTTCGAGACAGGGTTTCTCTGTGTAGCCCTGGCTGTCCTGGAACTCACTCTGTAGACCAGGCTGGCCTTGAACTCAGAAATCTGCCTGCCTCTGCCTCCTGAGTGCTGGGATTAAAGGCCTGTGCCACCACTGCCCGGCTTAATTGTGTTTTTAAAATATTCAATTTTAAACTTGTTATCCCTCCCACAGAAGTTTCACTAAAGTTTTTGTCCTTTTAATTTACCAGTTAAACGGCATTTTTTTTACTGACTTGCTTCTTAGATTTTATTTTTATTGCCTTGTGAAAAAAAATGAATGTGTCTTTATTGTTTACAGTTCCTGGTGTATACTGATATTTTCGTCAGTAAGCTATCTAGTCAATTATTAAAACTATTTTCTTGGTATACAGAAAAAAGTGTCGTTCCCCCCCTTTTAGAATAGTGAGTTTGAGATATATGCATCTTATCAACCTGGTACTCAAACTACTCTGTCTTTCTCTTAACTCTCCTTTATCTAGCAAAGGCTGAAAGAGGAGAATGAGGGTTAGAGAGACTACAAAGGTATAATCCCCACACTGGGATCCAGATCCTCAGAACCCAGAAAAAAGGCATAAAAACTGGGGAAGCTATGTGTGCACGAGGCAGACTGCAATCTAGTGCTCTGGAAGCAGAGACAGAACAGTCCCTGGACAAGCTAACTAAATAGACCAGCTTCACCAAAAAGCTCCAGGTTCATCATGAGACCCCACCTCGATACATAAGATGAGAAAGATCACAGTAGACAGACATGGATATCAACATAGACACATGTGCTTCCACATTCATGCAAACATAGCGTACATACACACACATACCACATGCACATACAAATGTTTTCACACACACACACACACACACACACACACACACACACACATACACATATACCACATGCACATAGGAACATCTTTTTAAAAAGAGAAAAGGAAAGGGATGACTTAAAATCTTATGCTACATGTTTCTTTTCTTTTTAGCCTTTGTTGTTGGTACTTAATGAAGTTTGAAGCCATATTATTTCATATGTACATAAACATAACTGCCAAAGACTCATAAGATGTCCCCTATAGAATAAACAAACCTAACACAACCCTTTGTTTATTTCTGAATTCTACCATTTCTAATATTAAAACTACTGCTTATTTAGCTTGCTTCTTTAGTTTCTTATTTATTACCATTTCTAATATTAAAACTACTGCTTATTTAGCTTGCTTCTTTAGTTTCTTATTTATTCCGTGCTGTTTGGCCTTGTTTGGATGCATTGCTTGGTTAGCTGGTGGGGCTAAGGGATTTGCCTTCTTTAGTGTACAGTGGCTAGCCTATTACTGAAGTTTATTGAATTACTTTGCTCACATACCATATAATTTTTTATGCACTCAGGAATTTTATGTTTTCTAAGTGAACTAAGTTCATTTACTTTAATACAATCCATGTTCTTATCTGCATTTTATATGGATTTTTGCCTTTGTTTGTTTGCTTATTTGTTTATTGTCTTGGGAGGGTTGTTTTGTTTTCTGTTTTGTTTTTTTTTTTTAATTTGGACTTTTATGGTTGTATGTAACTCCTTCAAGTCCTTTATGTTTTTACCCAGTATATATGAATTACTTATTCTAAGCAGAGATAAAATTAACACATTTCCTTGTCCCTGGGCCACTGTTCTTTAGTTGTTAGTAACTGTTTGGCTGGAGGTTTAAAGAAGTGATAATGTGCAACTCACTAGCTCAGCATGCACATAGCTCTGGTCCAGTTCCTAGAAATGAAGGGGGAAGGAAGACACTGAAGGAAGGGAGCAGGAAGGAGAAAAGAAAGGGGAAGGAGGAGAAAGAAGAGGAAGAAGAGGAGAATGAGTAGGAGGAAGAGAAAGAGGAGGAGGAAGAGGAGGAGGAAGAGGAGAAGAAAGAGAGGGAGAAGGAAGAAGAGGTGAAGGAGAAAGAGGAAGGGGAAGAGAAGGAGGAAGAGAAGGAAGAAGAGGAGGAGGAAGAGAGGGAGGAGAAGAAGGAAGAGGAGGAAGAAGAGAGGGAGGAGGAGAAGGAAGAAGAGGAGAAGGAGAAAGAGAAAGGGGAGGAGAAGAAGGAGGAGGAAGAGAAGAAGAAGGAGGAGGAGGGAGAGAAAATAGGGAAAGAAGGGGAGATCATTTTTAATGTCTGTCATTCTACATTTCAATTGATCAGTTCTTGCCACACTGTCAGATTTAAGGGACAGACATCAGTTAATACTTAAGGAGACTCTCAACTGCCTAGTTCCTTGAAAATCCCCTCCCAGCTGTTGTTATTTATAGCTTCCTGTACTGTCAGAGCAGATGGAACATGTCAATGCTTTGCTTTAATCTTCAAATTTGTGTTTTGTTTCTTCTGCTGAAAGTCTTGTGAATCTCCAAGTCTTACTGAAATTCTCCTGCTCATCCCTTGGCTAGCAAACCTGTTCTTCAGAAGATTCTTCAGAAAGGGCTCATGAAAAATGATTTCCTTGGGAGTTTTTCTTGTTTATTCATGAAGTTACTGCACAGCTATTGTGTTGGACTACAAATGAAATTCGCGATTTACTTTTGAGTGTTGTTGAGTGTTGCATGGTTACAGGATAACATGGAGCCATGCAGTAGAGGAATCAATACCTCCTTTAACCTCTACCTCCTGTCAATGTAGAGAAAGTTGGAAAACCTGTACATCTTATAAGTTTTCTTGGCGGTGTCTCCATGTTGACCCTCCAAGGGCAATGGTTTTTATTCATACTTTGCGCACAGTTCTACAAGCCATTTGTAGTCTAGTAAAATTTCACTAAATTTCATATTTTAAATATTTCATATCCATTTTATGTTTCATCTTAAAATATACCAGTTGTCCAAATACAGGAGCTCTTCTCCCTTTCACACTGTAATGTTCTATATGGAACAACATAAACTGTTTAATGTGTATTTGTTTGGGTAACTTCCATTTTTTTTGGGTTTTTCTAGAGCATAGCATGCTCTTCATTGCGCTTCTTGCATCTGTCTTCATTGCTTGGATGGCTCAGTGTCTTCTCCTTCTCTGCAACCTGACCTCCCCCATTTTGTCTTTCCACATTTTTCTGTTATTGCTTCTTAGGGTTCTTATCTTTCTCCTTTGCAATTTTTTTAATTGACAAAGATGACTACTTGGTGTGGTTTTCCTTTCAACTGATGGTGAAATATTTGACCACAATATTGTGCTTTGTTGTAGTATTTCTGTAGTGGAAGATCTTTGTTTGTTGGAAAATGTTTAATGCTCGTTTGCTTTTTATTCTTAAAGAAATTGTATTGATTTGTTTTTTGTGCAACTTTACTGACTTAGCCATCCTTTAAATTCCTGGACCAGTTATTTGCAGGCAGCCTCTGTATTAGAGGTGGTGTCTCCAACAGATTATCTACAACACAATCTCCAATGCTTCACAACAGAAACTGTGGTTCAGGAATGCAAACACCCCTTGAAGCCTCAGCTACCAGCCATCCTATGATGCACCTGCCAGCCTCTCTCTGGCTGACCCAATTCCCACACCCCACTGCTGTAACTACAGGTATAGTTTCTGTACATCTAAGTAAATTCCTCACATCTGGGAAAACAGGATTTTTTTTTCCTTGAAATGGCTACCCTCTTCTTGCTGTTAACTTCTTCATGCATGGTTTCTTTCTATTCTCAGCCACTTTGGATAACCACTAAGGGGCTGGAGAGATGGCTCAGCTCAGCCGTTAAGAGCACTTACTGCTCTTCCAGAGGACCTGAGTTTGCTTCCCAGCATCAAAGTCCAGCAGCCTGCAACTGCCTCTAACTATAGCTCAACTGAAACAAAAGTCACTGACTTCTGCAGGCTCACATAAAATGCCCTGATGCACATACATGCACATAATTTAAAATAATAAAACTTAAATATAAATGTATATGCATACACAGAGAGAGATAGACAGAAAGTCTGATAGATGATAAAGAATCTCCTGATTTTATCTAAAAAGGAATTTCCATTGATTTGATTTGTGTGTGTGTGTGTGTGTGTGTGTGTGTGTGTTGTGGTTGATGGTTGTAGTAACTTTTGTAATGATGGCAAAAGAAAGTATCAATGGAAAAAGTCATATTCAATTCAGAGTCAATAAGTCACCTCCATGTCCCTAGGAAGATCATCTTACATGCAGAGGTCAAGTGCTCATCTCCTGAACTATTGATCTTTCCCCAAACCAATGTGTCTGTCTACTGAAACTGAAGTCCTTAACCTTTGTGAGAGGCTTGTCATCCCCCAGCACTGTCTGTCAACTCTGCCTCCACTGTTCAGCTTCATCTCCAGAGCTCAGCTCCCATTTGTTTTTAATGCCCACTGTCCTATTTCACAGCTGCCTCTTACTCCAAGAAAACCACCCTTCCTTTCCCTATGCTTTTGCATAAATGTATCTCACCATTGAACCCCAGCTAGAGAAAATTTTTCTCTTGCCCCAGACTCCTGTAATATTTTTTCTGTACTTACCTCTGAGCCTTTGTCTCTGTCTCTGTCTCTGTCTCTTTCTCTGACAGCACTGTTATATTCACATCTCTTGTCTTCTTTCCCAACATAAAGACTCCAGAGAGAATAATTTTGCCTGATATATCTTAGTTTCCCACAAAACATCTAGCACAGTGAACATACTCCATAAATATGTGTTGAATGAATGAGGTCACTCTCGGTACTTAATAAGAATGGAAATAAATACTGCTTTAAAGATTAATCATTTCTCTGGGCCTCTGGGACACCATCACTCCATAAAGAAAGAAATTAGAATTTTACTGTGATTTGGTCCTTTTGCGAAATAAAATTTTAAAGGAACTATCCAACATTGAGGGGTCCAACTAGTTGAGCCCCAGCTCTCTGTGGTGTTGCGTGTTCATACCTGTGTCTCCACAATGCAATCCTTCCTGGCTGTCTAGTATGGCTTCTCATCTTTTTTTATTTAAAGCCTGGCCTAGACCCTTTTTCCCTGAGAACTTTTATAACCTTTTAGGATCCAGAGATAGAGTTTCTTAAGAAGTCTTGAACCAAATTACATAGCAACAACTAACTTGTATGTTACTGGAGTAAGTTTCTTATCTTTCCACGTAGGCTGGATTCTTGGAGGGCAGAAGCAATGGCTTCTATCTTGATTCTAAACGACAATGATGATAACAATCAAGAGTGTTGCTCTGGGGATTCCGACAGTTTTGTCAGCTGAGCTCTCCATGAGACTTTTCCAGAAGTCTCCATAGAAAATCAAGTCAACATCACACACACACACACACACATACACACACACTTCAATGTCCTCCACAAAGATAATCTTCCACCACCTTTTGAACTTTGACCCTTAACACTCAGGGTTTGAAAAGTCCATGCCATCTGTGTAATGAACCCAGAAAGGGTTCTGTAAGCATCAGCTGACTTCTATTTTTCTAACCATCAAGAGGAACATGGAGGAGACAAAGAGAAAAGACATAAAGAAAAGTGGGCATAAGAAAGCAGAGCGGAAATACTCCTTAGGTGACTGCCATCACATCCTGCTTAGAATTTACCCCTTAAGGAATCATGGGAATGTGAGTTGAAAGGACCTTCCGGGTTCAAATTATTCCTTGAAGTTGTGTTATTACTTGTCAAGGTCCCAGAGGGAGGGGAAATGAAACTGTAATTATAAAAACATGCCATAGAACCTCAAATTTGACAATACATAAAATCAATGTAGTATGTGGCTGGTATATGTTGTGCTCTCCCACAGCGATGCTGGGGCAATTTTGCCAGAGCAGGAACTAAGATGAACTAAACTATGAGCGCCACCTGGTGGACAGCTTCACCGCTACACAAACCTCCGAAGAGTGAAAGGTTAATGCTGAGGGTAGATATCATTTGCCTCTGCCCATACTGCATCTTACCCTTGACATATGGCTACTTCCTAGCATATGGGAAGCTCAGGGAATTGCCTGTGTCTAGTCATCTGAGAACTCAGGAGCATCAAGTGACAGACTGCAGAGGGACACAGGAATAACTGGTGAGAAAGTAGAGATGAAGTTAGTAGAGCAAAGCTTGATGTAGACACAGGTGTCCACACACATCCATAAAGCAGTCCACATCCATTGACGCATTGGTAAAACAGTCCGCTCTGCTCTATCGCCTACAACAACTGGACTTTACATCCTTGCTTTTTCTTATGTCACTGACCTTCAGGATTTCCCATTGCCCTTGAAGTTGATATTTTTACCCGTGTAAATCCCGGACCAGCAGGGAAAATCTGACACAGAGTGTCTGCCATGTTCCTCTGTGGTACTGGCAGCCTGCTTCAGACCTCCCTGCAAAGTTGTCATTCACTCATTATATTCTCTAGCCTAGACTGTGACAGGGATTCAAACGCATCCTGCTAGTTTGAATTGCTAGTCAAGACAGCAGAAAGGGCTGGGACTGGACTCCTGGGCTCAGTCTTCAAAGTGTTTCGGGCTAGCAGCTGCCGTTGTGACAAGCTCCTTGGTGGGGGGATCAATGAGACAGCATTTATCTTCCTGACAGAATCGCCCTGAAGTGGTTGGTTGTTTTTGTGCTTGCACTGCAGTGGAGAAAGATCTGACTCAGATCCTGGGCTCTACCTTTTTTTGCAAAGGGAGAGTTTATCACTACAGCCACAAAACAGAGGCCGCCAATGGGGCGGGAGCTTTGGAGTTACAATCCAACCCTAGACATCGGTCTGAATGTCTAGATCCTCATGCCATGCGTGTGTGGGCTGTGTGCTGCTTAGGCAGGGGCCTTCTCCGTGCGGACTGGGCCATTGGCAGCCTTCCATGTGCACAGCCAGGACTGGGTGTCTGTGGTGAGTCATTGTCTGTGTAAGACAGGTTCAAAGCAGTCTCTGCATGGCCTCTAAGTAGCCCTACGTCACTTCCACCTGGCTCTCACAATTTTCCTCTATAAAGTGGAGATAGCATTGCCTTCCACGTGGAATTTTTATAAGAATTCATGAATGAACTGAGAAATGTCCAGTACAAGCCAGGCTCAGCATCAATACCCCCTCCAGTTGTGTCATATTTATTATGTATGTGTTCCATTTTAATACACCCATAGTCACAATGGAAGTATACATCTCTTTGGACTTCAGAATTGTTTAAGCAAATAAAACCTTTACTTCACATTTAATTATTTAAAGAATTGGCATTTAGGTGCTTTGGTTAGATGGTTGGGTTTCCCTGGTATTGTTTTTAAAGAGACAGTAAGATATCCCTACAAAACATAAAGATACTCTGAAGACCAAAAAGTCTTTCTATAACCAAGCGTGTTTTGTTCGAATAATGGTCTATAAGCAAATAATTAGTTAGCCTTTGGCGAACACTGTAATTCCTACAAGGCAGAAATTGTTTCTTCGTCTTAGAGTAGAGCGTTCACCCCAGATGTGTCAGGCAGTGTCCTGTTTGCTATGTGGCCTCTGAATGCATTTTAACAGCATTGAAATCCACTAGTTGGCGCACCGTTCTTCGAATGCTAACAAAGGTATAAAATGACAGATCTGTCACCACCACCCAGGCACAGAAAACAAAACACCTGTCACTCCCAGGCTTGCCCTACTCCTTGGAGTCAGCCATTCCCTCACTCTCAGTCTCTGGAAAACATTGATCCACATAGGTAAGAATGAGCAGCAAGGAAATGGGGGGCCGTGGCAATGATCTGAACCATCAGACCTGGAGGGCTGACTGCAGAATGTCAAGAAAAGAGATTCTTAAAAAATGATTTAAAAATAGCTCTCTATCCTTGAGCCTGAAGACAAGAAGTCCCCAATTAAATCTTCTATGACTTTGAGACTAGAATTAATTTACTGGGGATTGTTATTTATGGATCTTGTTTAAATTTTATTGCAGAAATATATTTTACAACTGAGATCACCGTATGCCCTATACTGTCCAAAAGGGACTTGTTTAATATCCTTAGCTTAGTAGATTGAAGATTTTGAAGAATTGAAGATTTTGCTTGGTAATCTTAGACATCAAAGGGTGACATTTGTTTAATGCCAAATCTTAGAAAGCCCCTATTCGTCTGCCTTCCCTGAATATTTTTTTCCTCAAAGAATCTAAGTCTATAAACTCTCACCTTGTCTCCACAGTGGGCAGAATGCAGGGGTGTAATAAATTCAAACTCAGATGCCAGAGTTTGCTCCCCTCCTGTTTTAATGACTACAAAGGGATACATCACCCTTGATCATAACTCCTAAGACCTCGGGGCCACTGTCCCATGAAGCAGAGACCTTGTGCCCCCCACAGATAATGACTGGAGATAAACAAAGGCCATTCCAGAACCTGGGATAGATACCTGCAGTTATGGAGTATTCGGTTTACATTTTAAAGAATATCTTACCATTTGTTCAAGCTCAGTCTGCTTCTTCATTGTTCCTTGGGTGAAACGTGTTCTTCCATCTTGGGTTTCTTTAATTCTTGGGGGAATCTTCTCAGGTTCTTTATCTCCACATAACCTGGTGTGAAGTCACCCACATGAGAACTCGACAGCCATTCTGTCTGCCATTAGATCTGCCCGTACCTTCTCAGTGACTCTACATCTGCTCCATCCACCCTACCTCTGCCAGTGTCTGTGACAGTCCTGTCTCAGCTGGAGTCTGGGAACAGCAATGTACCTGGCCTTCTGGGCTCTCATCTCACTCTGATCCAGTCTCACTATCTTCATGGTGATCATTCAGATGCGAACAGATTCATCTTGCTTAAAATGTGCAGCAATTCCTCCATCTCCTTAATGAAGACATCTAAAGCCCAGAGCACCTCCTGTTCCAATTTCACTCCTTCCTCCCACCTTCTCTCTCAGAATCCCCAAGTCCGTCATAGTCCTCAGCACAGAATTGCTTCCAGTTTTCCTAAACAGCTCACTCTTCTTTTGTGACTTTATCCAAAGGCTCCGGCTTTGACCAGCCAAGTGCCTCTTCCCACAGTGACCACCCTCCTTCAGGGCCATGCTTCTGTGGAGTAGCTTCTTTGGCTTGCGCACTAAGCAGCCCCTAACAGTGTTAGATTGCATACTTGTGCCCTTTCCTCCAACGATGTTTTTACGCACCCCCACCCTACCTGAATAGTGATTTACTACTCATACCATCAGAGTATTCTGTCAAACACACACACACGCACGCACGCGTGATAGAGAATCTGCCTCCCATCTGTTTTATCCCCTGTGCCCAGCATAGTGCTATGATACACAGCAAACATATACCAACTTTCAGTTAAGTGACTACATTAATAATTCAAAATTTGAGGCTGAAAGCTACCTGGTAATTTGAGATCCCACTACAAGGAGTCACATGTGGGGCTTCATTAAAATGTGCACGAGAACTTCTGTATATAAAACCAAGGAAGCACCCATTATACAGGTGTATAAATTCTACCCCAAAATGCCATAAATAGATGTTTTTATGATGACAATTTGGACTCTTACAGAAAGGCTTCAATAGTTTCTTCAAATCCTGTCTGCTTGTGAGCAAAATGTCGGCTTAGCACATGTGTGTCGAAGGATTTCCAGAAACCAACTCTATCACCATGATCTTCTGGGGCCTGCCTGCAGAAAACTGGTGCCAACAATGTAAAACTTCCAGATCTACAAAGGGTGGCATGGAGCCTGACCTAACCAAACACAAAGAAGAGCCTACATATGTGTGATATATAATAGAGACAAATTAAACTACAGGATAGCTCTTGTGTTCTGGGACGTCTCCCAACCTTAGTTCACAGGGAAGATATTCCTGTGACGGATTCACAGGGTTCTAGTAAATATGAGTGGTCCCAGAAGAGCAAGAGGCACAATAACCCCCACTGTCCCATGTATGACTCACCTTCTCCAGTGAAGGAGGTGGGGAACTTGAGGCAAAGAGAAGACTCTAGCAGTGAACCAGTTACCTTAATTCACCACCTTGCCAGCTCAAGTTCCTCAAAGTATCTGCTTCTGTTCCTTACATCAGAAACCTTCTGGGTTGGCCTGCCAAGCAAGACAGACTGAAGGCTTGGGGAGTTTATTTTATGTTACTTTTTTGAAAGCTACAACGCTCCTATGGCTTCTACAAGCTTTTGAACCAAGTCTAGGTCTGAAAAGGGTTTCAAAACCAAGTAAATCAAACCTGGCTGAAGCGTTCTGCTGAGCTACGTGCATCCAATGTCAAATGAAATGGCTCCGTGATCTTTCGAAAGCATGATTGTTCTCGGCAGTTCCATGAAACTGTCATTTTTTCCCCCAGAAGGCAGAGCAAGACCGCTTTTCAGGAAATGATACCATCCAATTTATAAGTGCACATGACTCTGCTGCACTCTCCGGGGTGCCCAATAAAGCTGATTTGCACACTCATCTCCAATAATGCCCATGAATAATACATGAATAATGCACATTTCAAACATGTTCTGAATAACAGTTTAAGTAGAAATAGATGGTGTTATGTAGCGTCTTCCAGGGCAAAGGTTCAAAGTGCACAGAAACCAAATTAAACTGATGAAGAAGGGTGTAGTGAGTTGGGGAGCTCTCAGAGAATCAGGGCATCCAAGAAAGGATGAGCTCAGCAGAAACAGGCCAGGTAACCAAGGCAGCTCTCTGCAAAAGGATTTAACAGCAAGTCTGCTCTAAGTGCACTAATGCAAGCTTCATAAAGCTGCACATAAAGCAGGAAGGTTTTAATTTTCATTTTTTAGTAGTTATTTGAGAAATTCACACATTGTATTTCAATCATATTCACTCTCAACTCTTCCCCCTAATTCCTCCCAGATCAATCTTCACATCCCCACACCCCCCCCAACTCCATGTCCTCCTTTTTCAAAATTTAATAACCTACGTAGTCCAATTGTTTGGATGTAAGGCAACCACTGGAGTGTGCTCAACTACTAGGCATCACACCCTTAAAGAAAATAGATTGCCCCCCCCAGAAGCCACCATCCAATCCACCCATAGCTCCTTAGCTAGGCATAGGGGCTTCTGGACCCCTTCTCAGACTACACTGGAGTACGACCTGGATTAATATTGTGCAGACAAATATGGCCGCAATCGTATGCCCATTTAGTGACACACTAGTAGGTTCACCTCTGGGGTCTATGTGCTCCCATTCACAGACTTTAGCTACATTTGCAGAATGAGGTGGTTTCCTCCTTTGGATCAGGCCTTAAATCCAACCAGAAAGCAGTCAGTTATACCATAACATTTGTGCCACTATTGCACGTGTGGGCATATCTTGACACCTCAGTCATTGTTGAACTTCACTGGGTTTACAGCTTGGTAAGACTGTTAATGTGCTTTGACCCCAACAGGCTATAAAACACCCTCCAATAGTATAAGAGCTAGCCAGCAAGGAGGAAACTTCCTGCTCAGTGTCAACTTCATTTCCACATGTCCTTTGATTAACGTGTGTAGCATTTTGAGGGTGTTACAATCAAGTTCTAGAGGGACACTAAGGGCAACGGCAATAGTGTGCATAGTTTCAAGGGGTAGGGAAGTCTGTATGACATCTCTGACCAGCTTGAAGGGAGGTATCCCTCACCAGGCCCTGGAGAGTAGGCCAGTTTTGCTTTACTTTGACAGGTCTGGTCCTGACAGGGTTGGAGTAGAAGAATACTAGAAATGGCCTTCTCTTTCAGTAGACCTTGGGTGACCCCAAGGTGACCTTCAAATTCTAGGAAATGCTCACCAAGAACTTACCTTTGTAGAATTTCTGCCACACACTTAGAGAAGTCATAGAGGCTTTCTACGTTGTTTGGATTATCAAAAATGGCCTACCTAATCTCTCTGTATACACAATGGCTGCTTCTGGTAGAAGAAAATTGCAAATGCATCAGAGACATGAAGCAGTCTACTGTACCGTAAGCAAACACACTGGCCTGCCAGCTATTCCTAATAGCTTTCCGGGATCCCACCCCTGTTCTAAGAACCAAATTGCTACAAAAGCAACCAGTTGCCTTGTTCAAGAAAGTCATATCTTGATGAAGGATAGACAAGTGAATATCATCTTGAGATTTGTCTCAGTGACAGAGTGCTTCCCTGGCATTTGAGAGACAATCAGTGAAATCAACAGGAAAGAAGGATGGAAGGAAGGAAGGAAAAGTAGAGAGCCATAATAGAGTGAGTCATTTCCTTTTGGTCATTAATACTTAAGGATCCTGTTTCGAATTCTTCTTGTGATCAGATGGAGGAGGTAGGTACAGGTCTGGAGTAGACAAGAGAAGCTAGTACCTGCAGCCAGGTGTCTGATGACAGGCAGGCAATGATTTCAGATTTCCCCACCAGGGTCCTTTCCCAGGAGCTTGGCACAGCCAGAAAGGAGAATAATCAAATGCAGAACCAGAAGTCATTCCAGACTATAGATTCCAAGACAAACTCCCTTTTAGCTACTTGCCCTGTAATAGTCAGATTTGAATAGAGGAATAAAATAGGTTATACATGTTGAATTTATTATGGTAACTTACAGGTTGTTGTCCATCTAGTCCAGCAATGGCCATCTCCTGATGAAAAATTTAAGAATCTAGTAGTTGGGCAGTCCATGAGCCTGGATATCTCATCTGGTCGTCAGTCTACATTGGAATCCTGAAGTAAACCAGTGAGGTAAAGCCTCAGTGGCAAGATAGATGAACTTGCCAACAAGAATGAAGGCAAGCAGGCAAAAAGAAAAAAAAAAATAGATGACTACTCTATTCTTACCTCAGCTCCTAGATCAGGGGCTCTCAAGGTCCTGAGAAAGGCAGATCTCTCCACTCTCATGACCAAGTGGGGAACTACCTCCTCTAGGGTGATCATGAAGTAAGTGGTTCAGGGCTTTGGCAGTGGGCCAGCATTGCCTGGCTTAGGATAAGGTTCTGATTCCCAGGCTTCAAAGCAAGTGAAGGAAATAATTACAAACCAGTCCTGGAGATAACAAAATATTAGTTGAGCACCAGTACCTGAATAAGCCACATAAGACCCAGTGCATCACTGCTGGGGTTGACAGGAAGTCTGAGAAAGCACACCCCATAATGATGCCATGTGAAGATGATGACTGATTGACTTAAGCACTGATAGATAATTGGTTCCCAAGCTGTGCTGGGTGAGGTTGAGTGGGAAGGGGCGGAGGAAGTGATTGATTGTGACCATTCAGTCTTTCTCAGTCAGCTCTGGGTGACAGTACAAACTGGCTAAAGAATATTGCTTTCACTACCTCCTAACGGAAGGGCATCGATAGAACTGAAATCCAGATACCACTTATCTTGCTACCTTGCTTGGCCCATGCAGGTACATTTAGTTCTAGGCAACAGAACTTGAGTATCAATCCTACATACGTGTTGGCAATGCTAGTTAGGGCTGTAACATAGGAAGCTTCTAATCACACAGACCAGAGGGGAAGACAGCAGGAAAGAAGTGATAGGAGCATACAAGAACACAGCATGACGGAGAGTGTGCATGCAGTGGGATTTCAGAAGCTAAATAGTAACTTTTTCTGTCCCATTTTGTTGACTGGAGAAGGAAAAATGAAGGGAACAAAAGAAGTAAGTGAGAGAAAGATGGGGAAGGAAGGAAGGAAAGAAGGGAGGACGGAGGAATGAAAAAAGAGAAAAGGAGAGAGAGAGAGAAAGAATGGAAGGAAGGAAAGAAGAAAGGAAGAAAGGAAGGAGGAGGGGAGGGAGGGAGGGAGAGGAGAAAAAAGGAAGAGAGGGAAGGAGAGAGGAGAAGAGGAAGCAAGGAAAAATGAAGGAAGGAAGGAAGGAAAGAAGAAGGAAGTGAAGAAAAGAAAGGAAGAGGAAAAAAGGGATGGGCAAGCAATGCCTGGCATAGAGATGGAGGGGTCTCAGGGTATGGTGAGAACTGCAGTGAACCAGAGACCATTCCAAGTCTAGAGGAAGGGTCTCCAGCTAATCATTCCCAAGTGCAACAGCGACACCACCCTTTCCAAACCTTCTACATTTTAAAGCAGAAGCCAAGATTTTTGATATATGGTAAATGTTCCCAATTTTCAAACATTGACTCTCTATTTTACAAAACAAAATTATAGGGACTGGAGACATGGCTCAGCTGTTAAGAATATGCCCTGCTCTTGCAGAGAGAATCTGAGTTTGAGTCCCAACAGCCACACCAGAGGCCAACAACCGTCTGTGACTCCAGCTTCAGGAGATCTGAAGCTCTCTACTGCCATGCACCCATGCACAGGCATTGCGTGTGTGTGTGTGTGTGTGTGTGTGTGTACACACCTAAAAATAAATCTTAAAAAAAATGAATAAATAAATTACATGTGAGGTCACCCAAACACATGCAAGATGGAAGACAACCAGCCAGGTCCAATTTGCAGCCTCTGCTGTAAATGATCTCTAGGAAGGTTAGAATGTCAGCATGCAGTGCGCGAGGGATCCGGTTACTTCAGCCCACACGTTGTCTCCACAGTATCTCAACTGCCTCACACCACCTTTGAATTCCTTTCGTGTGTTTCTGTAGCATGACTAGATTTAGCATTTTAGCTCAGTTTTTGTGGCCTTTGTGGCAGAACACTGGACTAGGTGACTGCAGCAGGTGCTTATGAGTCTAACTGACAGCCCGTATCTTGAAATTAGGAGAATATTAATGACAGCATAACAATGATAAAGCCAACGATGTGTTAAGTGCTTCATTTCCAATGAGTTCACTTGTGCTAGCTGGCTGACATCAGTTACAGTACTCCATCATCTCCTTTGTATGGAGAAAACGATCTCTGAGTTAGGAAGTACAGGGATACACCTGCCATTTCTCCACCCACTACTCCAGAAGCTTCAACTGAAGATCTCAGACATGTTTAATGGACAACAGCATCTGACTTTTCTGAACCTCTATCTGAGTCACTCACTGGGGACCAGAAACAGCATCTGATTGACTGCTGTGTATTGGGGTGCCTCTGAAAGGTACAGGGCTTCTTCAAAGATTGAAAGTCTACCCAGAAAGAGAAAGGACCACCATGGGAAAACAGCAGAAAGGTCAGTGTTGGGGTGAGTATAAATTCAGAGAATGGTGAGACCACCATGGTAGGGGGGGGGGCTATTTCTTTCACAACAAAGATGGATTTCTTTGGGACCACGGAACAGTGATTCAGACAAACAAAAGGTTGAGATGAGGAGAGAGGCTGAAACCCAAGTCTTTTCCCTCCTTGGGCTTCCACATCCAATCATTTGATAGCCAGGAAGAGTGCGGAGGGGACAGGATGAAGAGAAAAGAGCCCCGAAGAGAATGGGCAGCATTTCCCAGTCTGGCCTGTAGCTTTGCTTCAGGTCCCAAACTCCTGTGGCATAAATACACAATGCCCATGCCCGAGAAGCCAGGGCAGAGCAGGGCTGTCAGAACAGAGGCCTCTCCTCTTTGTGTCAGGCTACCTGATTTGCATATATCTAGGCTGCAGGGCTGGGACTTGGGTCTCTGGAGCACATGCTACTCTTGGCTCTTGGCCCCGGACTGGTCCCAGAACAGAGGGGAGATTGGCAGAAACACCGAAAAGACCTGAAGCCCATCTTCCTATTCGTCTGAGGTCAAACCATTTGGGCCAAATAATGCAAGCTGTCTGAAATCAGAGGCAGCCCCCAGGCGTGTGCCAGAATCACCATAGGAGACAGAGTGGGAAAGCAGGGTAACAGGGCAGAAGGGAGATCCTATTTGGAAATAAGGGGAAGGCTTTGAACTTGCAGATCTCTCCAACTGAGGCCAAACCCACAGGAAACCAGCCCCAGCTGGGCCCCACAGAAGCCTGTGAATAACTATGAGGGAGGGGAGATGACAGCTTCCCACCCCTAATGCATTCACCCCAAGGTGCTTCTGGGCATCTGTTCCATAATTAACCAAGCTCTCTGTTCCACCAACCTCCACTTCTCCCTTCACCTCCTCCTGAGGGTCTCAGAAACATAATTGCTCCTACATCTCTCTGGCGCTCCCTGAAAGCAATTTATTATTTGGCTCTTTCCCTTCATCTCCTCCCTCTGGACAGGATGACAGAAGTCCCTAGCCAATAAGGGTTTGAGAGCATCCTATTTCCCAGAGGCCACTGCAGCATCCCACTGTCCCTATCCCGTGAGTACATCTGCTTTCCTGTTGAAAGGAAATGATGTAACAGGAAAATGAAAGATGCACAACAAAGTTGTAAGAGGACCATTTTTGATCAGCTGTGATCCCTTGTCCCCTCCCTCATGATCTAATATGCCCATGGGCTGAGAAACAGCAGCAGTGAAAACTGATGGATGATCTGACCCACAGACAGTGGAGAGAACTTCTTTCCAATAACAGTTCCTACAGTCTAGATGGAAGACCAAAGGTTTGCAGGACTTGAGGTTTGTTCTCAGAATTTACTAGTCCATGTTGAGAAGACATTCAGTAGGTTTGGGTCGACAAGATGGCTTCATGCTTTGTCATATCCTTTACAAAACTTGTCTCTAATCATATTCTCTGGGAAAGAAGATAAGAGAGCCAGGTATGATAGCATACCTGTAGGGCCAGCACTGGGGATGCAGAGACAGGTGGATTTGAAGTTCACATTCATCCACAACAATGTGGCAAATTTGAGTCCAGCCTGGACTATAAGAACAAAGAGGAATAGGAAATAGAATATTGACTCAAAGCTACATAAAATGGAGGTGAATCCAGAGCACACAACCTCTCTATGACCACAGAGAGTGAGTAGAAAACCAACATAGATTGTGAACACCATCCTCTGTGCCATTTTGTTTGCCACCAAATCACTACCCTGCATAAATAACTTCATTGGAGTCCCAGTTGTGGGTTAGCAGTTTCCTGTCCCTATAGGGACCACATCTTACTGACTGATACCCACAGATTGGTCAACTTTAGAAAACCAGTGATACCCACTGATATGTACAAGTTTTATTACTGTGAATCGGATTTGGTTTCAAACAGAACCACTACTGCTTATTTCATAAATACACAGCAATCAGGTTTCTGGCAGATGGTGATTGGATGTCTACTTGACATAGGACACTCTTGAGAGTCTGGGTTTTTAAAACCAGGCAGCTAGAATATGTGAGGAATTTGAATCTAGAGCCTCTGACTGTGGATACAGTGATCTTTCTAGTAATGTATCAACCACTGAACTATGCACTACATGATTTCACTTTATGTAACAAATGATGCTTAGTAATCATGGTTATTTCCATTTTCCTGACAGCTTCTTAATATATATGGCCAACTAATAATCATAAACTTGAGTTATTTCAATTTTTATTGTAATGAAAGCTTATTATAGAATATTAGAAGAGAACAAAGAGAAATGAAATTAAATCAATAGTCCCCAAACATTTCAAATTAATATTTCTCCAGCTTGCTTATGTCTTTTTACATAATCAGAGTCATATTCTCTATGTAACATTTGGAATCTTGTTTTCTCTGAACTAAATATTATAATAAACATTTCTCTATATACTTCAATAATTTCCCTATTTATGTTAAAGTGACTTAAAAACACCATTTATATGCTTTGATATTCACTTTAATGACTAAAAACTAATCCATTTTATGGATGGTGACTTAAACAACAACCTGATTTTCTTTTTTGTTTTCTTTTTTTTTACTTTTAAAATAATACTAGAAGAAATATCCTGGTTTGTTTGTTTGTTTGTTTGTTTGTTTGTTTGATTTCAGGACACTCACAGGTTTGTTTTCTAGGGGAAAACTACTGAATAGTTCCTTGTATAAAAACAATTTTAAGACTCTTGACATAGATTGTCAAATTGCTTCCCAAGTGAGATGTGATAATTATTGTGCTAACTAGCAGTAATCTGAACATTTCCATCATTTTAAATTTGATAATTTCTTTAAAGCACATATACATAATCACAATGTTTTTTCATTGAAGGATGAAAGCAGTTTTAGAGATGATTTGGTTAGACTCTCCTCCCCCTTCTTTTATACATTAGAAAATTGAGGTCTGACCAGTTCTATTGCTAGCCTAAAACCATAGATATAAGAGGGGCAGGCAAATGGACTGGAGCCAGGTCTATCAGAGACCAAATTCTCCATGCTGTCTTCTAGAAATCTGGAAACAGTTTTGTAATATTAATTTGGTCAACAGAAATGTTACCAAGTTGCTGTCCCTTGATGTCTTCATTTCAATTATAGCTCCAAGTGAAGAAGCTTTGGACCAGGCATGGGACAAATTCCCTGTGCTATGAGCAAAGGACACTTTTTGGTGACAATCTTCCTTCCAACTGCCAGGGTTCTGCAGGAAACCTTGTATCTACTTAGCACTTCCTGCTCCTGGCTCAGGTCTCTGGTACTCTCCTGGCCCTGCCTAACACATGTCTTGGCAGCTTATGCAGCATCCTTCCTGTGAGCTTCTGTTTTTCCCATTCCTGCTCAGCGTGATGGCAACCTACCTCATTCTCAACCTCAGGCCAAGCAGAAGTGTTGTTCCTACCCATCTGCCACATTGGCCAAATTTCCCTGATGCTAAGTGATTTCAGGCACTTCCCAGGAGGACTGACAGAGAAACAAGATGCTGAGCCTTGTTCTCTAGGTCATTATCAGGGATGGAGAGGGTCAGGTACGTATTCTCTACCAGGAAACACATAACACCTAAAAGGGCTGCAGTGTACTGTGAGAGGCAGCCGAATGATCAACATGGCATCCGCAGTGACATGCCAAAACCTAGCTTTAACTTCTAATTTCAACTAGCTTTAACTATAACTAATTAGTTATAGATCTTGGCCACAACCTCACCGGTATTTCTTACAATGGCTTACTTCTGTTTAAAAGTCTGGATACTACCACAAATTGTAAACAGTTTCTCTTTCTAGCCCATTCCTTCATATATTATACATCTCCCATTAGTTATTCATCCAAGCTCATTGCATGCCAGCAATGAAAGGAATAAAAAGGAAGAAGGGATGAATAAGACGGGAGTTATGAGTGAAGTTAGGCTGTCATAAGTTCCATTGTAGAAAAGGAATGTCGGGATGCACTTGTTGTCTACTGTGCCCAAAATGTTGCTTCCCATTGTCTCCCTGATGACACACTCATCCTTGGCAGCCCAGTTCACATGCTCCCCTCAGAATTTTCCAGATCCTACCTAGTCTCAAAGCATCAATTACTTGCTCACTAGTCTTAAAGCAGTTGGTTCATCCTTCTACTTTGGGTTTGTTTTTTTTTTTCACACTAAAATGATATATTTTAAGATGTTTCCCTGGTCCACAAATAAATCTGCATGCTGTTTTCCAGTGGACCTTTGTCATTCCTTTTTTTTTAATCCTCGAAGCTCTTACTTGGTTTGTACTTGGTAGATAATCAAATGCTTATTGTATAGGGAAGAATTGGTGCTAATAAATGGAACAAGTACATGAAGTAGCTGTGGCGGACACCCCATCTTAACACAAACTGAGTCTTTTAAGAATCAGGATATGGATATGCAGCTGTCTGATTCATTCTTCTGTGTGTGGAAAAGTATTGATAATAAGTGAAACTTGAGAGTTTTTCTCATCGTGACCCACAAAATTACATCTGCAAAATGTCCGTGTTGTAGTCAGAATATTCCATCTGTCCTTGGTCAGACAGAAGCTACTGTGTACTTGTTGCCATAAGAGATCACACATGTGCTATCTCAGTGATCCCGTGGCTGTGATAAAATACCCTGAGAAAAACAATCCCAGGGAGAAGGAGGCTATTTCAGATCTAACATCAGGAGCACAGGCCTGCATGTGAAGGAAATCAAGGCACAAGAAGCTAGAAGCATCTGCATGTGTTGTACCACAGCCAAGAAACCTACAACCATGAATATTTATGCTCAGCTCGATTTCTCCTTGCTATCCAGTCCAAGGAGCAGGCCCAAGAAAGGTGCTGTCACTCTCAGTGCTGCCTGATCTTAGTATAGGTTTCTTTAAAATCTCAATTAATGTAATCTGGTTGATTACTCATAGGCATGCCCAGATTTCAACCAAATGTAAATAATAACATATAAGTATGCCTGGAAGTTTGTCCTTTAGGTGAATCTAGATATTCTCAAATTAATAATAAATGCTCTCATGAGTAGTCATATCTTGATAGCTGTGACATTTCCTAGCCAATGTCAAACTAAAGAGAGAAAGGTTTGGGTGCCCTAACCCTAACCCTAGCCCTAGCCCTAACCCTAACCCTAGCCCTAACCCTAACCCTAACCTCAATCCTAACCCTAACCTAAGAGTTAATAATTCTGCAGCCAAAAAGAAACTCAAAGATTATAGTTCCACATACAATTTTTCCAACAAACTTTTTATTTTATGAGTGTTTTCTTGAGTGTATGTATGACCACCATCTTTGTCCATGAAAGTACTCATGGATGCCAGAAGAGAGGTTACAGGCAGCTGTGAGCCACCCAGTATGGGTGGTAGGAACTAAATTCAGGTCTCCTGCAGGAGCAGCAAGTGCTCTTAAGAACTTAGCCATCTCTTGGACCCCTTTACACATCTCTTCACCTAATCACCAAAACTAAAATCACCCTCACCAAAAACACCCATGGTCAAATTATACTAACATGTGTCCTAGTATTTAAAGAAACTTTTATTTGCCACAATTTGAGAATCCATAGGAAAGAGTGACAGTGTTATTTGCCATAATCTCAGAATAAGATCAAGTCATCCTTGCCAAGTAACCTATTACCATCAGTAGAACATCAGTCAGATTTCATCTTTTCTTTGACATACAAATGTGTGCTTTATAATTGAATCTAAACATGACACTGGGGTGTTTTTAAAATCTGGACATTGGAAATGTTTACTGAAATAGGCTGGTTTACAGGTCGGAGCTTGGCATTGGTAGCACCTGAGGGACTTAGAGACTGTGGCAGAATTAAGGCTGGCCAGAAGCAGGGAGAGTGTAGAACAGGCTAGATCAGGCTCACGAGCCTAAGTATCAGCTGCTATAACCTGGCAAATGGATAAATGATTTTTTTCAGAGCCAGCAGTAAAATGAAACTTATGGAAACAATAAAGTAAATGTTCTGCCTGGCCAGCAAGTGAAATTAGAGAGGAGGAGATTTCTCCAACCAGACCTGAAAAACCACCAGTGCAGTTCATTGGTCCAAGGACACCCAGGAAATTAATGCATTTCTGTTTTTAAACTAATGATGTATGTAAGAGACTGGTGAGCTGTGGCCTTCATGGCAGCCTTAGCCCATAGGCTATTTTTTGTATGTTCACCAATGAAGAATGGATTGTACATATTTAAATGCTTTATTTGCATCCAGAAGAATACTGTTTCATGACACATAAAAACTATGGAGTTTGCACTTTAATGTCATTGATACAGTTTTACTGGAACTCAGCTGCACCCAGTCCATTTGCCTCAGATGCTGTGACAGCAGGGTTCCATGGATAAAAGTCTTGCAAAGTTAAACATATTTACTTACTACCTGGCTCTTTCAGTAACTTCTAACATGCATGGTCAGAGAAGATTTACTGAGGTCCATTGTCAATGAAATAAAAATATTCAGTAGCAGCACAAAGAACAACTTTGAAGTTGGAGGAAAGAGGAAGATACCTGACCCAGAGTCGAATTCCACAGACTGTCCTTAAGGAGCCATTCAAGACAGAGATGAATGATTCTAAGATCATCTCATGATTGGAAAAAAAAAAATGTTTCTAATTATGAACTGAAACCACCCTTATCCAACATAGAGGAAACTGATGTCATCCTCCCTGGTAAAGGTGGACTCCTGTCTTCTTCCAAAGGTAAAATCTTTGCATTTGGAGGTACATATAATTGAGTTGTCACCCCAAAGTGTCCGATGGAACCCCAAGTAACCCAGGGTACTTTGAAGGCTGGAGATTGCTCTCCACAATCTTAGTCAGCTACACTAAGGCTCTATTGCAGAAAAAAACACCTATACAACTCACAGAACATAAAGAAATGGAGCTGGTGTCTACATAGAGCCTTCACCCCTCTAGGCCAGAGTTCTTGATACCTAAAGGTACTCTGCACGTCACCAAAGGATAACCTTAAACACAAAACCAGCTACAAACCCTCTGATCTACAATGGCATCCTGCTTACAAGCTATGCTAAGGCAATGGTGGCATAGATGGCATGGAAGCAACCAACCAACATCTGATTTGACTTTAGGCCCACTCCATGAGATGGAACCCATATCCAACACTGCTTGAGTGATCAAGAACCTGAGACTAAATAGCTCAGGCAGCTATGGTAAAACCAAACACTATCCTACTAAAAGAACATATCAATAAAATGGCTCTTAATAACATTCAGCTCTACTCATAGATCAAGGTCATCATCAGAAAAGATTCCTCCTGCAGCACATGTGAATAAATAAAGATCCACAGCCAGACAAAGTAAAGAGAGTGAGAGACCTTGGAACACTCAGCCCTAAGTGGGATTTTTCTATTAAATCCTTTCCCCATGGGGTGCAGGAAACTCTGAGGAAGAGGAGATGGAAAGAATTTAAGAGCCATCTTACATGAATGGAGGACATTGAGGAAACAAGACCCACTAAATCAACAGTATCAATGCACTTATGAACAAAGTCTGCGTGAGTCTGCCCCAGACGGGGTCTTAGAGATGAAAGAAGAGGGGGCACAGTGCTCCCATCCCTAACCCGGAAGTTATTGCCAAGTGACAGCCACTTGCAAATGAAAATTTAGTTTTCCCTAAGGGAATCTTACTGGAGAAACAACCTACTCTTAAAGGTAGGCTGCACCCCCACAGTAGATGTCCAACAGAAAATAAACTCTATGGCGTCTTTAGAAGTTCCAGTTTCAAAATGTCACATCAGGGCTTTTTTGTTTTATGTATATATAAACCATACAGCTCCTTTGTCTATTTAAGTATGTGAACAAATGGGTCTCTCTGTCTACATCTGTTTCTTAAACCTTTTCTTTGTCTCTTTTCCTTCTGTTTGTTTGTTTGTTCATCTGTTTTGCCCAATTCCAATGTACTAGCTTTTGCTTCTCTTCATTTTATTTTTTAATTTAATGTTATTCTTATCTCTTAGAAGCCTGTTTTCTAATGAGACACAGTAAGAGGTAAGTCTGGATGGGAGGGGAGGTAGGAGGAGCTTGGAGAAGTAGAGGGAGGGGAAATAATTGGGATATATTATTTTAAAAATCTATTTTCAATAAAGGGAAAATTTCTTTGCATTTCAAGGGGATTTCTCATTCAGAACCTCACTCAAGCCATATAACATATCCTGGAAAGCAGGCTTACATGATTATCCCTATTACAGATGAGGAATCTCATGGTTAACTCTATCAAGTGAATTGGATCCACCACAAATCTGTCGAAGCCTTAACTACGAACGTTACATTGGGCCACTCTGGACGGTGATTATGGTTAAATGGTGTGATAACTGTAGGCCCTAGTCTAAGAAGGCCGGTGGTTTAAACAAAAGGAAGATCCCAGGTTCCAAAACTGAATACTTAAATTAAAAAAAAGAGAAAGACAAGGAGGGAGAGATGCCACCTCACACATGTTCTTTCTCTCCAGAGAAGCAATCTGAGAAAAAAAGTCCATACAATGGCACAGCAAAGCCACCATCTACAAGCTAAGAAGAGAATTCTCATCATAATCCAATCCCAACAGTACCTTGACCTTGGGCTTCGTGACCCCAGAACAGTGAGAAAATACATTTCCCCCAATCTGTGCTATTTTGCTATGGCAACTGGGGCAGATGCATACAGTTAGCCAAGCTGAATTGCATATGCTAAATGAGGCGACTTGGCTGTAGCAGAACAGAAGTAGCATCTCACCCCACAAATATCTATCAAACAGTTAGTAAGCACAAGAGCAACTTAAGTATTAATGCAAGAGGCACATGGTTACATAATTTAACTTCAAGAGAAAAAAAATGAAAGAATGATACTACCATGAATTTGGAAAGCGCTTCTACAGAGAACTATATAGGCCTATGAGATATAAATAAGAGAAAGTGACTTACCCAAGTCAGCTGAAGGAGGATACCCCATCCTACCATGGAACTGATTTGAAATGTAGATAATTGTTACTTACTGAAGCTGGAGGAGAGTGAACATCCAGTCAGAAGGCATGTGTAAAGACCTTATAACAGCAGGAACATATGGTTGGTAGTCAAGAAAAAGAAATTCAACCTATAGAGCTGGAATAAAAAGAGGCAAAGAGTAGCACTAGATGAGGGGAGAGTAAATAGCTGGGGCAGAGGACCTAGCTCAGTTGATAGAGTGCTTAGCTGGTAAGGTCCTGGGTGCATGCTTGTAATCACAGCACTTAGGACACAGAGGTAGGAATATGAGGATCTCAAGGGTATTTATTCTCAGATATAGTTGATTTCAAGGCCAGGTTAAGTTACATGAGGCCCTGTCTAAAAAAGAAAAGAAAAGATTATCTAGAATAATAATAATAATAATAATAATAATAATAATAATAATAATAATAAATGAGCTGTGGTGAGTAACTGTGATAATAGAATTAAAGAAGCACTGAAGAACCTGCAACAACAACATGACTTTTTAAAGTTTTCTAGGGAAAAGGAAGTGGCCTTTTCACATGGTTACTGTTTGGAAAACAGATTAGAGAAAGGCAAGGGAGCTCCAAGGAGGACCATTCAGAGACAACCACACTAGAAAATATGAGATGCTCACAGCTTAGATCACCAATGTTGCTCTGAGGAAGCAGAAAGGGAAGTGTCTGTGAGAGCTACTTATGCAGTAAAATCATGGAGCATGGCCTTGAAAGGAAGTCACCAGGAGCATCAGGAACAATTCCTTGATTCCTGCATGTTTAATAGGGTGAAACAGATGACAGCAAATGCTGATACTTGAACCAGTGAAGGGGATGCCAGGGGTCTTCAGCCAAAGAGCAACAAGAACATGGCTGTGGTTGGACAATGTTGAGTATCAAGTATCGTGCCTCATGGCAACAGGGAAGAATGGTCACCAAAAGAGTGACAAAGTCACAGTGAGAATGTTCTAGGATCATAGTATGGAATTGGGCTTTCTATTGGGTGATTGGAGGACATTGCAGAGAAACCAGTGTTTGTGGTGTTTTTAATGCTGTTAGGAAGAAAGGTTTTGTCGGTGGCATGGTATCTTCATAATCTTATTTAATGAGTGGTGAAAATAGGTGCTGTGATTAGTATCAAGATATGGTGATAGTACCTCAGTATACCTTGGACATGATATTTATATCTCTATCTTATTCAATCAAACATGATCATGAAGCTATGATACTAGTATAAGTTTATCATGTCTGAGTGGTCTAGCTGTATGTCAGAACTCTTTGGAATTGCTTATGTTCAACCAAAGAACAGCACAAATCTGCTATGAGGATAGTAAACACAAGCAGAGCCATGAGTACCTAATAGAGTACCTAAAGTTGTAGAACATTTATCTAGAAGATCTATATTTCATTATTGATGAGCTTTTGAATCCAGAGGTTGTACAAACTATGTATTCTTAAATGAGACCACAGTTTCCCTGTCCTGCTTCCCTTGTTGAAGGACAAGTTTCTTATCATGTGTCAAGACTGTTACTGCAGAGAAACACTTATGATTCTAAGCAAGATACATCAGCCAACTTCAGGACAAGCAATTACCAAGAGAAACAGAAATGGTTGTTAATTCCCATAAGAAACACTTTGGTCAGAAACTTAGATCACCAACCCAGGAACATGTCCCAAATTCCAAATGATCTCTTCTAGCAATCCAAGTGATTTTTCTTCAGCCTAATTATAGACTGTTCTACCAAGGTGCAACTGAAATAATTTGCTATAGTATGGATTTCCTCTTGACTAGCTAAGAAGAAAGGAAAGGCTATGAGATTATCCATGACACCATTAGTTAACAAGTTTAAATTCAAATTGCTTTTGCCAAACCTTCAGAACAGAAGATGTTCCATTTATTTTGAAAGAGCCAGAGATAAATTACAGACCACACATTGTGCTTATATTATCCTTACTCTAGAACTTTGTCACAACAGCAAGGATAATTAGAAAAAAAAATTATCTACATGTGATAAAATGTCTCCAATGTGGTTAAAGTAACTCCTAAAATCAAAGTGACATGTCTCTAAATACATAACATCATGGTGGCAAGGAAGGCCCAAACATCTGCTCCCCTTCTGAATGGGAAGTTTGTTTTGGTTTTATCAATCATTGTATTGAAGACAGACAGACTGACAGACAGACAGCAGATGAATGATAACTGACTCTGAAGGAAAACTATCAGCTTAGCGACTTATCTCCCAGCAATGTCCTGATAGAGAGATCAAGGCTCAATTTATAGAACACTAATGTTTGGGATTAATTACGCAAGGTAAATTTAAGCACTGTAGTGACTCTGTAAAATAAATCTTCCTTGTGAAGTTTTCGAATGAAATGTTATTAAATTTGTAACAGCAACCACTTATATTTAAAGCAATTGCTATAGCCTGGGAGAATGCCTGAGGTCCATTTAACTAAAATTGTAGATCATAGTAAGTCAAAAGTAACAAGCTAAAAATAATAAGAAATTGTGTCATTGCACCTTTTGTTCAGTTAATAGAGATTGTCAAAGTGCAATGATAGGCAAACTTAATGGGGAAGAGAAGGGAAGAAATGAGTGATGAAGGATCCAAGGCAATTCTCAAACATCATTCTAGGGAGGTGTTATCTCTACTACTGACATTTATTCCATTTTGTCTTGAAGAAATGTAGAATTTGAGTTTCAGAACTTCTTTGGGACATCTAAGACAACATGTCTCACTGCTGTTATCAAGTTACAAGGAAAGATAATAGATGGATAGATAGATAGATAGATAGATAGATAGATAGATAGATAGATAGACAGACAGACATAGATTATTCAGTGATGATAAAATGGCTTTCCATTGCATATAGGGAAAATCTAGACTGAAAGCTAAGACCATTATGATCTTACTTAGTCTCTCATATCTCACCTTGTCACTCTCCTACTCCTTCACTCTGATGTAGCTAGCAGCATCTCCTTCTCTCAACTTCTTAGTATATCCCATCACATGACCTCACAAACATGGTGGTCTTCCCATAGTACTTGTACTGCTAGCTCCTTCTCATCAGACACCATGGTTCATGTGTCACCTCTAATCCCATTAGTTTCTCTACCTCAGCTTTCCTCATGGCTGTCAGTTATCACAATCTGCTCATATCTATAGCAATCATAATCATTATCACACAGACTACATCCATCACACAAGATCTAGGAACTGTGATCTTATTGGAATGGTATCCCTCTCCTAAGTGAGCAGACTTTTCCTGTGAGGGTCCCAATTTTAAAGATTGGTAATCAATACACTCTCTGTGGTAAATATTCAACTCTAACAATGTAGTACAAAAGGAGTCATAGATAGCCTACACAGGAACAGAGATGGCCATGCTGCTGTAATACTTTATTTACAAAACTGTGCAAAGGCAAAATGTGCTTCTTGGGCCATTTGTCAACCCTTGCTTCCAACTGACAGAACTCTGTAAAGGCAGCATTGGCAATTTTGTCACACTATACTCTAAGTACTTACCGCAGAGTAGGCGCTTAAACACAAATTTGTCAAAGACATGTGTGAAAGGGTTTTACCGACCTCCTAAATCATTGCAGTGATGACTCTAAGATGAGTCCCTCACTCCTTTTTCGTCCTTTTCCACTTTCATTTTAAACAGCAAAGCCACAATCATCTTTTTACCATCATTTGATTTAATTCCCTGGTTTTTAAAAAAAAACGAAAGTAACTTTCTGATGCATCACGCACAAAATTTAACTGTTTTTAACCACTTGGGAGAACACTGTTGCCCATAGGAAAGGACTGGATATTGAAGTCAAAGCTATAGCTAAGAATTACAGCTTTTATCACTTAAATTTTTATGAAGCACTGGGTGAAGATAGAGTGTAGAAATTTGATTCATGTTCTATAAATCCAGGAACACAGTGAGTTTGATCAAGAGCCCAACTATCTCATAAAAGACAATGACTTGAGCCTCTTTCCTTTCCCTTCTGAAGTGTCAGTTTCATCTCCAAGTTGGTTTTCCTCAGGTAACCAATAGCTTCTTTGGTTCTGGGATTCATGTCTACATAGTGTGCCAACCCTGAACATCAATCACAAAGACAAGGAAGCATTTTTCTAATAATCACTTCTCTTTGTGGTGCATGTGATGAGTTCTCAGTCACTGCCCAAGGCCAATAGGAACATCATGAATGGCTTAGGTATGGGTCACCCAAATCAATCAATCGATGAAGAGCATGTGATGATTCTGTTTCATGAGGCTTTCCCAATGCCCACATTGATATTTGTGTTTAGTCAGACTCCTGTGAAGTACACGACCTGGAAACTAACAAATGTCAAGTTTAAATTACAGCTCACACTTCCTGTTTATAAAATAGAATTCGTACCAATCTCCAACTCGTTATTATGATTAATTGGGGAAGAACACAAATCTTAGCAGATGATAAATACTGTGTAAATATTTTCTTTCCTCGCCCTTCCTTTCTCTCAAGTTGCTTCAAATGACTTCCACTCTTTGGTTCCTGTAATTACCTAATATAATTACATAACAAGCCTGATCTTTTTAACTAGACTCTGATCCCTATTCCCTGTGATGAGAGAAAAAGCCAGTCTTCATGAACTCAAACTGCACACTGCTTCCAACTGTGGGACCTTTGTCACCAACACCCCTCCTTACCATCAACATCATTCTCATCACCAGCAACAGCAGAAGTCACCATGTATGCAGTTTCTTTCACTTGATTAGGAATCTAAATATAGCTCCGAGTTCCAGCCTAGAATTGAAGCATAGTGAGAGGAGTCAGGCCAGCTTCTCCAGTAGCTCCTTGCCCAAAAGAAAGTTTGTCTTCCAGAACAAGCAGGATGGGGAGAATAAAGAGGAAATACAAAGGTTGGCTATAGTAAAAACAAACAAACAAACAAAACAAAAACAAAAACAATTCTGACATCACAGTGTTATTTATAAATTTACCTTCCCGGGCTGGAGAGATGGCTGGCCTAGCAATTAAAAGCATGCTTGTGGCAGACCTGGGTTTAGTTCCCAACACCTATGTGGTGCTCACAACTATCCATATCAGCTCCAGGGAATTTGTGATCCTTTTCTAGCTTCCAAAAACATTAGGCAAGTACACAGTGCACTTGGACACACATTCATTCAGGCAAAATACATACATATATATGTATGTATGTATACATATATATGTATACATATGTTTGTGTATATGCATGCACACACACACACACACACACACACACACATCTTTCTTTTAAAAAAATTTTCCTTCCAAGAGGATATGACTATTTTACCTATAGAGGATAAATTTGACTGTGAGCATGTACAGGCAGACATAGTACACTTAGACTGCATGTCTGAGTCTGTCAAGCCAGTGCCCTCTACATGGATCTTTTTAGTGGGTGCAGGACTGGGCATGGACCCTCCTTTCATTGAACCAATGAAGCCCAGCCTTCCCACACTTCATATTCTTCTCTCCTTTTCAATTTGCTCTGGCTGGAGAAAAAGGTGGTGTGAGTGTAGAGAGCAACGGGCAGTACCAAGGAGAGCAGGCAGTGACCGCCCTGTTTAAACAGGGCCGGCTGAAGATGCTTCCGTTCAAGGTGAATTTTGCTAAATTATCCCCTATGGAATTATATATTTCAGCCCTAATATCTCAACCCCCTGATTGATTGCTCAAGTTAGAGTTGTGATAACAGTGGTTGGTGTTCTTCAAGAGGCAGAAAATGCCAGCTCTTGGGAAAATGACAGTTCTTTGAGAAATAATCAGGTTTTCTGCACAGCTCTCAACAATAGGAAGACTATGGCTGGCTTCACAAAATTACCTGTGATGGCCTTCTCCTGTAGCATGAGAACTCCTTTACTGCTAACTAGAGATGCTGTGAATAAGAGGAGCCATTTCATTTTAACTTCCTGTTGCTGCCCATTATCTTTTGACCGTCCACCTTATCACAAAGGAGATTTGCTTGAAAATAATTCCTCTGTTTACTCCCCAGCCCCCAGAAAGCAGAGAACAGAGCAAGATAACTATCTTGTGATGCTAAAATTCCTGATCTGGAAAGGTTCAAAAACATATCATGATGCCATTTCTGATACATATGAAATTGATCATCAATGACAACCAGGACCATGCTGAAGGAAGAGGTGAGAAGAATGGAGGAAGAGCTGCTGCTAACAGCAATAACTGGGGAGAATTCTACTCAGGCTAGCATGGACATTTTCTTAGACCACACTAAGAGACACTTAAATTCAATTTCCAGACAGCTTGATGAACTATATTTTTCATGAGCAACGGTAGGCTTGAAGGGAACCATTTCTGAACAGTTGAAAAATAGGGCTTAATTTCAAGACTTCCAGGCCCAACATAAGAATAATTTATTTGAAATTTATTTGGCTTCCCTGATACCTCCAAAAATTCCAAGGAAGTAATAACTTCTTTTAAATTTCTGAACTTTTAATTTCTAATCAACTTTTGTTTTTGTGTCTTGTTTTGTTTTGGGGTAAGGTAAGAATTTACCTCTCCAGAACAGAAGCTGTCTCCATGTAATAGAGTTCACAGTCACACATGGGACCATATTCGGTATATTTTAAAGCAGTGAAATGAACAGCTCTTTGTTTCAAATGTTAGAATCAAAATGATTCTAACACACGATAAGTTAATACAAGGACAGTCTTTTCTAGCCAAACAATGAGAATAAAATGGTAATAAAAATGCACCAGAAGAAATAGCTGCTCATCTGAATCTAAAGGAAACTTTTCTGCCATCTGCTATTGTTATCTTGTACACTGCCATATTTGCCTGCTCTATTCCAGAGCACCATAGCACACAGTCCCTCAATCTGGGTAAGCTATGAGGCAAGAGCACAGAGCAGTTAGAGAAATGTGAGAAAATGCAGAAGGTATATCTCCATCTCCAGAGTCAGTATGCCATCTTTCCCAGCAGGGGAGCTAGCAGTGCAAGAAGCAATGATGGATTTGTCATAGAAAACATGTATCACAAACGTGAAGAGCAAAAACAGTCCAAGGAATGGAACCTATCCAGGAGAGACACTTGTCCACACCAGTGTCTGAAGTGGAAATTTCTGGTTTCTTTGGAGACTCCATTGTGGCATATGATGTTTTACTGGAAACTGACTTATGATAGGATGTTTTGCTGAAGAAGACAGGTGAGAGGATATTTTGCTGAGAAAAGACATGTGGTATTTTTCTGGAAGCTGCCTAGAAAGGAGGCATGTGATATTTTGCTAGATACTTTTGCTTGGGTACTTGAGAGGACAAGTGAAAGAATACAAGCATAACCCAACAAACTGTGTACAAGGTTCTGGCATTGGTTCACCTTGACACTTTTCTGGTTGTTGTTGGGCTTTGCTGACACTGGTCTTCACTGACGACACTGTGGCATTGGTTTGCCTTGTTTTCTTTTCATTGATTGTTGTGACTTTGTAGAGAGAAATGTACCAAAGAACTTCTCATGAAGTTCTAGTGGCTTCTTGCTGCTTCTGTGGATTCAGATGATTGGCAGAGCTTTGTGGTTTCTTCTGGATCAAACTGCTGTTGCTGATTCATAGATTGTGTTTGTGAGTGGATCGAGCTACTGCTGCTGATTTGTGTGAATTAAACTGCTGATATTCTGACAACAAAGACTGGGATATCCCCAAAGAACTATTTATAAACAGGTCCATATACCCCTTTGCTCTATTAACTTTTCCTTTTCACTACCTCTGATGGGTAGTGAGCTAGAAGGGAGGTTAAAGCATCTAAGTAGATTTTAAAAAATCTAAGCCAACAAGTGTCCAACTTCTCTCCCCTAAGTGTCATACAACATGAAACCTAGGACTACTGAGTTGTTCAGAGATAGTCAGGTCTAAAGATTGTAAGAAAGATTGTCCACCCAGAGAAAGGAATGCATCATCTGCAAACATGTGGTTGGAACAATGCAGAAGTCTCCTGGAGGTGAAAAAGACATTCACAAATGGGCAATCAAGCATTGGTGGTAGTGTTAGAGCTGGGGTGATATTGGATACTTCTCTGTCAAGAGAACAGCTGAGGAGATAAGGCACGTAAGTAATTATGGGTATGTGTAGTTCCCATTAAATGAGCAGATAACAAAATGCAATTAAATAAACTAAGAGTGCCCACTTATCCACCATGCCCAGGGAGTCAGTTTGTTCAGACTGTGTTTCCTGGTAAGAAGGAAAAGAAATACCATTTTATAGCAGGGGATCCAACAGAATTACAATATCTTCAGAATGAGAATAACGAGGCTAAGGGATATTAATAGAATGCCCCCAAGAAAAACTATTTAGTTACCCATGAATGTTCTCTGAATTATCTAAATGAAACTGAACTCTTGACTGTGGACATTCGCAGGAAACTTTCAATACAGACAAGGCCTGTAGATCATTATTATTAGCTACCAATAAGGACCATTCAAGGGGCATAGCAGGCTCTCTCCAACTTGTGCTCAGTTAAAAAAAAGTAAACCAACTTGAGGACAGTTGAAGAAGTAAGATATCCAAAGCAGCATGCACTCTACCTATATGTGTCATGCAGCTCTGCCTGTTGTAAAACCAAACTATTTACAATAAAATCTTTAAGATCATTTGTAATCTACTATCCCCCCCTTTATCCTCCTCCCACCTTCTTCTGTAATTATCTCCCCATCAACAACTATCTTCCAAAGGAGGGAGGCAACCAACAGTCCTACCCAGCTATATCACCCAGGAACCACATCAATTACCGGAATGGCATGATAACTTTACAGGTGAGGTAGTGGTATGGAATCAACAGCTTTCTGATTGGATTTAAGACCTGACCATCAGAGATGCCCTGCCTCGTACTGGAAACCTAGATAACTATTTAGTGCTAATGAAATCATGACTATTTGAGGAGAATCTGCAAACACAATTACTAAACGACATAGTTCCTAACAACAGTCCACAAACATTTCTCACCAAAGAAATAAATATTCTTGTGATTCATCATTGAATTTAAGAAGCTCATCATGCTCCAAAGTCTTTCCAGCACCCAGCCAGGGTTAACATTCCTGTGCAGAGGCAGATGGGACACATCAGAGGAGTAGCTTGCTTACAGGTCTTAGTAACTCAAGAGCAGCAAACTTCTCAAAGTGTGATTCCTACAACACTTGCACAGAACCTAGTCTCATCACCTAGTGCATGTTTAACATGTATACCCCAATACCTTCTCAGATTAAAGAACTAATCTCATTCTGGCTGGGCTCCTGGGTATCTATACTTTTAATAAGCACTCTGGGAGCATAGTAATGTATCATTTGATGATGGGATACATACTATGAAATGCAAAGCCAGGTATTTCATAATTGTGAAAGAATCATACAGTGTACTTACAAAAATTAGGAAGCCCATTACATCATTGGAAAATATCACTGATCAAATTATGGGATCATTATCCTAATGTGATTCATCATTGACTAAACATTATTAGCATAAAAATTAAGAATGGTTATAAAAAGCGGTCTTGAAAGTCAAACCAGAATTCAGGACTGGTCCAGAAAGTATTACATACCAAACATTAGATTCATGAAAGACCCAAGAGAGTGGGTAAATGCAAGGTTGATTTACCAACAGGGAGGTTGAGCATTCAGTGCACTGTGAACCAACACTTATACAGCAACTTCTTTGATCCAGGCACTTCACACTTACCTCATATCTTTTAATTCTTCCAATCATCTTTGTATTCCATATGAAACCAAGTTCAGAGGGTTTGAAGAACTTGCACAGAATCACTGATAGACTTAAGGAGAGACATCAGTCGTTAGATGAAGGCAAACTGGCTAGAACAATTAAATATTTTTTTAAAACTATACCATACGTCCTACTTTCATTAGCCCAAAATGGATTACACAAGATAAATCATTCATTATTTAAAACAAATTTTGACCATATAGTGCCTTGAAAGATTTAGAAATATATTTCAAAATAAGAGACTAATTCAGACAGAATTAAAATTAAAAAATTTCTAAACTACAAAATAAATCATTTGGTACCACATGAAGTTTGAGTCATATGCATTGGACAGAGAGAAGGGGAGTTTATCATCTAGTGCTGACTAGCTTGGAAACCCCCCAAGAATAAATAGTGTTTGAAATCAGCTCTGAAGGCCAGTAATTTTTTTTAACTAACCCAACTTTATAAAAAGTGTATGTTGCAGTAAACCAGAATCGTCTTAAAATCTACCTCAAATGTTACTTTTAATAATCAAGATTGTTTATGGTAGGCAATGATGACTCCTAAACAAAGCAAAATTTCTAGGTTAATAATCATCTGTTCTTCATGTGTAATTAAAGGATAAATAATAGCTAACTCTTTGTGTGCTTACCAAGTCCTAGATATCATATTAATTCATTGAATCCTTACAAAACAATCTATAATAGATATTATTGTTATCAGCCCAGTTTTAAATGACAAAATAGTATAAAGTTGCTCAAGATACAAGTATGGGCAGTATTAAAACCCTGACCATACACTATTCAAGTGCTCCCACTCACTAGAAGTTATACTGACAGAGGTGGGATCAGTGACTCTAAATAACATACCATACTGACAGGGACAAAGGGAAGCTATGAGATCCTACAAGACAAAGAACTTATCATTCATCTCGTGTGTGTGTGTGTGTGTGTGTGTGTGTGTGTGTGTTTGTGTTACGTGATATTGAAAATTAAATCTAGGTTCTCATGAATACTAGTCAAATGTATCTCTAGCCCCAAGGGAATTAATTTTTAATGCACTTGTAAATACTAATTGTATAAAGCAATGGGTTGCATTGTGTTGACTCAACACACTGCTCTCACCTTAAAAGGAATGTGAGATATCTTACTCTGGAGCTAACTATGCGTGACCACAGCCTGGAAACATACATTGGTATTGCCCCAAATACCATGGTCTCTTGTAGTAACCACTTAATGAAGTTTTTAAACAGCAAAGAAATCTACAAATCAAGGCACCTTCACAATAAATAGGCAGAAACATGAGTGAGCTACAATGAAGTAGAGAAGCATCTGCTCTAGGCCATAGCTGTTAATGATGACCCTGTGCTTGGTAGAAACTAGGGATCTATTTATACATCTCAAAAAGGACTTTACCTGAGAGCCATAGGAATATCCAGCCACACAGAGGGAGGCAGTATGGACATTAGGAGGGATATGATGACCGAAGATACTGTGGTTCTGGACCTGCAACA
The DNA here is from genome assembly GCA_019843965.1 of Rhynchomys soricoides. Classification (NCBI taxonomy): domain Eukaryota; kingdom Metazoa; phylum Chordata; class Mammalia; order Rodentia; family Muridae; genus Rhynchomys; species Rhynchomys soricoides. Next base: position 3,026,094 of record JADRCH010000015.1, on the reverse strand, counting down.
TTCTAGCTCTCTGTAATCACTGAGCTTATGATCAACCAATCAGTGGTTCTGGACCTGCAACATTCTAGCTCTCGATAATCACTGAGCTTATGATCAACCAATCAGTGGTTCTGGACCTGCAACATTCTAGCTCTCCATAATCACTGAGCTTATGATCAACCAATCAGTGGTTCTGGACCTGCAACATTATAGCTCTCGATAATCACTGAGCTTATGATCAACCAATCAGTGGTTTTGGACCAGCAACATTATAGCTCTCCATAATCACTGAGCTTATGATCAACCAATCATTCTTGTGGAATCTTTAACATGATTGTAACAGAATACAATTATAGTATGATGCCCCTTAATCATTTTTACACCTTTGACAACATTCATCACTACCTCCTCTTGTCCCCTTTCCTTCCCTCCTCTCTGGTACCTCTCCATTTTTCAAACAATCAAGGGCATCATCTTTTTGTAAATTACCTGAATGGCTACAACATTGAAAGAAGAGGTTGTTCATATACCTTGTTTATCCCTAACGTCCCTCCTGGTCTCTTGGTATTTTTCCAGATGCTCTGGTATACAAGGCAATGATGGCACTTCTGAAATCTCAGGTCTAAGTTTATACCATGTGGGAAGCAGAGGAAGCCCTGGATGAATGAAATCCTGGGAGAATATTTGCTGCTCATACAGGATGGCTGGTGGTTTCAATAGGTATGGACCCCAGTAGACTCCTGTTTGAATGCTTGGCCCAGAGGTAGTGGCACTTTTTAAAGTAAATGTGGCCTTGTTGGAGGAAGTGTGTTACTATGATGGCAGGCTTTGAGGTCTCTTATGCTCAAGCTATGCCTAGTGAGGCACACAGTCTTCTTCTGCTGCCTGCAGATCAAGATGTAGAACTCTCAGCTCCTTCTCCAGCACCATGTCTGCCTGCATGCTGTCATGCTTCTCACCATGACAATAGGCTAGACCTCTGAAACTGTAAGCCAGCCCCAATTAAATGTTTTCCTTTATAAGAATTACCATGGTTGTGGTGTCTCTTTACAGCAATAAAGTCCTAAAGTAGACCCCATAGCCTCATACTCTGAGGGAAGATGAAAAACCTTTCTTTCTGGTCCATGTGTGCATGTTGATAGTGTGTGAAGAAAATGTCCACCACAGTTCCCCCCCCTCAACCTACCACCTGGATGTTTACATCTAGAAGACTGTTCTCCTACAGAGACTGCTCCTATGGAGATTAGCTAAACCTGCCTCTTGATACAGCTGCATATAATAAACCCTGCCTCCTTGTTTATCAGTACATAATAACTCTCCCTCATTGTCCAGCTGTATGGAATAACCCCACCTTCATGTTCAACTCTATATAATAAACAGCTGAGCTTCCATGCTATTGCAGTTACTTAGAGTCTCAGAGTTCCCAATCTACTACGTGATCCCAAGTTTTCTCTATCTACTTATCTTTGTTTCATTCTTTTTTTTTTAATACAAAATTTCAACTTTATTGGATATTTTCTTTATTTACATTTCAAATGTTATCCCCTTGCCCGGTTGCCCCCCCAGAAACCCCCTATCCCATTCCCCCTTCCCCTGCTTCTATGAAGGTGGTCCCCCACCCACCTACCCACCCACTCCCACCTCCCTGCCCTGACATTCCCCTACACTGGGCCATTGAGCCATCACAGGACCAAGGTCCTCTCCTCCCATTGATGCCCAACAAGGCCATGGGTCCCTCCATGTGTACTCTTTGGTTGGTGGTTTAGTCCCTGGGAGCTCTGGGGGGTCTGGTTGGTTGATATTGTTGTTTTTCCTATGGGATGCAAACCCCTTCAGCTTCTTCAGTCCTTTCTCTAACTCCTCCATTGGGGACCCCATGCTCAGTTCAATGGTTGGCTGCGAGCATCCGCCTCTCTATTTGTCAGCCTCTGGAAGAGCCAGCCTCTCAGAAGAAAGCTATATCAGGCTTCTGTCAGCAAGCACTTCTTGGCCTGCGCAATAGCGTCTGGGTTTGGTGACTGTATGTGGGATGGATCCTCAGGTAGGGCAGTCTCTGGGTGGCCTTCCCTTCTTTTACTGCCTCCTTTAGGTCTATCCCTGAAGCCAAATGTCCCTGGCAATATGGAGATGTCCTCAGCATGGAAGCTGGAAATGGTAATCCAGTACTAAGTGCTGGATTAACAACAACATGTACTCATTTAAATTATCAAAACAACCTCGTGTGTTAGAATTATCTTGTTACAGAAAACTCCATTTATTTACCCCAAATCACAACTCAAATATGTGTACCACAGGCCTCTGAGCCATACAGCTTAGCTTCAGAGCATGTGCTTTCCATCAGTATGCTACTTTGCACCACTATGCTCATCCTGAGTCTAAACATTGCTGACTATGACTTTACTCATCCACACTATAGTATTAACTCACATCATCTGTTATGGGAAGAAAGTTAGCTGAGAACACATCCCAAAAGACCAAAAATATCATTTAGGTAGTAATACCTGAAGCTACCATACATAGAGTTAAAGGCATTTTACATTCCTCATAGTTTTAACAACAAACCTGAACAACAGCCTTTGACCCCATTTGCTGGCAATTCCCTCGTCGAGATAAGACTGATCTCTGAAGATCATCAGAAGGCCAAGAGAAATATGAACACAGACCTGCTCAAGCTAATGGCCTCTTCCTTTCACCATGCCTTGATCTGACACAATGTGCTCACTCAGCCTAGAAAGCACAGATGGTGTCATTGTTCTCAAGCTCCTACCAGTCATGGAAAGGAGCATTGGTCCTAGTTAGATAATCTCTCAGGCTTAGGAAAATTTGTCTAAAAGTTCAGAGAAAGTGCGGGAGTGATTCAAGATGGGACCTGTAAGGGTTAAAAGGGGAAGTTCCACAGACATTGGATAACGAAATTAGAGAAGAAAGGGAAATGGGAGAAGAGGAGAATACCTTCTTAGAAGCCTATGAGGCGTTCTGTAATCTAAGACATTTAGAAGTGCCCGAAATGGTTGAAGGAGACTCATACAACTAGGTGATACAAAGCAGCTCTAAGGATGCTAGAAACAACTGGGCACAAACCCTGCTGAGGCTGAAAGCGATGGGGAGAGGGCTGAGGGGGCTCCTCACACTGAGCTGAGAGCAGAAAGAAGAATGAGGAGCAAAGACCCTACTGCTCCAGACCAAACAGTGTCATATCAAAAGCTAACTGAGTGTGAGGTCAAAGATGGAGGAGTTGGAGAAGGGACTGAAGGAGCTGAGGGAGTTTGCAGCCCCAGGGAGGGAGCAACAGTGGCAACTGGCCTGATTCCTCGATACTCCCTGGAGACTGAATCACCAACCAAAGAATACACGTGGAGGGACCCATGGTGCTGGCCACATATGCGGCAGAGGAGGGTCTTGTTAGACATCAGGGGGAGGAGAGGCCCTTGGACCTGAGGGTGTTAGATGCCCCAGTAGAGGAGAATGCCAAGGAGGGAAGACGAGAGTGGATGGGTGGGTGGGAGAATACCCCCATAGTGGCAGGGGGAGGGGGGAGGGAATGGGGAGGTTCCAAAGGGGAAATCTGGAAAGGAGGAAACATTTGAAATGTAAATAAAGTATTAAAAATAAAATAAAATAAAATGTATTAAAAATTTTTAATAAAAAAGCTAACTGAGAAAAACTGGGCCATTCAAGTTTCTCTGTCCTGGAAAGTCATCCACAAGCAGGAAGGCCTGCGCAAATATGGTTAGTAGGAAACAGAAACCGGGGATCGAATGAAGATGATAAGAAACGTCAGGGTTCTGTAAATGAGTTCAAGGCCACACCCTCACCTCAGGTCAAAGTCATCCCAAAGGAGGTAGTGTGGCCAAGCAGTGGGCTAAACAGTTGAGGAAGGTCTGAAAGGCTAAGAGAGGAGTGGAACAAAGCTTTTGAGGTTTTAAAACCAAGGAGCAGGTGGGGTTTTAGCATTTATTAACCAGAGAAAAATTGGAGTTCTGTTGTGTTATTATCATACACGCATAAAGTGTACCTTGATGAGATTCACACCCTAAATGAGCCTGCTTCTAAAGTTGCAAGGTATCAATGCCTGCAAAAAAAGTATAAAACAAAAAACACTTATAGTAATTAAAAGACTATTATTAAATATAATTATTGTTGCCAACTCAATTCTTATTAAATACGCTTCACTGAGCCAGCCTGGTTTCTTGTTGAGAAGCTGTAACAGGAAGTCAACATGGTCTCCTGGGCCCAGACTGCAAGGGCCCATTGTCAAACTCTTTCAAAGAACAAAGCGGCTGCACGTGGATTCATCACCTTATGCCTTATGCATTGAAGGTGTTTGTTAACTACTTCAAAGGCTGGAGACACATTACATAAATACCATTCTGTGACCCACACAATGCTGCAGTCCTGTAGCCTCAGTAGTCTATGCTGTTTACTGGGCATATTTTCATGACTTACATAATGTGTAGAAACTAGGCATGGGACATTCTGATGCAGCTCTTTTGAAGACAAATCAGCAGCCCTGAATAAAATTTAGGTTTAAAGAAACGGTTAAAATGGCAGCTGACACGACTACACAGAGACTCCATTGCTGATCTTAATCCCATTCTGAGTGAATTTCAAAAGTGCAGTACATTCCAGCACAGTGACGGAGCTAGACTCTGGGATAGTCACTGTTCACATTACCGGGAAATGAAAATTTAGCTGCTTATATGTTTTTGAAAAGATTAAGATATTTTTGTTAAGAGCAAATCAAAATAACCACATCAATACAAATGCATCAAAGTCTTTCCTACCAATGAGATGTCTATGTATTTCTCAGACTGGAACTCCAAGGCAGTGAGGGTGGAGTTAGGTCTCTCTAACTCATGACCACAAAATTTTTCCCACCCTAGGTTGGCAATAATTTATTTACTTCTACTGTTTGTGAGGACAGAAAGTCAGAGAGATTGCTGGCTTTGGGATTTCTATTAGATAGATCTCCACCAAGCAGATGATGTCTCATGAATACAGAAATACATGTGAAGATTACATGTCATCCCAGATTCTTCTTGCAAGCAACAGAAATAGGCCCTGGCTAACATAAGTGAGAAAGGACTTCATCAGAAGAAAACAGAACAAAGCATGTGATTATAGAAAAGATGAGTACACACAACAGATTTCTCCTATTCTTCCAAGATGCACCTAGAGACATCACAGCCTACATCTGCAGGGAATGGCTTTGAGGACTACAGTCCAGCAGCCATTTATCCCCAGTGAAGTGGTTCTCAACCTATGGGTCTTGACTCCCCTGGAAGTTGCCTATCGGATATCCTTCATATCAGATATTATGATACATAACAGAAGAAAAATTATAGTTATGAAGCAGGAATGAAAATAATGTCATGGCTGGGGGTCACCACTCCATGAGGAGCTGTATTAAAGGGTCGCAGCGTTAGGAAAGTTGAGAGCAGCTGCCTGAGTGTTTCTGTTCTCTGTTAAAGCTTGTCTCATGTACTGTCCTGATGATCAGGGATGTTGAAGTCCCAGAACTGTCCAGCAGCCACGTGTGTACATGAAGAAACAAGCAGTTGCTCCAGAAAAGAAAAACCTTGGCACATCATCAGAATAAATGGAAAGAATCCCTAGGAAAGGAATTACATATATACAGATATATATGTGATTTTGTTTCATTTCCTTCATGCTAACAAAGTTGACTGCAAAGTCAATTAAGGACATATGTATTGACTACTGATAACAATTCTATTGTCAAAGCACTGGAAGAAATTGCTATTCTTCAGTTTCGTTCCGTCTCATGCTGTTTTGCCTTCAGTTCTTAGTTTTACATTTCAGGAATGTGTAAAAGTATTTGTTCCAACCCCTGTTTCCTCTCTTCCATCATCTGTTCTATAATGAGACCAGGGACCCTGGAAACCTACTTTGTCCAAATCTCTTACCAGCTGGCTTCCAGTGAGACTCCGTTAAGGGACAGCCTTGAATTGTGGTGTTGGAGGACTGGGGAAGCAGCTCTCTTCCTGAATTCATTTGCTTAGCATCTCTTCAGCTGAGACTCAGTGGTTTTGTTGGGGGCTATTGACATCTTCATTAGGACCCTTCTTGAGCTTACCTGCTAAGATACAGCATGTCTCTACATTAGCAGCTTGCATGGCTCCAGGATCAATCAGGCAGTGGCTCCTCAGGGGTTCTAGCACCTTTAGCTCACGTCCCTCGGCAGGACTGCTGTTACCCTGCCCACAGTGCCTCTGACATAGTACCTCCTCTGCCCTGGTTGACCACCCTTGTTGTTCTGGGCTCTGGTCCATGTTCTCCTATTCATTCTCCGTGTGCAGTGATGGCAGCTTCTTCCAGAGTTACTGGTCCCTGCTTACCTAATGTTTGACTTTTCAGTATCTCTGTCTTTTTTGTAATCTATGTTCTGAAATCCTTCTTTCCTCTGTTGGAATATTGAAAATGTTCCCATCTACCCTTTTGAATATAGAAAGATCCAAATGCTAAAAAAGCCAGAAAGCACCATGAATAGTTCCATGCCATGGCATCTTTGGATTTTATATCTTAGTGAAGGATTGAGTGGCTCTTAGCTTCACCTGCCTGAAGATCTTTCTTCTAAAAAGAGGTCCTATTCATCCTGCATACCCTAGTGAACACACATTTCCAAAAAGCAGGTTTCTGCTTAAAATAAGAAATGGCACTGTAAGACTTGAGTTGCCTATAATGCACTATGCTGTCCTCCTACTTTGGAGAAGTCAAGCAGAAGATGGGATTCCATCCCTCAGAGACACTGGAGTGCAGCATCATGATGCTCAGGCCGAATCGACTCACAGAGGCGAGTCCCTCTGAAAAGCCTATGGACTTTAATTATAAATTTAGCCATTTTCATTTGAAGGTGGAAGACAAACATGTGATCTTCAGTGACCTGCAGGGAACCATAACAATGATCCTCTAGGATCTATCTTGGCCCTAGAGTCATTTAAAACAACGGACCCATTCACCTCGCCACTGTTTTGCACCCGGCTGCAAGCTGACTCCTTTTGGAAGAGATATTCTCCTCACCTGTCCCTCGGTGCTTCCAGCAGGTCTTTCTACACACCTGGGATTTTACATTCAGAGGGCCTGGGGGAGGCGACAGCACCACCACCACCACCACCATCACCACCACCACCACCACCACCACCATCACCACCACCACCACCACCACCACCACCACCACCATCACCACCACCACCACCACCACCACCACCATCACCACCACCACCACCACCATCACCATCACCACCACCACCACCACCACCACCACCACCACCAGCAGCAGCAGCAGCAGCAGCAGCAGCAGCAGCAGCAACATGACTAGACCTAGAACTAATGGAATGCAAGGACCTAATGTTTGAGGAGAATTTCACTTCTCCTTGAGTCTCACTTGAAGAATGCAGATCTTGGAATCCCTTTCTCTACTGCTGAAGTTCCCCATCTCAGCCAAGGAGTAGGGATGAGCAGTTTTGAGAGACCCAGAGAAGGCTTGCAAGTCTTAATGAGATTGTCTTCCTGCCACCCTGGAAATCCCACCACACCACCCTTCCAATTATTGCCACAGTTGACAACTGGTGCACCTCTGTATGGCTTCCACCCTTCTGGTATTCAGGGCACTCATGATGTTACAGCGCAGCTGTCCTCCGTCCAATTCTCTCTCTCAAACAAAACTGCCCTCCATTACACTGTAACAGTTACGGGGTGGAAAAAAAATTCTGGGTTGGGCACAGTTCCACAAAATGTAAAACCAAAACATTTCAACCTTGAATATTATCAGACAATGCTAACTTCTGGCCCATGGAAAGAGACATAATATTATACTTTTCACGTTCATATGGTGACCTTGAGACACAGAGAAGACACAAAAGCTGATGCAAGACAACACACATGGATAAAAACAGGACAGAAACTATACTAAGTTCCTTTTCAGACCTACCCCTCTCACCCATCCTCATCTCCTACCACCAAAGGTCATCTCCTATTACTGGGGAGAAAGCCACGGATTTTTGTGTTTCAGCCCTTCAGCCAGTGAAGTTCAGACGATGCGGGGATCGCCGTGAGCTGGAGAACGTTTCCTTTGCTAACACAGCCTCCTGTGGATGGTTTTCGTTTCGTATCCAATAATGCTTCTTGATTTGCCCCGGTATTCTCCCTATGTGTCTTTGTTTGTACAGGGATGGCCAAGGGAACAAACAGAAGACATCCTCGGAGTTGTGGGTATATCTGCTTTGCTCGTGGGTAAATGCACAAGTTTATGACCACCTGGCCTACTGTAGGGAAACCAAGGTGCAGGAACATACTACAACACATGCAAACACATGTCTGGAGCCTAAAATTCCAGTAACATCAAATAACAGTGGTTTTTTCCAAATTCCTCATACTCCTCCTGCTGTGTGCAGGATCGCGCGTGTGCGCAAGTGCACACCTACACACACACACACACACACACACACACACACAGAGGCTCTTTTAAATGAGAACCAGGTGGTCAGTTCCTGGGCTGAAGCAAGACTGAGTGATGCTACTAAAGGCGCATACAAAGGACATGACTTTAGAATACAGTTTTGGGGTGGACGGGTAGCAGCAAGATTGTATAGCACATCCGTGAGCCTTCTGGGAATCCATGTTCCTGCGGTAAGTCATTCTCCATCTCTGGAGATCTGAATTGTACAGTTCCTGCAGGTCTGCCCTGTTTCCTTTCCTCTAGACTGTGCCCCCCCCAACCCCATTCCTTTATGTCCCTCAGCTGTCCTATTCTCTGCCCCCCCCCCAGCCTGAATCAGCCACCTGGGGACCTTGCAATCCAATAATTAACCAGGGCAGCTGCTAAACCAACCCAACTCCAGAGATCCACAGCTGGCAGAGCAGAGTCCTGCCTGGAAGAGGGGGAAGCTGGGAGGAGGCCCATGGAGCCTTCTCAGGTGGCCAGATGACGCCTAATTAGGCCCCCTGCTCTAGAGTACTCTCCAGATGGGCAAATGACTGGAAGCCTTAGGGAGCCAGCAGGACACTCTGGGAAGTCACAGTGTGCCCCTTCCTTTCCAGCTGCTTCTGGGGCTGCAGGAGAAGACAGCAAAATTAATAATTGGTTCCTTCAGTCAAAGGGACTGGCCCTTCCTTGCCAGAAAAGGGATGTTCTGTTCTCAAACAAGGCAGTCACCCTGTTTTGTTGCCATCTAAGCTGTGAGCAAATGGTGTGTGCGTGCGTGCGTGCGTGTGTGTGTGTGTGTGTGTGTGTGTGCGTGCGCGTGCGTGTGTTAGATGCTACCAGAGAAGTAAGCACTGGAGACACTTTTTCTAAGTTGCAACAATACACACCCTGAGTTCTCAGGAGGCAACCTTTATACAGCAGGAAAATATAAAAGAAATGTACAGGTCTCCTTCTCTTAACTTGCTTAGCACACCTTCTGGGTATAAGAGATTGTGATAACACAGGTGACAGATATTAAAGAGATTGGACCTCTTAAAACATCTGTCCTGTGGTCACTGTGACCACATACCTGATTTAAAAAAGCCACTTAAAGACGAAGACTTCATTTTACCCACAGGTTCAGAGGCTCTGTCCATGGCTAATTAGCCCCATGGGTTGAAGCATTAATATGGTGGTGGGACCCTGAAGTAAAGCAGGGGCCTCACTATTCGGGAGAAAGCAGACAAAGAGGGCCAGGACACTGGGAACTAAGATTAGCCTTTAAAGCCAAGTTGTGTAAACTTGGGATTTACTTGCTCTTCTGCTGGGCCCTACTTTCTTAAGTTTCCAGAATCTCCCAAAATGCAACACCTGAGCCTGGTTTAGGACATTTCATCTTCATGTTTGTACCATAACAGCCTCCTTGACTGTTCCTTTCCCTTGCTTTTCCCTCTGCTCTTTCTGAGTGACAAAGGACATCTGTGTCTTCTGATGAGAGAACAGCACACCTGTGGAGCTCAAGTTTTTTACTTAAATAACCTGATGAGGAGAAATATATGTTATGGAAAGTCAAAAAGTCACTGCCACCATGACCCTTGAACCTGCACTAGCATACCTTGTAAGTGACCAGATGTGTGCTGGGCAGCATCCAGTGTCTCAACCTGCAGCTTCCTGCTTCAGCATGTAGCAGCACATCAGAATGTTTGCGTCTCGTAGCCACCTTCTGGTCTGGGAGTGGTTATTTGATAACTCTTACATGAAAAAAAAAAAACTTTTCAGAAGAAAGTTTAATAAGGCTTGGAAAAAGTGTAAAACTCACGTATTATAATCTTCCTTATTTACCCTGGATATTAATGTCCTCTATTTGGAAGACCAATGTGAGGGAGAGACTGGGCCATGTATGATTACATTTTTTGGCCAGCATAGGACTGAACTGGCAGGGAAATGTCATTGAGCAATCTCAGCCCTCTGTAGTTTCTGGAGGATAACATATTTTCTGCAGGCTTTGGCTGATACAGCTGACATTAATTGTTAATTCTCCAAAAGCCATCTGCTGAAGCTGATCCCAGGAAATCTGGGGAAATAGCGCCATCTAGCAGCCCTTGCTCAAAGTGCTCCTAAACTGGGCTCATCACTGACAGCCGTGTGTGTGTGTGTGTGTGTGTGTGTGTGTGTGTGTGTGTGTGTGTGTTTACATACATACATATATATTAATTACATATAATATTTATTATATATTATATTTATATTTATGTTATATATTATATAAAACAGCATCCATCATTACATCAGTGTCTGAATAGGTTTGTCACAGCTTGGAGTCTCCCTTCTTATCAGGAACTCTCTGGGTGTATTAGCCACCAGTTTTGTAAAATCGCAGTAACATAGAGCATCTCATCTGGAAGATTCTCCAGTGTCATACATTTGTAACAGCCGATGAGAAAACCAATGCCCAGAAGAGTGGATACCTTTGGAAGGTTGCACAGCTAGTTTTTGGTTAATTAAGGCTCATAAAACCAGAAGAAATTTCCCCATGCCCATAATGAGAGCAGTCCCTAACCACGGGGATGAAGGATGGGATGAAGGCAGCACTCCAGCCACAAAAACGAGAGCATCTGTCAGGAAACAAAAAGAGAGACTATTTCCAATCTGTAATAATCCACTTCTTCATCCATGAGCAATAGGTCCCAAGACTCTCGGTGCACACCTGCAACTGTAGGTAGCACTGAATTCTGTGTATACTATTCCATACATACCTACAGTAAAGTTTAACTTTACAATAAGAGAAGTGCATGCTATAGTAAGAGATTGACCAAAAATATAAATCAAGACCTTTAAACATTGTAACAGTAGACTACAATAAGGATGGCAGTATTGCTACTTTTGAGTCACAATACCTCAGAGTGGCTACTAAGTAACTGCTAGGGGCAGAAGTGCTTTCAGCACAATATTCTGACAAGGGACTGGCTCTTGGTGTTGGTAGGACCAGATGGAATGGCATAAGACTTCATCACGTTCCTCAGTACAGCATGTAATTTAACTTAAGAACTGTTCATTTCTGGAATTTTCCACTTAATATTTTCTGGAGTGTCACTGGAGCTGTGTGAGTGACGCTGAGGAGGATGACACCATTGGTGAGGGTAGAGCCTCATGACCTAATCACTTCCCCCCAAACTTCACCTCTTAACACCAGCACATAAGAATTTTGGGGATACTGATGCTCACTAACCCAGCTTCTCTGTGGTCTCACTAGTCAATTTTTTTTTCCCACAAAAAAAAAAAAATATTCTCGATTTTAATTTGGGAAAGCCCTTCAGAACTTTGACTTCAAATGCATCCAACTCTGGTTCTCTCACTCAGTGGGGGAAATATTGTATAGAGTTCACCCGTCAGAGCTCCCCTTAGGGATGGTTTCAAACCCGAGGGCACATCCTTGAAGGCACAGAGGAGATATTGAAAATATGGTCCCAGCCCTAGACTAATTCAGTCAAAATCTCCAACATAGGGATTGGGCATCAGGACCTTTAAAAAACCCTTGAGGATTTCATTATGTCCCATTTCTTGCCTAACTTGCTTCTTAAAGATGAAATCGTTAAGGCTTGGATCGATGAACTCGCTTGCCCAGTGATATGCAGAAGAAATGGTGGAGTGGGAGGGGGGCTATTTTCCCTTTCCTCTTGCTGCCTCTTGCCATACACACCATCTTTGGCTGTAGACCTCATAGCTAAGTGTCTTAATAGCCCAGGTGGATTACTGTCTTCACGCATCCTGAGTCAGAGGCATCTGTGTATCTGCCGGTCTAAAGTATCCTGACTAGTAGGCAAACTTGACATTTTGCAACCTTAAAGAAGAGAGGCTAAGAGAGTTTTATGGGAAAGGCGAATCAGTCCACAAGAATGATGGTCCTCTTCTGACTGTAGTTTCTAGAACTGGGTAACTAACTACACGACAGGTTTCTGGATGACGGCAGTCCCACCGTGATTCCAATCCTGTTGATTACCTGCTTGGTGGATAATGGTAGTTTTTTGTTTGGTTAGTTGGTTGTTTTATTACCTCCAACATTCAGTAGTTCCTAATAAGCTAGTCACACCCATTCCCTTTGTATGTGGTCTGTCTAATAAATAGACACACTTCCCTACAGACATGGTCAGGAAGACGGGCAGTATACAGTTCGCACTATGCAATAGTACTCCCTTGTAACTTCCTCTTCTCTTCATTCCAGAGGGTCTTTGTCTGGGAACTGCCCACATCTGGGAACGTGGTTGTATGCGCCAGAGATATAAGTCCTCCTGCAGATCAGAGGAGCCTTTCCTAGACTATGAGTCTGTCTCCTCTAGGAGTATCTAGAACCACATCTGTACAGCGATCCCTGGGGCCATGATGGTCTGATAGAAGCACAGATATACAGAGGGTGCCAGGTTCCTATGTTCAGTCGGCCCCAGTACCTTTAGATATTTCTCCCATGGCCTTCCTATAATTCCCTTGCCTCCCTGAGTACACCAAGACAAGCTGTCTTACCCCATCCTTTGTGTCAAGAAGATCTGGTCCAGAATTTGAGACTCTGTCTTTATCATAAATAAAAACCCTGAAAATCCAGTATTTGACATCCAAACCACATCTCCAGGGCTGTTTTATAAATGTTAAATCAGAACAAGAATCCTTTGTCAGACAAATCACCTCTGGTTTCATGGAAATCCTTGCTCACATGCCATGAAATGAATAATTGCATCAGTATCAAAAGCTTAGCTGAGGAGAAAGATTCAAGCAATTAGAGCTTAAGGTTCTCCTGTAAGAATTCTGCTATGACCAGAAACGTGCTGGCACGGGAGGGAGGACCATGCCAGCATGGGATTGACATGGTTATTGCAGGCTCACTTCTCTGAGCCACTTTCCAGGTTCTCTTGTTTCCTTCAGTAGGAGAAATTAAAACAAAACAAAACAAACAAACAAACAAACAAAAGTGAGATACAGTCTCTTGGAGGAAAAGGGATCTCAGCACTTAAAATCCTTTTCCTGAATATCATCCTGAGCGAGGTAACGAAATCACAAAAGAATGAACGAACCACGGTATGTACTCAGATAAGTGGTTATTAGCCCAAAAGTTCGGAATACCCAAGAGTCACTTCACAGCAGTCATTGGGCTGAGTGTGAGGTCCCAGATGGAGGAGTTGGAGAAGGGACTGAAGGAGCTGAGGGAGTTGGCAGCCCCATGGAGGGAGCAACAGTGTCCACTGGCCTGACCTCCTGATGTTCCCAGAGACGGGATCACCAACCAAAGAATACACATGGAGGGATCCATGGTGCTGGCCACATATGTGGCAGAGGAAGATCTTGTTAGCCATCAGGGAGAGCAGAGGCCCTTGGGCCTAAGGGTGTTAGATGCCCCAGTATAGGAGAATGCCAAAGAGGGAAGACGAGAGTGGGTAGGTGGGGGAATACCCCCATAGAGGCAGGGGATGGGGGAGGGAATAGGGAGATTCCAAAGGGGGAAACATTTGAAATGTAAATAAAGTATCAAAAAAAGTCCTTTTCTTGAGTTTTGTTTGAGTGAAACACAAAGTTTCAGGGACAGCGGACGCCAATAGCATGTAAGTGGTTTTGAGTCCAGCCACACTTACGGATGACAGTGTTTATAAGCTGTTGGGTTTGTTTATTTGTTTATTTGTTTTAAACCTGGTGTTCTGGCTAACCTAACAAAGATTCCTAACAATTTAATCCAGGGATCCTTTTAAACTGGGCGAGCCATCACTCCTCTGTGAAACCTAAAATTACCTTCACACTTCACACATCATGAAACACACAGGTCGTTCCTCAGACATGGCTGAATGTCAGCATCCGACCCTTCCTGGCTCTGTTCCTACCCTTCTAGCCTGCACATTCAGGAAGCCTAACATATGGCTTCCTTGGGTTTTGTTAATGTCCCTGGCACTCTCCACAGGCTGTTCACTTTTACTGCTGTTCCTCCCTCAATCTTAACAATGTCTGAAAGAGCAGAAATATTTGTGTCAGAGATGCCACAGTCCTTGGAAATCTTTGGCATGCTAGAGGTCCACACATATTCTATGAGTCCATGAATGAGACCTCTCAATGCCTGCCTACCTGTAGGCTGAGCCAATCACAGCTTCCTAAGCCTCCTGAGATGGAGCTGACTGTCCAGTCCCTAACTCCTCACCACCTAACTGGAAACAATCTCCCAAGACTGATTCCATCACCTGGAAATTACCCCAGCTAGGAAGACAGTCAGACTTAGCTAGCAGTTAATATTTCTACATTTCTCCCTTAAGTCCATTAATGGTTAAAGCAGAAACTTTCCACTCTCCCAGAGCTTGCTATGCTTCTTGTAAAAAATAAGTGACCATTGGCCCCTCTACGTATGCACTTGATAATGATGCCTGAGGAATACTCAGCTAAAAAGAAAATGGCCAGTGTAACTCCTTCACCCTAAATGGATGACTTTGCAAATGGCTCACATTTAAATTGACAGATGTGCCTGAAGAGGAATCCCCAAAACAATGAACAACATCTACTTGCAGTAGGAGAGGGGCTCACCAATCAGAGCCATCTTTGTCTTATTCTTTTGGCCAAATGAAAGCTGCATCTAGTGGCTTGTGCGTATACTTACTTCAAACAGCTACCTTGTATTCTGGAAACTGATTTCAAAATGGGCGCCTAAATCGTTGGGGGGAGGGTTCCTCAAGAAATTATTCTTTTAGATGTCAAATATTGACTTAGAATCTCTTAGGGATGTTGAATAAACTAAGGAAACATTTGGAGATGCTATAGGCAGAAGCAAGGAGGAGGGATGGATGACAGAAAGGAAAAGCTCTAGTCAAGCCTCACTGGCAAGGTATCCTAAGGGCAAGACCTGAATGAAGAGCTGAAGAGTCTCTGCAGATGTGGGAGCTAAAGTGTTCCTAGGACAGCATGTGCAAAAGTCATGAGGTAGAAATGGGCACTCTGGAGCCTTTCTTTCTTTCTTCTTCTTCCATTTGGCTGATATCCAGTCTCCTCACCCTGACCAAGAAGTCAGTCTTCCTGTCTGCAGTATATTCAGAGACTTCCCAATCCAAAGTCTGAAGTAGGCATCTCAGCCTGCCCCCAAACCTTTGTGGCACGGTCTCTAAAAGGAGTTCTCCCTGGTAAACAAATCTACATTGTCTGTCCACAGCCAGGAAGTTGCTGATTCCTGGCTTCCCAACATGTCTTCCCCTGCTGACAATCTCCATCATCACTGGAGCTACTGGCAAAACTTCCCCTGTCTCTGGGTAGAGCTCTTTCCCATCTTTCCCCTGGATTCCCACACTGTGAACAGTAACAAGCTGACCACAACAAAGAAAAGCCAGCAGGAATTCATTCTGTCCCTAGTCTCACTGTCCTGACGCACAGTGTCATCTATGGTGAGTGGGCTTTTGGCTGTCTCCTCTTCACCCCACCACCAGGAGGGAGCAGAGTGAGCTGTGATGAGAAGCTGGGGTTAGATCCTAGAGACAGGCAGTTCAGGGATGCTCTTGCAGTTCACCCCACCCTGGACAGAAGCCCAATTGACAGTGGGGAGGAATAAAAGCTCAGTCAGGGCCTTCACAACTTCTCCAGCCTGCCAGGAAGGATCAGGCTGCTGAAAGGACCCATGCTTCAGGCTCTGTTGAAATGAATCCAAGTATATGAATGTATTGATGTTTTAGAATATTGCTTTCTACTTGGCTTAGTCTCTTGACCAGCAGTTCCCAATTTCTATGCTTATATGCAAAACTGGCTATTCATTTGAACAGAAATGGCTTACTGAGCAAACTGAAACAATGCTTAAAGATGCAAAGTGCATCACAGTAACATTGAGCATCTACTTCTTTCTGCCTAGTTTGGGTTTTTGCTTTCCTGTGCTGGAGATCAAACCTGAGGCCTAAAGGACTCTGCCACTGAGTGACATACCCAGCCCCCCAGTGTGCAATCATTTTTAAACTGGGCTGCTACAATATGCACTGTGGTAAGTACCTTCTATGTCTCGCTTTGTTAACAGTCATTACAACAGGGTGAGTCTTAGTCTTCAGCTGAAACAAAGGATGCTCAGAAAGTTAGAGATGCCAGTCCAGTCTCCCATATCTGTATAAGAACCAACACTGGACAGGCTTCTGTGTATTTTAGAGTCTACACTGCTTTTCTTGAAAATCCATACAGAGGTGCTTGAAGGAGAAGCAAACACAAATGAATAATCCATCCTCTTAGAGAGAGAGCATACAGCAGCAGGATCCCAGTAGGCTCCTGGCAGGAAGGTGAACAGGGGTGGGAAGACGTGTGTGGAAAAGATGCAGAGCCAGAGGAGGGCTTGGCTGGCTGTACATTTGTTTGCCTCAGGCTGTCTGAGTTCGCTCTTCTTTATAAGGATAAGATACATAGTCAGCACCTGCAGAGCCTAGCTTCCCATCCTGCCTAGCAACAGGCTGTCCCGATACAGAAACAAACCAGGAAGCAGCAGAAGAAGAAGGGAAGCAAGCCTTTTATAAAAAAGAAAAACAAAAAACAAAAAACCAAGAACTGAAAATTCTCCTCTTATCAGAAGATATAGGGGAATCGACCAAAAGAAACTGGACAAAAAGACATTGGCAATTATGGCAGTGTCAGAATCAGAAGGGTGGAGCAGAGCCCTCAGTTAACTTCTGTATCCATCTATAGACGCATCCATAAGTACGTGGATGTATCTATCCACCCATGAACAACTATGCATCTAAGTAGTTCTTGCCCTCACTGAGCTAATTTTCAAGTGAGGTGTTTCTACATACCACAGTGCAAACTGTGAAATTAAAGAATTAAGGTGATTATAAAGAAATCAGGAGAGGACCAGAGAGGCAGCCAGCAAAGTCTTCCATTTCAAGCACAAAGACCCGAGTTCATTCACCAAAATTTACACTCAAAAAAGAATGTGGATGTGCTTGTGTAATCCCAGCATTGCAGAGGTAGAGGCAGACAGATCTCTGGACCTTCATGGTTAGCAGGCTATACTTAGTGAGTTCCAAGACAATGAGAAATCCTGTTTCACCAGCACTCCTCCACCCCCTAAAATAAGTAGTACCAGAGAAATGACTCCCTGACTCCCATACACTCATGAGTGCAGGCATGCACACACAAGCGTTAGGGTGCTCACACACACGCAGAGTCATGGGAAGACCTCTTGAGGTACTTAAAGCAGAGATGGAGAGAAACAGAGTGTGCATGGGTACTAAGAAGGAAATGCCATCAGTGCATGCGTGCGGAGAGGACAGAAGGCCTGGATGGGTGGCATGCAGAACGCAGAACACAGTGCTGCTGAGACATATCAGATGCCAGATCAGACATAAGGTTTCCACACAAGGGACAGAGCTTATTTTAAACAGTAATGTAAAGCCATAGAGGAGCTAACAAGTAAAGACGTCACAGCCCCCTTTATGCTGTTACTAAAACTGTTCACGCTGTTCCGTTTAGAAGAAATTATAGGCGAGGAGAAGCGGGGTAGAGCTGGAGTCACAGTACGAGTGTGGCTGGGGGGTCAGAGGGTACTGCAGAGGGACACCTAATGATCTGATGATTGGACACACAGGACGTTTGAGAGAGATAATTCAAGGATGACGCTGTGCTTCCCAGCCTGAATTCCCAAGTCACCTGAATTTTGGTTCATTTCATGAAAATAAAATCTCTGGTGAGTCTGTTCTACTGAGCTTTGACCTCTAGCCCCCAGTGTGGTGATAGCAACCAAGAGTGGTTTAATATATTTGATATATTCAATATATTTAATGCTAAGGGACGGAGCACTATAGCAGATCACTATCTTGGCATAGTCATAACCCCTAACAACACAACAGATAAAAGTAAGGATCAGTTTACCCGATCAGACAAATGCAGTGATGTACTTGAACACAAATATTCAACTGCTCTCTTGCCTTCCACTTTTGCTGCAACTTACAAATGAAATCTTAGTTGGAACACCAAAATGGAAAACAGACGAATGGTAAAATTTTACTAATTAAAATTTATACTTTGAGTTCAATTATGACATCTGCCTATGATAAAGTTAATCATGAAGCCAAATGGACCAGCTGAACTCAGACATTTGAGATTAGATGCTGTGATACATCTGTACTCTGCTAGATGCTCCAAAAGAATTCAGTATTTGTTTGTTTTCATGTGTCTGCACTTGCAAATGGAAAAGTTTTCTGTGTTGTTTTGTTAGTAACTCCTGGGACTAAGTGTCAGTTATATATCAGTGGCTGACACATGAGACTATGACTGCCAATGCACAAAAAAAGAGAGCAATGTACCACTCATAACACCTAGGAGACTTGAGCAAGTAGCCTCATGAGGATGATAAGGAAATGGCTCAGCAGCTCAGCAGCGACAGAGTTCTTTCTGTCCTTACATTCTGTCACCACCATCAGGCCATTGTCTCACCTGTAGGGGGCTGAATCAATTAATTTTCTATTGCTGTGTTAAGATACTGTGACCAAGGTAACTTATAAAAGGAGTGTTTAACTTGAGGCTTATGGTAGCAGAGAGTTAGAGTCCATGATGGTGGAACACGGGTGTGCTGGCAGGAACAACTGAGAGCTTACATCTTGATCTGCAAGTTGGAGGCAGAAAGAGCCACTGGGAATGTCATAAGTCTTTTAAAACCTCAAAACCTGTATGCCCTTCCCCAGTGACATTCCTCCTTCAATAAGGCCATGTCGTCTAATCTTTGCCCAAAATTCTACCAAATAGGGACCAAGTATTCAGATATATGAGCCTTTGGGCCCATTTTTACTCAAATTACATGGTTGTGAGCAATCACAATGTCATTTAAAAGTCGGGGTAAAGCAGTAACCAGGACAAAAAGGAGATCTTCCTGCTGTAGATGTCCCAGATCTGCCCCACAGACTCATCTTCCAGAGTTTCACTGGCCTCTGTCTAACAGACAGGAAACAATTTCAAGAATTTTATTAATAACTCACCTGGAGGCTTGAATAACAGTAAAAGAAACATGTTGTAAAATGTAGAATAAATATTCACTCACATAAAAAGTCAGGTCACTCTCTGCTGTTCTCAGTGGCAAAAGAAAATTTTTATCGTCCTTTTTTGAAGTGTGTGCGTGTGCCTGTGGTATATGTGTGAGTGCATGTGGAGTTCAGAAAATAACCTCAGGCATCAGTGGTAGCCTTCCAGATTGTATGAGAGTCTTATGGTTTGGTACTTCCCCCACAGTCTACCTGGCCTGCAAGCTACTGAGGATTCTCCTCTCTCAGTGTAAGTACACCAGGGTTACAGTTTGCTACCACCACACCTCTATATGTTCTGGGGATTTGAACTTATGTACTTGTGTTTTTATATCAAGGGCTTTATACACAAAGCCATCTCCCCAGCTATGAATTTAAAAAAAAAAAAAAAAAAAGCTTTTTCAAGGCAGATTTTCTTTGTGTAGTCCTGGCTGTCCTGAAACTCACTCTGTAGACCAGGCTGGCCTTGAACTCAGAGATCTGCACATCTCTGCCTCTTAAGTGCTGGGATTAAAGGTGTGTGCCACCACTGTGCAGGCCAGCCCTGACTTTTTAAAAGTAGAACCAAGTTTCTTGCCACAAAGTAAAACATACTTTAAAAAAAAAAAAACCCAAAAACCTGTATTTTCCCATCGGCGTCTTCACAGTGCCATTCTGTCTAGCTGCTGTCCCCACAGGACAAATCATTCTCAGATATTGTCTTTTAAGCTTCCAACTCTATTGTCCTTCCTACAAGTCTTCAAAAAGAGCTGACGCTGGAGCTCAGTTGGTAGAGCGCTTGCCTACCATCCAGGCAGCCCTGAGTTCTACTTCTTTGTAGAAGAAGACCCAGTGTGGTGAAATATGCCTGTAATCCCAGCACTTGAGAGGTGGAAGGAGGAGGATCAGAGGTTCGAGGTCATCCTCAGTTACATATTAAGACTGCAGCCATCTTATCTCCAAAAAGAACAAAAAGGAGAAGGAGAGGCCTCTTCAGACTCTTTCTCTACACCCACCTCCAACCGCTAGCCCCACTTTCTTCTGACTTCTACTTCATTAGTACTTCAGTATCACACACACACACACACACACACACACACACACACACACACACCTGCTATTTCCTGGAGGACAGGCAGAGAAAAGGTCATAGACTTGTGATGCGTTCCTCTCACAGATTTCAATTGTACTAAGAAGTACCTCTGCATGTGCAATGGGGGTAACATAAACAATCATCTAACTACATATGTTATAGATTAATTTGTTACCCCATGAGTGAGTTCAGCAATGTGACATCAGTAAGCTTTGTATGAAACACATAGATTTTTTTGTATAGTTTTCTGTAATGTGTAAATGTAAACCTAATTTTTGTAAAGCTAGCAGGATTTTTATGCTTAAAAAAGTGCTCAGAAATGATGGACGAGGTTTTTATTTTGAGGGTTTTACATTTGCATTCTAAATATACAGAGAGAGAGAGAGAGAGAGAGAGAGAGAGAGAGAGAGAGAGAGATTCCATTCTTGAGAGTGGATAAGACCACGACTCATGTCCCTTGAAGACCCTGCTCCCTACCATGTACAGGCTATCTAGAAAGAAGTTCTTTGGGACAATAGTCACATATATCAGAAGCCAGTCCTGAGTGTCCCTGCCACCTTCACATTATGTGTGTGTGTGGGGGGATAACCTATGATGACCCAAGTCATGTCAATAAGCCACAGTTGAGCAGCAGAAAAGGCTCATTTTCAACTCAGTTTTCAGCATCACAGGGTCAAATCCTGGAACCTCCCTGCTGTTCAAAGTAATGACTCAAAGACGAGATGTGATTTCATTCCAATAAGAATTGATATTCCCTGCCTTGGAAACTCTTTAAAATTTCTTTATGTGCTTTCAACTTGAAACACAGACTTCATTCAAAAATAAAGTAGCTATAAAATTTGAGCTTGGTTTGCTTTTAATGACTTTGGGTTTTCTCAGCCAACTGCAGGAATATTGGCCACAAGTGCTGCGCCAAGGTGGTAGCTAACTCCGTAGATGCTCTTCCAGCTCAGTTTGTTGACAAGAGTGAATGAATGATAGTTGGTGTTCTTTTCTTTTTATTACCATTTTCTTTTATTGAGAATACATTCTTTCCTCATAGATCCTAACCTGGCTACGGTTTTCCCTCCCTGTGCTCCTCTAGGTCTCTCCCACCCTCCTTCCACTCTGGACCCACTCTCTTCTATCTCTCATTTAAAAAACAGGCTTTGAAGAGATAATGGGCAAACATAACAAAATAAAATATAGTAAGGTAGCTGGACATGGAGGTTCATGCCTTTAATCCCAGCACTCTGAGGAAGAGGCAGGGGAATCTCTGTGAGTTCCAGGACAGCCAGAGCTGTGACACAAAGAAACCCTGTCTCAAAAAATCAAAACAACAACAACAATAATAATGAATGTAAAGCAAAAACTACCACAGCAACCCAAAAGGAGGGGAAGAGTCCCAAGACAGGCACAAGAATCACAGACCACTCGCTCTCACAGTCTGGAGTTCCATAAAATACTAAGCTAACAGCTATATGTGCAGAGGACCTTGCGTAGACCTGTGCAGGCCCTCTGCTTGCTGCTTTAGTCTCTGTGAGCTCCTAGGAACCTTGCTTAGTTCGTTCAGGGGGTCTTGTTCTCCTGATGTCCTCCATGCTCCCTGCTTCTTACTATTTCTCTGCTACCTCCTCATCGTCTGTGTTCCCTGAGCTCTGAGGAAAGCGAGTTAATGGAGCCTCTCCCTCTCTCTCCTTAATGTATAGGTAGTTTCACCTGTTCCCATCTGCTGCTTGAGAAAGCCTCTCTATGATGACTAAGACACAAATCTAGGAATATAGCAGAATATCATTAGGAGTTATTTTTAGATACATTTCTTAGACCAGTCGTGTTTGGTTTTTCCCCTAGATCTCTGGGCATCCTAGTCTGATTCTTAGACATTCAAGCAATGTCAGGCATGGATTCCCTCTCATGGAGTGGGCCTTAAGTCAAATCAGACATTATTGGCTGTTTCCACAAGTTCTGTGCAACCATTGCTCTAACTTATTTTGCAGACAGGACAGATTGTAGGTCAAAGGTTTTGTGACTGGGTTAGTGTTCACTTTTCTCTTTGGGTAGCCTGCAGATTATCTTCCCACACCAAAAAGACTAGAACATAAGGGTAAGGATCCCATGTAGGCACCAGCTCAATTCCATGTTCAATGAGTTGTGTGGATGTTGTCCTAGGCAACAGGATCTACTTTCAATTTTCAGAAAACAATCTTTTGTCTTAGCATCAGCCTGGATTGCTTGTGGATTTCCATGGGAACCCTTTGGCCAACAACTTGATTGATTACAAGCTAGTCCGGCTGCTGGAAGCCTTGGTTGGCTAAAACCAGATGGCCAGTTGCGACTCCATATCCCCCATTACTAGGCGCCCTCATTAGGATCACCTTCATAGATTCCAGGAAGTTCCCACTACGCTGGATTTCCACGCCACTCTCAAGATGTACCTCCAATTCTAAGTGACTCACTTCTTACTTTCTCTCTCCAATCTACTTCTCCAGTGTACCCATAAAATCTTTTCTATTTTCCCTTTCCAAGGAGATTGAGACATACCTCCAGACCTCTCCTCTTTACCTAACCTGTCAAGGTCTATGGATTGTAACTTGGTTATCATTTACTTAACAGCTAATATCCACTTATAAGTGAATATATACTACATTTGTCTCTCTGGTTCTAGATTACCTCACTCAGGATCAAGCAGGCTTCATCCACAACATGCAAAGATGGTTCAGTATATGAAAATTAGTAAATATATTCTACCATATAAACAAACTGAAAGAAAAAAAAAAACACATGATCATTTCATTATATGTAGAAAAGACCTTTGACAAAATCCTGCATCTCTTTATGATAAAAGTCCTGAAGAAATTAGGGATACAAGACATATCTAAACACAATAAAATCAATTTACAGCAAGCCTATAACAAAAATCAAATTGAATGGAGAGAAACTCAAATCAATTGAGAAAAAGACAAGGTTGCCCACCCTTTCTATATTTGTTCAATATAGTACTTGAAATTTCAGCTAGAGCAATATGACAGCCGAAAGAGATCAGGGAGCTACAAACTGGAAAGAACGAAGCCAAAGTATCATTATTTGAAAATGATATGTTATTATATATAAGTGGCTCTAAAAATTCTGCCAGAGAACTCCTACAGCTAATAAACACTTCACCAAAGTGGCTGCATACAAGAATAACTCAAAAAAGAATTAGCAGCTCTCCTTTATACAAATAACAAATGCACTGAGAAGGAAATAAGGAAACACCTTTCACATTAGCCTCCAATCACATATGTTAGAGTGACTCTACCCAATCAAGTGAAAACTTGATTGATGATAAAAACTTCAAGTCTGGGGTTGGAGAGATGGCTCCGTGGTTAAGAGCGCCGACTGCTCTCCCAAAGGTCATGAGTTCAAATCCCAGCAACCACATGATGGCTCACAACCATCTGTAATGAGATCTGTAATGAGACCCCCCTCTTCTGGGATGTCTGAAGACAGCTACAGTGTACTTACATATAATAAACAAATAAATCTTTTTTTAAAAATTCTTCAAGTCTTTGAAGAAAGAAATTGAAAAAGATACCAGAGATTGGGAAGATCTTCCATGCTCCTATATTGGTAGGAGTAACATAGTAAAAATGGTGGCTCTACTAAAAGCAATCTACAGGTTAAAGGTAATCCCCATCAAAATTTTGACACAATTCTTTTTTTTTTTTTCAAGTTTTTTATTATTGCTTTTTTAAATTATTCACTTTACATCCCCCTCACTCCCCCCTTCCTGGCCACCCCCTCCCACAACCCCTCCCCCTTACCCCAACCCCTTTTCCTCTGAGCTGGTGAAAGATGCCCCCCGCCCCATAACCCTCCTACCCTGGCACAACAACCATCTGTGAGGCTAGATGCATCCTCTCCCACTGAGGCCAGACAAGGCAGCCCAGCTAGAAGAACATATCCCACAGACAGGCAACAGCTTTTGGGATAGCCCCTATTCCAGTTGTTCAGGACCCACATGAAGACCAAGCTGCACATCTGCTACATATATGCAAGGAGGTCTAAGTCCAGCACATGTATGTTCTTTGGTTTGTCGTTCAGTCTCAGAGAACCTCAAGGGTCCAGGTTAGTTGATTCTGTGGTCTTCCTGTGGAGTTCCTATCCCTTAGGGGCTGCAATCTTTTCTCATATTCTTCCATAAGTGTCCCCAAGCTTCATCCATTGTTTGGCTTTGGGCATCTACACCTGTCTGAGTCAGCTGCTGGGTGGAGCCTCTCAGAGGACAGCCATGCTAGACTCCTGACTGCAAGCATAACAGAGTATCATTAATAGTGTCAGGGACTGGTACTTGTCCATGGGATGTGTCTCAAGTTGTGCCAGTGTTTGGTTGGCCATTCCCTCAGTCTCTGTTCCATGCCCTGTACCTGCATTTCTTGAAGATAGGTTAAGTTTTGGGTCAAAATTTTGTAGGTGGGTTGGTGTCCCTATCACCTGGCCACAGGATGTACAGCCTCCCCAGGCTCCCTATCCTCAATGCCCTGAGTCACAGCTAAGGACACTCTCACTGATTCTTGGGTGCCTCCCCTATCCCAGGTCTCCATATCTCCCTTGAGATGCCCCCTACCCTCCCATCAGTTGTGGATTTCCATTCATTCTTATAGCCATCTGCCCTGTCCCTCCCTACACCTAACCTCTAACCCCCACCCACTCTCCTCTTGATCCCCCCTCCCACCCATTTCTCTCCCTCCATCTGCCTTCTATAACAATTTCATTCCCCTTTCCGAGTGAAACTCAAGCATCCTGGCTTGTGCCTTCCTTTGAGTCCAGCCTCCTTGAGTCTGTGGCATGTAGCATGGGCATCTTGTATTTTATGGCTAATATCCACTTATAAGTAAGTGCATACCATGCATGTCTTTTTGGGACTGGATTGCCTCACTCATGATGATATTCTCAAGTTTCATCCATTTGTCTGCAAAAATCATGTCTTTGTTTTTTATAGCTGAATACTGTTCCATTTTGCAGATGGACCACATTTTCTCTATCCCTTCTTCAGTTGCAGGATGTCTAGGTTGTTTCCAGCTTCCAGCTATTAAAAAGTAAAATAATAATAATTTTTTAAAAAAGCTGCTATGAATATAGTTGAGCAAGTGTCTTTGTGTGATGTTGGAGCATCTTTTGGGTATATGTCCAAGAGTGGTATAGCTGGGTCTTGAGGTAGAGCTATTCCAAGTTTTCTGAGAAACCACTAAGTTGATTTCCAGAGTGGTTGAACAAGTTTGCACTCCCAACAGCAATGGAGAAGTGTTCCCCTTGCTCCACATCTTCCACTGCTTGTGCTATCCCTTGAGTTTTTGATCTTAGCCATTCTGACTGGTGGCCAGATGGAATCTCAGAGTTGTTTTGATTTGCATTTCCCTGATGACTAGGGACTTTGAACATTTCTTTAAGTGCTTCTTAGCCATTCAAGATTCCTCTCCAACACAATTCTTTACAGACTTTGAAAGGACAGTTCTCAACTTTAGATGGAAAAAACAAAAACCCAGGATAACTCAAACAATCCTGAACAATAAGAGAATTTCTGGAAGTATCACTATTCCTGACTTCAAGCTGCCCTACAGAGCTATAGAAATAAAGAATGCATGGCATTGGCACAAAAACAGACACATTGATCAAGGGAATTGAATTGAAGACCCAAACATATGCACACCTGATTTTTTATAAGGAAGCCAGAAATATACACTGAAAAAGGAAAGCAGCTTCAACAAATGGTGCTGGTCAAATTGGACGGCTGCATGTAGAAGACTGCAAATGGATCCATACTCATCACCCTGCACAAGATTCAACTCCAAGTGGATCAAAGACCTCAACATAAAACCAGACACAATGAACCTGATAGAAGAGAAAATAGGGAATAGCCTTGAATGTATTGGCACAGGAGACAATAGTGCAGGCATTAGATTAACAATAATCAGTGGGACCTATGAAACTGAAAATCTTCTGTAAGGCAAAGGACATCATCAATAGGACAAAATGGAAGCTTATAGAATAGGAAAATATTTTTCACCAACTCTACCTCTGATAGAAAGATAATATAAAAATATATTTTAAAAAAATATAAGTTTTTTATGTATAAAAAACTTGATACCAAATCTCAAATAACCTCGTTTTAAAATGGGGTATATATCTAAACTGAGAAGTCTCAGTAGAGGAATCTCAAATGGATAAGAACCACTTCAAGAAAATTTCAACATCCTTACCCATCAGGGAAATTCAAAACTACTTTGCCATTCCAACTTACTTGTCAGAATGGCTAAGATCAATATCACAAGTGACAGCTCATGGTGGTGAGGATGTGGAGCAAAGGGAATACTCTTCCATTGCTGGTGAGAGTGCAAACTTACAGAGTCACCATGAAAATCAATATGGCAGTTCCTCAGAAAGTTGGGAATTGATCTTCCTCAGGACCCAGCTACATCACACTTGAGCATATCCATCCCACCACAAGAACACTTGCTCAAGCATGTTCACTACAAAGTTATTCATACTAGCCAGAAACTGGAAACAACCTAGATATTCTTCAACAGAAGATTGGATAAAGAAAATGTGGTACATTTGCAGGTGTTTTGTTTTGTTTTGTTTTGTTAAAAAAATGTCATCATAAAATTTGCAGGTGAACAGATGGCACTTGGCAATGTTCTTTCCAAAAGCTG
Organism: Rhynchomys soricoides; assembly: GCA_019843965.1. Taxonomy (NCBI): domain Eukaryota; kingdom Metazoa; phylum Chordata; class Mammalia; order Rodentia; family Muridae; genus Rhynchomys; species Rhynchomys soricoides. The sequence goes on along the minus strand of JADRCH010000015.1, from coordinate 2,998,953 downwards.
CTCTGAACCCCAGCTTTCCCTGTGCCCTGGTCCTGCTCTGTTGCTAGCCTTCCTAGCCAAGCCACTTGGCACTCCTGAAAGCTCTGTCTTCCTTGCCTCTTTGTGGCATCTCAGGCAGAGCAAATGTGCAATGATTGGCTACCTTCCATGTGTGTAACTGCTCTGCTTCACTTGATCCCACAGTGCACTGAGTTCTTCTTAGTTCCCTGGATCGTGTCTCCAGCCCAAAAAAGCAGTAGAACCACCTCCCAGCATTTCCTACCCTTTATCAATATGAAAAGTGAACATTTCCTACCCTTTATCAATATGAAAAGTGAAATGTTTCCTTACTTTTGCAACCGTATGTCTTGCTGACTAGAGTTCATCAATAAATTACGACTCTGCTCATAGTTTGGTCCTTAACTTGATTCTTGTTTACTTAATCCTCTCCGTATGGGTTCTTAGCACATCAAAGAGTGGTGAAATTCAGCATGGATTATCATTAGCATGCTTTGGGGAGAAAACCAGATCCTAATGGTTTGAGCGATGAGCACAGTGTTGGCCTATAAAATGATTAGGACATTATTTTTTATTTATATACATTTTTACTACTTTTCTAAGTTATTATACAAAATAGTGTTTCAGTGCGATGTTTTCATACATATAATTATATTGTGCTCTAATTCATCCTCCATACTTACTGCTTTCCTATAGTTACCTCTTGCTGGTCACTCAATCCCTTCAGCATTTATGACACATGCATTCTATAACCCCCTACCTCCGTTACTCACTCCTCACTTAAGATCTCTTCCTCCCCTTTCATGGTCCCCTTCCTGCTTTCAAACACACACACACACACACACATCAAACCGAGGTTCTCCATGAGAAAACGTACACACTATTTCTCTTTCTAAATCTGGTTAAACAACTCAACAATTGCCAGTTCTGTCTATTTCCTGAGAAGCTATAATTCCACACTTCTTTATGGCTGAAGAATATCTATTGTGTGTTTGCTCCATTTTCATTAAACATTCATTCTCTGATGCTTTTCACAGTCTGGGAATACTGTAACAATAAGCACGGCTGTATATGTATCTTTGTGATATGCTGATTTAGAATCCTTTGGCCTGAAACTGCTAGGACTCAGATTAGGGTTGGGGGTAGGGACAGTTTCAAAGAGAGAGAGGGAGAATGCCAAAATTCACAAAGATGGTGGCTGGACAGCTGAAAGTTGTAAAGAAAAGGGTCAAATAATAGAAAGGAAACGCAGCTAAACACAGCAGAGGTCAACATACCCAGTGGGGAGAGCATACAGAGAACTCCTCTGAAACGTAGGTCAGGTTATCCCAGTGGGGAAAGCCTGGCCAACCTCCGGACACGCCCACAGCTCCCAGGAGCCTCAAAACCAATTGCAGTTTTAGGGAGTGATTCCTCCAAAGGATAGGTCAGAAGTTTAAAGGAATCCCACCCACTTTGTTACGCTGTATGACTGACAGGGAATTGGCTGGGTTCCCTCTTGAGAAGAAATCTACTGTTTAAAACTGAGCTACCCTGGAAGTTTCAAAACAGGAAACAGTGAGAAGTTGGGGGCGCTGGATTTAATCTGTCACCATCCCTGGGTGAGAGAAAATTCCAGCAGCAGTTGTGCAGAATGGGCGTGGAATGTTCTGACAAGTCTTAAGTGCAGGCTGCAGGAGGCAGTGATGCACCAAGGGAAGAGCAACGCCTCCCTGGATTGCCAGGGGCAGATCACATCAGCTGACTGAGGCTGGAGGCTGATGGCTGGAGCCACCTACCTGCTGGTGACTGCTGTAGAGCCTGAAAGACTGACTCCCCATGGGTCTACTTGACACCTCATAGCTATATCCCTCCAGCTGAATTATGTACTTAGAGGTCTTGAATGTACAAAGGCAGGCCCTCCAACTGTACAGATCTCAGCTCCATGGTTGCTTCCCACACTCTTAACACAACTGAGACATCTCTCCCTTCCCCTGCTAGAAAAGGAGCCATCCAGAAAGTAGAAACTGGGAGAAGCTGGGAGAGTGGAGAGAGACACTTCCTAGCCCACAGACTGCAACTCCAAGTGTGGCCAGCAGAGGCCTCTAGCGTGCAAAGAGAGGACAGTGCTAAATGAAGACCCCACTGGTGGACATCAGACATTGTCCATTACTAGCAGAACATCAGCATGAGCCATAGAGAGGGCACGTTCACACAGGTGCTACTGGTCCTCCTTCCTCCCACACATGCATCAGGCAGTCTCTAGTTTCTAAGAATCCAGGAAGAGGCTACTCCAACAGGACCGATTTGCCAAGGTGCCCCTTTCTTTCCCTGCAGATGCCACTTTCTGCAGTAGTTTTGCTTTTCTCTTTTAAAGCTATATTTTACTCCCCTTCATACATACAAATAATTTTAAGCAGTTTTCATTGCTATGCATCCTTTTCTTCTCATTTTTCTTGGTTGACTTCTGTGTTTTCTCCCTTGATTTGTCGTTTGTTTGCTTGGTTGTTGTTGTTGTTGTTGTTCATTTGTTTGTTTGTTTCATTTGGGGTTTTTTTTCTCCACAAGTAGAATTCAGACTTAATCTGATTGTGGATTTTTGGTTGTGCCTGTTTTTGTTGTTGTTGTTGTTGCTGTTTTGTTTTCTTTTGTTTTTAATTATATTTTTAAATTATCTTTTTAACATTTAATTTTGTTCTCACACTTTCTCATTATTAAGGATTGGTCTACTTTTGTTTGTTGATATTTTAGAATCTTTTCTAACCTCTTGGCTCTGCTTCTTTATTCCTTACCCCACATAACATTCTTCCTCACGCCTTCCTCGATTTGCCTTTGCTTTCTCTTCTGTTTTTCTCCTTCCCTTAATTCCTTTCTATACGATATTGATATTTATATTTCAATACTTTCCATACGTAATTTTAAGATATATTCTTACTCATGTGGATGTGGAGAGTCCAATCTCCCGGAACTGAGAACTTAAAATTGCTTGTGAACAGCCTGGCATGGGTGCTAGGAACTGAATTCAGGACCCATAGGGGACAAAAGTAAGTGTTATTAAATGCTGAGTCACCTGCGTTATTAAATGCTGAGTCACCTCTTAAGCTCCCCCAATGCTTTCTAACTTCACAGCACATTTTACTTTAGGTTTCTCCTCTTCAAACTCGTGGTTACTTGTGATTGAACTTTAATAAAATATAGGTATGTTTCTGTATCTTACCTGGTCTGTTGGTGGTGATGCGATAACAGTTGCTTTCTCCTCGTTGAATGGTGCTAGGAATTGAGCCCTTAATAGTAGGCTACTCAATAAAAAAGCATTCCTCAGATGAAACTGGGAAAGACAGCCACCTTAATGGATGTGCAAATCATAACACAGAAACACACGGAACATGGAAAATTAAGGCAATACCACTCCTCCAAAAGACCATAATTCTCAACTGCTGGATTTAAATATTCCAAAATAGGTAGAAATGATGGATGAAGAGTTTAAGTTTTCTAATAATAAAAAAAGATCAATACTCTTAAATAAGGCAAGAACAAGCAGAAGAATTTAATCTAAGACCTTGAGAAGAAAACCAGCAACACAGAAGAAAAAGTGTAGAAAAAGGAAAAAAAAAGTATAAAATAAAAAAATCTGAAATATGGGAAGAAAAGTTGACAACATGGAAGAAATATGTATCAAAAAAACTGTTAAAAAATAGAAATTCTGGAAGTAAAATCTCTTTAAATCTGTGGGGGAAACACAACAGAAAGCTTTACTAAACAGAAGAAATAATAAAGGATGAGGAAATAGGAAATAAAATAACAATACTATAAGCCATGAACACAAAATTCAGTAAACACTGAATTTGATGTCTCATAACTCTGGATACAAACAAAGTAGCCAGGGAGGGGTGAGATGGCTCAACAGGTAAAGACTTTTGTCACCACTAACTATTAGTAAAGGCAACTATTGATCAAGAAGATACAATTGCAAACATATCAGACTGAATGTTTAAGTTCCCAGTGGCATAAACAATTAAGGTGCATGAAAAGTAAGATAGATCCTGATAGAATCACAGTGGGTGACTCCAATATGCAACTTTCATCTTTTCACAGGTATTGCTAATTAAAAATAAACAAAAATAAACTTCAGCGTTTAGGTACACATGGACTTAACAGATAACTGCAGAATCCACATCCAATAGCTGCAGAATGCACATTTCTTTTTCAGCAACCCATAGAGCTTTCTCTGAAACAGTGCACGTGGCCACAAAGAAAATATTAACAAATATAAAAGAATGGAAATCATTTATGGTATCATATATCAGATTATAGTGGCAGAAAACTAGAAGAAAAACAACAACCACAACAACAAAAAAGCTATGAAAATACCTGGAGAGCAAACAGTACACACTTGAGTAAATTACATCATTGATGAAATCAGAGAGGAAATTAAAGTTTTCTAGAATCTAATGTAAATGAAGGCACCTCTTTACCAGCACCTTTAGTATCTAGGTAGAAGAGCTCTTAAGGTATGGTTTATAGCTGTGCATATACACACTTGGCTGAAGGATATAGAGATATCAATCTCAAATTGACTCAAAACTTCCTCCTTGCTGGCTACCTTTCATAGAATCCTAAAAGGCTGTGGAGACTGCTGTGGGTCGAGGGAGACATTGACAGTCTCCCAGTGTTGGACTCTGAATGCTAAAATGACAACCTGCTGGCAAGATGCATCCACTGACACACTACTGGGATGACTCTTCTAAGGTGAGCAACTGTTTGCTAATTAGTTTGAGATCTGCTCTATGGGAGGGAATTTCCTACTGGGACTGCAATTCTGCTGAAAAGCCCATGGTGATGGAAATCATAGGCCTTAGCATGGAACCTGTATTAGTACATAGCTAAATAGTTTCACTCAAATTGCCTTCTTAATATTTGTGTTTATACCAACAGCACCCGGGCTGTTCCCAACCTCTGTCAGGAAATCTTTCTCCAGTGGGCTGTAGTTAACAGAGTGGTTCATATCGAGTCAAAGTGCTAAGAATAAAAGACCAAGTGGTTAACCCTACATGGGACATTTATACCAAGCCTAACACAAGTCCCAGGGAGCATGAAGGAAGATGAGGCTAGAGGAGTACAAGCTGTGTGATGAAAGAATGCTGTAAAATGTTACGTCATGTCTGACATGCTACTCTCAACAGCTAGGGTTAACTGTACAAGACCTGTTCAAGATCAAGCCGATCCAAATTATGGCGTAGATGGGATATACGATCTTCAGGTTCTGACTGTTGTTGAGGAACTATGGACAGTGAATAGTTATTGGGGAAGGTGGAATCATTCATTTTTGAATATTTGGTGACTGATGGGATTCCCATGCCACTGTACATGGCTCCAAACCCATGAACATATAGGCAACACTAACTGTGAGTTACAAACAGAAAAGATATGAACTTGGGGGGGGGGGCAGTTTGTGGAAGATAAAAGGAAAGTTTGAGGTGGAAAATGTGAGGGGAAATAGATTTTTCATTGCACACATGAAATTCTCAAGAATAAAGAAAAATAAAACAAAAAACTCTTCATCTGAAAAAAATTAGAAATAACCTAAAATAACCTGATGATCCAACTCAAGGTCTTATAAAAACAAGAACAAGCTTACCCATAAAGCAGTGCATAGCAAGAAATAACAGCTATTGGGGCAAAAATTAATAAAACAGAGAGTAAAAAGACAATATATAGACTCAACCAAACAGACAGTTCTTTGAAAAAAATCACCAAGATTGACTTACCTGTGGTGGTCTGAATAGGATTGGCCCCCATAGACTCACGTGTGTGAATGCTTGGCCCATTGGAAGTGGCCTTTTTGGAGGAAGTGCATCACTGTGGAGGCAGGCTTTGAGGTCTCATACTTTCACACCCTCCTTCTGCTGCCTCTAGAATTCTCAGCTACCTCCCCAACATCATGTCTGCCTGCATGCCACCATGCTTCTTGCCATGATGACAACAGACTAAACCTCTGAACTGTATGCCAGCCCCAGTTAAATGTTTTTCTTAATAAGAGTTGCTGTGGTCATGGCATCTCTTCACAGCAATAAAACCCTAAGACCCCTATCCAAGCTAACAGAGAAAGAAAAACAAATTGATTAAATTAGAGGCTGTAGCAGATTCCAGCAAAAACCAGAGGCTCATTATTAGCAAATACTTGGGAAAATATTCCACAGAACTGGAGAATCTGAAATAAACTGATAAACTGTTTGTCACATATGACCTACCAAATGTAAATCAAAACTATATAGAAGACTGAAACAGTTCCATAACAAGCAAAGAGACTGAAGCAGTAATAAAACTTCCCTGTTCCAACTGTATAAAAAGTTCATTAAGTTGTATAGACTTTGGATCTAATAAAATTTACTTCTTTGCACAATGTTTATGATAGTTTATAAAATTTTAAAAGCCCTTCCAACAAAGAAGAGCTGATGTGTAAGATTTACTGCTGAATTCTGCTGACCTTTGAAGAACACCTCACATCAATGCTCAAGTTGTTTCATAAGAAAGAAATGAACACCACCAAACCTGTCCTATGAAGCCATTGTGAACTTGATATCAAAATTAACACTGAACACAATAAAACAGAAAACTGTAGGCCAATTTCTCTGATGAACATAAATGAAAATTTCCTAGTAAAGTTCTCAGAAATAGAATTCTCAAAACACATTAAGAAGAAGAGAATCCCAATCATGATAGATGAGGAAAGAAAGAGATCAAGTAGATTTTCATGCCAGATGTACAAAGGTAAATGGATCCACATATGGAAATCATAAAGAAAACCCAGCACAAACATATAATTATCTCAATAGACGGGATGCTAGCTGTTTTTCTCATTGCTGTAACAAAGTACCTGATAACAACAATTAGCAAAGGTTTATGTTGGCTTACATTTCCTAGGGTTACAGTGCATAATGGAAGGGAAGGCATGGCAGCAGGATCAGGCAGCAGTGTGTCACATCTCAGCCACAGTTTGGAAGTGAACGGAGATGAGTGCTGCTGCTCTGCTTACTTTCTCCTTCTTCTTCCAAGATCTCAGCCCATGGAACAGTGATACCTGAAACTAAAGTCGGTCTAATCACCCCAATTAGCCAAATCAATAAAATCTCTCACAGACAGTCCTCAGAAGCTTGGCTCCTAGGTGGCTCTAGATCCCGTCAAATTGACAATATTAGTCATAGAGCAATATTAATGTCTGAAAAGGACATTCATTCAAGCCCCTAAATAAACTAGAAATGGGAGAAATCTCAACATCATGAAAACAATACACAACAAAACTGTAGCCAGCTAATGTTATATCGAATAAGGAAGGTTATGAAAGCATTTCTTCGAATATCAGGAGCAAGACACGGTTTGCCTGCTCTCTCCACTCTTACTCAGTAACATGCTTGTCGCATCAGCTAGAGTAATGAACAGACAGGAAAGAGATAGAAATGGGGAAGATGTAGGATCCAAATTATCCCTATGTAGACGCAGAAGAGGTCTGAAGGGAGCCCCAGGTGAGGGTGGGGCCAAAGGGGGTAATTGAATTTTCATTTATAGTTCAATCACAAATGGTTACTTAAAATGTTTCCAAATATATGCGATAATGTCATAATATTATATACTAGAGAGTAAACTCAGAGTGGAAGGAATATGGGTGGTGCATGTCACAACTCACTATTTTCTTATGAACTAATAACCTAATCACCTATATAAAGGGGGATTAAGAAACGTTTAGCATTGAAATACACAAAGGTACAAAGATACTAGAAAATTTTGTTTATCACCAGATAATGTAATCAACTAAAGCAATCTTTACCAAATAATCATAAAACCCTCATGGAAGGGCTATCACTATGAATACTTCCTAATTAAAACCATCAGGTCCAGTTTTGGCCCTTTTCCATGTAAATCAAATATGATAGAAAAGTAACAAGTCCATGACCCTTACCGGTTCAAACACCATTGTCTATAACTTCCAAATCCACTATCTTACTTGTCTATTACAAATAAAGCTATCATGCTTTATTGGCGAGAGATAGAGAAACACGAATTTGCAATCTTCTGTGTAATCCAAACAAAACAGGCATAAATCTCCACTTCACTATCACAAAGCTAAGAAGTTGACCTGTCCTTATGATATCTAAGCTAAGGGTTAGAGAAGTTGACCTGTCCTTATGATATCTAAGCTAAGGGTTAGATTGGAAAATCCTCCTTGGTGGCTGTGTACACACACACACACACACACACACACTCTCACACACATGCACGCACACACTCAAATACACACATACACACACACACACACACACAAATGCAAAAGACAGAAAGAGAATTGTTCAGCCATCCACCACACTCCCTGAAAAGAAACACTGACAAATAAATCCGACTTCTAGGGAAACAGAAAAACCATTTTGCTATAATAAATGGCTAGTGACTTCACAGCCAAACTGCTGAAAGATCAGGGATAAGGATGTCCAACAACTGAGTAGCAACTGCTTTGTGCTGAAACACTGAACCCTGAGCCCTTCCCCTGACCCCCACCCCAACCCGGATAGAGCTGGTTGGTTGGTTGGTTGCTTTTTTTAACTACATATTCCTGATAGGAATAAAGACTTGCCAGTCCACTGACTAACAAAGACAAGTGCTTAAGTGGCCTAATTACATCTGAAGTGGAGAATCACCCTTACAGGAAAGCTAATGCTTTTTGTCAACAGAGGAAGATCCAACCATTCATTTCTCTGATAATGATTTGGTTAACAAGCCAGGAAATACCTTTACAATCAAGTGTGCTCTTGATTCATAGCTGCTGTCTAAAGTAAAATCTGTTTCCCCAGCCAGCAGGGGGAAAGCCTTAGCAACTTGGACAGCTGGCAAAATAAAACATATGCTCCAGATGCAAGATTAAAAAAAAAAAAAAAAAAAAAAGATTTCTAAAAGTTTTCAATTGAAGATGATAGTCTTTGCAAAATAAACAGATGAATACGTTTTCAAGCTGCAAATAACACTGGTCACCTACTGGTGGGAAACTCCCCTTTGCCCAGCAAGGAGCTTTGGTAAGGGGGGGGGGTAATAGCTGGCTAAAATTAGAAATGCTGAGTCAACCCACCAGCGCTCAGTGCTCCAAGACAGGAAATCAGGTCTTCACTTTTAGTGGCTTAAAAGCAAATGGTTAAATAGATTAAAGTTACAGAAGGTTAACCAATTGCTGTGAAAGAAGGAAAAGCATCTTAAAACTAACTTCTGTTCTCTTTAAAATAAACTCCTCTCAGAATTATTCTGTAGAGAATCCCCGTCTGTAAAATAAATGGCTCTCACCTTGTGCATGGAATATCAAGTATGGACCGCCTTCCTACTGCTGGACTTCCCAAGATAAAGAAACCATCATTACCATGATGTGGAGGCGAGATTGTGTTCAGCTATTTGGAAGTACCGGCTTTGATGAGTTCCTTTACACTTGTTCATGGACAGTGAACAGAGAGATGTCGTCCCAAGATCATAGATCGTGGATCGTGGCTCTTCATTGAGGCCATCAAGGAGAATGTCAGGGGCTGACAGACGGTCTTCTTTTTCTTTTGATAGGATATTGAGGTATTTGCCGTGGGACTCGTTTTTTGTTTTTTGGGGTTTTTTTTTGTCTTTTTTTTTTTTTTACTGGATATTTACTTTATTTACATTTCAAATGTTTTCCCCTTTCCAGGTTTCCCCTTCGGAAACCCCCTATCTCATTCCCCCTCCCCTGCCTCTATGAGGGTGCTTCCCCACCCACCCACCCACTCCAGTCTTCCCTCCCTAGCATTCCCCTATACTGGGGCATCAAACCCTCTTGGTGGGACTCTTAAAGCAGAAAGAGGATGGTAAAATCTCATCCTCCCACGGGATGCTTGTTAAAACAACAACAACAAAACATTTCAAATTCACCTGAGAAGAATCATGCCATGCGGACTCCCGAGTTAGAGTCAAAACATATTTGCAGAGCACTGGCCACAGGTTCTCGCCAATGCTCCCTTCCCAAACCATCTGGCCATGCGACCCTTTTCAGTTGTAACAACCAGTAACTGTTCAAGTAAGACACTCTAGAAAATAATTGACCTAATTAAGAAAGTCTTCAGAGTGTACAACTGCTTTGTTTACTTAACAAAACAAAAACAAAATACAGAGACCTAGACATTCAAGGAGTTTCTTCAAGTTCACCCACTGACTGAACCCAGGACTTGATCTGTCTGCCACAGTCCTCCATTGTGTGACCCTCAGAAGCATAAACTGTGAAGAAGGAACCTTTCCGGGTTTTTGCCACCAGCAAACAGTAATGCTGAGGAGTATGGGACAATGCTTTTCCCTTGAGAATCGGGAATATCACAAAACCAGTCCACACACTTAATTTCCAATCTAGCACCTCTCTTCTGTAAAGAAATGCTGGTATCCTCATCAGGTGTCTTCACAGCTTAGGTTGGTTAACCAGAGAGTGTGGTCGGTGCCTGGCTGGCCCTCAGTGTCACTCGGGAAAGTTCTAAGAATAGAACCTGCTGGAACACAGCAGTTTGACCCCTGGACTGTCTCTGCCTTGCTAGCAGACATCCATCCTGGTCACACCTGATCAAGTGCTATTCAGCTGTGGAAACACACAACCTCAAAAGGTCAAATCTAGGCTAAGAGGTTTTACTCAAAATTAACTTAGGGAATTAAACACAAGTGTTTTCTCAACCTTTGGGTTAAATGTAAAGCCACAAAGTTTATGTCGTCATTTTAGATCCATGTTTCTTTTTCCTCTAGAAAACCACTTTCTGAGAGTCACACAGTTAAAGCTCACCAAAGTGGCAGGACCCTCACTGTCTGGGTCCTTTTCTTCCCTACTTACCCTTCCTGCTTGATCCAGTCCTCAGTAGATTCATTTATTCCTTGTAACTATGTTGTCAGAAGTTCAAATTTTGTCTGAATTTTAGTTGTAAGGCTTCCTATTATCTTTATTCACTGGGTATCTTGGGGCCTGTGTTCACAACTGCAGTCCCTCCTGGTTCTTACCCACGAGTGGCCAGAATCTAAAACCAGATTATACCAAGGAAATCCCAGCCTGAAAACCAAAGGCTCACCGTCTAAACCCACAAACTTATGAGCTGTTTCAGGAATCCAAGTAGATGTGTCACTAGAAATCTTCCTGGGCTGATACCGACAAGGGATCTAAATTCATTTCCTAACCATCCTTTGTCCTGTGTGCAGTGGGGAAAATTGTCTTCTGAGAGGGAAGCTTCACTGTAGTAATGCTACAGCCATGAAGGGCATAGCTGTTTCAGGCTATGATCGTGGATTAGGTAACCCACAAAGCTATGAGCAGCCAAACCCCAGCAGGGCTTGCCCTCCCTTCTATGCAGTTCCAATCCTTTCTCTTCCTTTAAACCCAAATGTATTAATTTCCACAGGAAACAATGGTTCAAACAAGACAGCACCAGTTTGATCCTTTGTCTACTTGTGCTTACCTCAGCAGCATAGCAAACTTTATTCATTTACTTAGTTCCTTATTCACTGAATTTAACTTCAAGTTAAATGTGTCACAAAACAGAGCGAGTTCTAGCTCCATTCTCTAACTCACTTACTGTGTCCATTTAGGAGGAAAAATAATTCATTTTTCCCGGTAAATATTTAAATAAAAAAACCTGTCTGCCCAAATGGATCTATCAAATTGACCAACTGTAGAGTCATAGATGGATTCATCACACACCAGGAAAAGAATCTATAAATAAGCCTGAATTGTTGTACTCGTATGATTCAAAATAGAGGATTTTTCATTAATGACTTTGTTGCTTGGAGATCACACAGTTTTCAGTTCCTGGGTTAGGTTTCTCTGCTGCAGTTCTTGGAGTCTGAATATGATTTTCATCCTAGTGTAACATTATTGGTTTAAGTGGTTGCTTGTATATAGACCGTAGTGTCAAACTGGAAGCCATTCTCAACAAGCTATCCAGTCAACGGAGAAAGGGAATCTTTGCTTAGTAAAACTGTAGGGCTCTCTGAGCCTCACTGGTAACAGCAAAGTTGAAGCCTCTCTGTCCCATGTCTCTAGAGAGATCAAAGGACCCAGGAAGTAGAACCTCCATGGTGGCCATCCCTGGAGCCTTGATGTAAAAGTGAGCTTGAGAAGCCCAAACTGCTGAACTTGTCATTTCCCAGCAGAGGGTTTGGGATGAGAAGGAGCTTGTGAGTCTGTGGTTGAGCTAGAAACACTTAACTTTCATCAACCCCACTTCTGCATCCACTAACCAGTACCTCAGCCCCCTCCCCCATGTGTCCAGCTTGTGTTTGACTTCTAAAGGAATGGTCCCCTTGGAAAACCCAGCTCCCCTTGGTTGCAATCAAGGGAATAAGGAGAATGTGACTTATTCCTGCTCTGAGTATATTTCTGAGATGGTGCCTTCTTCCGAGAGACCAGTGACAGGGGAGGCAGAAGTGGGTAGAGGAGTGTCCCAAAAGCACCTCTAGTAAAAGTAAAAATAGACCCCTTCTGGTTTATTTGTATTGTATGTCAGAAGATTAACTGTCTGTCTCTAATTCAGTCTTTTTCTCTAAATGTGAGAGTCTGAAGCAGATTCCATTGCTCTTGGAATCTGTGTTGACAGCACAGATCTAAGAGGCCAATGTTCCAGCACTCCCTCCAACCAGCTGCCTTTGATTCCTGTTTCACATGACAGAGAAGTAACTAGGCTTGGACTCCCTCCGTTTAATTCACCCATTTCCCCATTGGACTGAGCATACTCATCCTCAACCTTTCCCTTCCCCCAATATTGTGTGAAGTGCCCTCTGTCCCTTATCAAACTGAATCCTGGTCCAATTGCCTTCTGCCTTCTGGAAACCTGTACTCTGAATCTGCCCCTTTCCCCCAAATCTTCTCTTGTAGCCTTTAATTAAAGGGCATGGACTTTGGATATTTTCTGTAAAAAACCATCTATTTGGGGTCTAGGATACAACTCCTTGCCTAACATAGGTTAGACCCTGGTTCAATTCCAGCATCACAAAAGCAAGGCAGGTTTACTTCCGTCTATCCCAATAGCTAGCAGTTTATAAACTCGCATGTAGGCTTCTTTTCCACACCTTTTTCCCCCTTGAATAGCCCTTGACCTGGTTCTTGTAAAAACTCAGGTTACCAAAAACCTCTGCATTGGAAGGAAGATGCTTGATTTATTTCCTGTAGCCTTCCCTCTCCTGACCTGGATGGAGTCCTCAGCATTACCTAAAGTTGCTACCACCTGATCTACCACTGAACACAGAACCGTGTGGTTCACGCAAGGAAATACCCTTCCAAAGCTAGATTCCAAAGTTTACTTTCTCTCTCTCCATGATGTTTTCATATCTCTTTGCATCCCACACTCCAGGTCAACAAAGTAGGTACCCTTCTTTGCACTAAAGTACCTGCTCCCTTGGACATGTGATAGTGCTAATACTCGTGGCTACTTAACTACTACCTTCTCTGAGAGATGCAACTGTGTCCCATTTGTGTTTGCAGTCTTACTACGCAAAAGGACACTCAAGGCATAGTAGGGACACTCAAAAAGTTGTTTGATAAAAAAATAAAATACCATACATAAAATCTGGATTTCTTATAAGCACCACAAACCAACGTGCTAAAGATTAGCGAGGATTTTTAGGGGTCCTACGGGAGAGGTCATAGCCCGGGCCGCAGCACCAGGTAAGGAGATAGCATGATTTTTAAATTGCACACAACACTACCCAGGCAGTAAGAGCATTTTATCAGTCAACACAAACACTGAGCAAGAATAAGAGACTACTACTAGTCTTTAAAATGAACAAATGCTGTGTCTACCCTGAACAATCTACACATGCTTGGATTTCTGGGATGTGGTGTCTGTCTATATCAGGAGACCTGCATAAAGGATATTTTCATTCTCTAGTGACAAGAATCCACTAGGTGCCATGGCTGGCTAGGGTGATATCTAAGAGATGTACTGGAATAACTGGATAGTATAAGGTGAGAATCCCAGAAAAGACTGCTCGTATTCCTCAGGAAAACTTCAATGCACAATGACTCTTCAAACTATGAATCTCTTGTCTTTCAGGGCCTGAGTGACGTCACTCTGGATAACTGCATTTATGACGTCATTTTTCTTAACAGGTTAATAGTATTCCGTTTGTAACCACCACATTTTTGTGATCTATTCATGAGCTGATGGACACCTTGCCTGTTTCCAGTTTCTGACGGTTGTGACTAGAACAGCCGTACACAGGAATGAGCAGGCATCTCTGGAGTAAAATGAAGAGTCTTTGGGGAGTTTACAACTGGATCATATGGTAGATCAACTTTCAGCTTTTTAAGGAAACTCCACAATGATTCCTAAAGTGGCCGTACCAATTTATTCTCTCACTTGCAATGGATGAGTGTTCCCCTTTACCTCATCCTCACCAGCATGTGCTGCCATTTGCTTTGTCAATCTTGCCCACTCTACCTGGGGTAAGATGAATCTTAGTTTCAATTTGTACTTCCCAACAATCTCACCCAGCTTTAAACACTGCAAGCTCTAACAATGATCTCACTATGAGATACATCCACTGGTGTAATAGTGACAAACCGCATAGGAATAACCAACCACTTTCTTAAGAATTGCATTTAAGGCCCTCTCCAGAAGATTGAACCCATACCTGATATTGTTAATGAGGCCAAAAACCTGAGGCCAGATAGGTCATAAGTTTAGGGTAAATCCTACTTTTAACGTTCTACTAAATACATATAGCAGCAAAAGACTCTTAATAACTTATTGTTATACCCATTAATCAGTCCATTGCCCAGGCCTAGGCAGAGAAGCTACTTTAGTATATGACGATTAACACAAAAATCTACAACTGGACAGCATGCAGACAGGAAGTACATGCAGACAGGAAGAGAGTAGAATGCTCTGCCCTGAATGGGATGTCTTCATCAGACCCCTTTCTACAAGGCTCATGAATCTATCTATGCAGAAGAGGAAGCTGAAAGATTGTAAGAGCCAGAGGTGGCAGATGATTAAAAGTAAAAAGCATTTCCCAGACACAGCAATACAGATGCACATATGGCCCCATAGAAACTATGATAGCATGCACAAGACATGTACAAGAAAAAGTTCACTGTGACAGAAGGGGATTTGGCACAAAATCCCACCCTTAGCCAAGAAGCCATCCACAGAAGATAGCTACTTGAAGAGTGAAAACCAGTTTTCTACAATGCAGTGACACTTGGAATATAAAGCATGCTCCAGGAAAGATCCAGGGCTTGGATTATTGGAAGGACACAATTTGTACTTCATGTTTGTGTTGGCTTTTTAATTTTGTTTTTGTTTTTATTTTAAGAAGCAGAAACAACATAACAGTGGATGAGTAGAAAATCTAGGAGGAGCTGGGGGACAAGAAAGAGTATTGTAAAAATAGAGCGCATGAAATTCTCAAATAATAAATTAAAAATATTATATATTATATATGTGATGGCTATTGTTGCTTGTCAACTTGACTACATCTGAAATTAACTAAAATCCTAATAACTGGGCACACCTGTGAAGGATTTTTTTTCTTAATTAAATCATTTCACTTTTAATCTGAATCTTTGAGGTGGGAAGATTGACCTTTACTGTAGATACTTTAAGGTGGGAATATCCACCCTTAATCTGGACCACACCTTTTTCTAGCAGGCTACATAAACAGCATGAAAGAAGGAAGCTCGCTCTCTCTCTCTCTCTCTCTCTCTCTCTCCTTGCTTGCTTGCTTGCTTGCTTGCTTGCTCTCAATAGCAGGTCCATTCCTTCACTGGCATTAGAGCCTCCTTATTTTGGTGTATAATGAAGACCAGCTGAGACATCCTGACTCATGGATGGAGTAACTCCTGGATTCTTAGACCTTCTGTCAGCTGTTGTTGGACTAGCCAGACTATAACCTGTAAACCATTCTAATCAATCCCCTTTCTATATAGAGAGAGATTCATTCTATAAGTTCTATTCCTCTAGAGAAGCCTGACTAATACAATATTTATATATGAATCAAGATGACAGGATCTATTAACTGAGTTTTAAAGAACCTCCTACACAGACCAGAAATAGCTTTACAGTCTTTCCATCTCACCTTTTTGCCTAATGATAATTTCTAAACAAAAAATCAGAAAGTCTATTAACAAATCAAGGATCAATTCCTGGGGACCAAAAGAGCCCACCCCAACCCTTCCCCTCTGGCAGCTAATTTCCTGCCCCCAAACCTGTTAATTCTAGTTTAAGTGGCAAATCTTCCCACCTCTTTTTTTCAAGGGGGAAAGCCTTGTCTAACCTCAGCGGGACAGGATGTTCCTAGTCCTTCAGTAACTTGATTGGTACTCAGGGAGGAGATGTCTCCCTTTTCAGAGGAGAATGGGGAGGTGGCAAGGGAGAGGGGCTATGTGGGGGGGGGGGGACTGGGAGGAGGTGGGACTTTGATTGGAATGTAAAGTAAGTAAACAAAAAAATTAATGGGGAAAAAAAGAGGGGTAGACACATAGAAAACGTATTTCCTTATCTTGCTATTACTAAAAGAAGAAAAGAAAATAAGAAAATTGAAAAGCCAGCTGGTATAGAAGGCAATGCAGAGAGCAACAGAGATGGAAAACCACAGAGCTTTAGCTTCCCAGAGAAAGTCAGTCGGGAGGGCTGATGAGTATCTGCTGTCAGAAGGCTTTCCCAGATAAAGTGAGAAATCCATTCTCTTTAACTTAATCCCAACGAGAGACATCAACGATGGCAAAAGCACTCCACCTGCCTCAAGGAAATACTGCAACATAAAAGCTACTGCTTTTCATGTGTCTTGCTAATGTGTTCTGTCCACTGAACTCCCATACAGTCCCATGAGCCCCTTCCAGGAGCTCAGAGCCCTTTACAGAAAGCTTAATTCTTCAGAAAGTAATTTCCTGACTCTGTCCATGAAATCTGGGTATTGAGAGGTTGCCTTGATCTAAACTGGCCTGGGCTGTTCTTTGTCTTCACCTGGCTCAGGTGTCTCTGCTATGCTGTGTGAGCCCAACTTCTCCTCCAGGTGCCACTTCAGAAATAGCATCCAGTCCCTGAAGGTGGATGAGACACGACCAAGCAGAGCTGCAAAGGAAATCCCTGACTTTCTACTGTGGAGATCTCTGTGTGACAAAGAACACGTCAATTCAGCATTAACTCTCTATGATTTAAGCATTAGAGCTAGTAGCTCATTGATAAGGGGATACTAGATCTCTGTGTGATGGGAACCAATGGTGTTCAAATGTGAATATGCATAAGGATCACCTTAGATGCTTAAAGAAAATATAGTACTATAGAGAGAAACCATGGAGTATTTATTCATCAAGAACAAATGATGTTATGTCACTCGCTGGGAAGGGGATGACTAAGAGGACATGCGTTAAGGTCAAGAAGCCAGGTTGAGGACAGGAAAAGAATCCACAGTAAAAGCACTTGCTTCCAGGCCTGGGGATGTGAGTTCAACCCTCAGAACCTGCATGGTGGAAAGCAAGAGCTGATTCCTGAATGTTAACATCTGAACTCCTTGTGTGCACTATGGCTTATGCACATACATGCACACATCACAAGCATCTGTGTGTGAGGATGTATGGTAAACATGGGTGTTCACAATTGTATACATAATCCAGATTTAAATACACATTTATACATGGATAGGTATGGATATAACAAGGAGGCCCAAGGGGACTTTTTAAGGGGAGGAAGGGGACCACTGGCAAGGGAGGTGGAGAAAGGACCAGGGATGCGAGAGTGAAAAATATAACTGAAGACTAATTGTTCTGAATTTGGTTTTTTAAATGAAAAGTTTTTTGGTTTCTTTCTTTTCGGGGGGGGGGAGGTGTCTGAATACGTGATATGCTACATTCTCTTCTCTACCTCACCAACTTAGGCCAAGGTAAGGCCCTTGTGTAGAATAGAGTGGACATCATGTTCTTGCAGTCAGTCTACTCTCCCAGAGCACTGAGCACACCAGGGCTCATGTTCCAGGGTGGCTTCATGGGATTAGGCTTCCACAGAGAGAGTCGGTTCTGTGGGCTTTGCTTTGAGTACTGTTGTTTTTGGTTTGGTTTGGTTTGGTTTGGTTTGGTTTGCTTTGCTTTGCTTTGCTTTGCTTTGGTGTGTTTTTGCAGTGCTGGAGATGAAAACCAGAGCTTTGAGCATGCCAGACGCGCACTGGGATGCTGCTCTACACCCTGGCCTCACACAGCCAGTTCTTCACGGGCTTTGGTGCTGCCCTTTCTCCTCCACTTCCTTTTCCTCAGCGCTGATCTCCATCCCACCCACCCCCACCCCACTGCCATTTGTTGAGATCATTTCCCAAATAAATGACCTAAAATGTACTTTTCAGAAGATTCCCCACCCTGACCTGATGCTTGTTCCTTAACCCCACCCCCACCCCACCCCTCAGATGGCCTTGCTCCCCTGGATAACATGGTCATGATTCCTGCCTTCCTGATGCAGCAAAGAACAACAGCTAATGCTTTTGCTCAGCTCAAGCTGAGCTGGGAGGTGGCTCTGACAGGTGTTTCATGGCAGTTACTGGATTATGCATTTAAGACAAGCATTTGGTTTTCTAACTTCTCAAGAGGGCCCCAAGGACCCATTGCCACACCAGAGAGTAACATGTTGCCTCTGGAGTTTTCATATTGATAGGGCCAGATGCCTGCCTAAAGGCTATCTCACTTTTTAAACTCACAGAACCTGCAATTGTGGTATGTACCCAGCCCCCAGGCATGAATTCTAAGGGTCTAAATCAATGTCTAATTATCCTAACCAAGTAAAGCATTGCCTAATACTGGCTTTCCCAGTCTTTTTATTGTGTGCATGCCTAGGACGCTTAATTCTGGCCTACAGGAAATAAGAATTTTGAGAGTGTGTCTGAATGTACAGCCATTATACAAGGTGAAAATTAAACTGCTAACGATGACATATCTGTATAAGTCAAGAGATACCTGGCTCTTGACATTCTCTGATACCTGATAGAGTTTAGCAAGGTAGCTACTGTTTAGCTCCTCTTTAGTCAAGTTCTTCTGTTTCTGCACGTAAGTGTTCTTGGCTTATTACATGTAACAAAGGATTTGTATCCATAATATATAAAGAATTCTGCAGATCAGTAATAATGAGACAAACATCCTGAGTAAAACTGTAAAAGATTTAGGCAATTACTTTACAAGATATAAAAATGACCAATAAACCTGTGGGGAAAAAAAATTGTGAAACTAACGAGGGGAATGCAAACTAAGACCACAATGAGACACTACTGTAGCCTCACCAGAATCACAAAATCTCTTAGGAACAGCAATCTATGTATTAGCAAGAGTAAATATAAACCTTTACAGTGAGTGGCACAGCCACTTTTAAGACCAGAGGCAGCTCTTAAGCAAGTGAGACACTGTAGGACAGGTATAAGTAAACCACTTGGCCCTGGTCACAGGATGGATAGGAGAAGGCATCCAATGTCTATTCTACAGGCCTACTCATTTATGGGATGCTACCACCTCAATTCCATTTTATTTATTCTTTAGCCATAGATGAGAACCTCAAGTGAATCAAAGGCACAGAGAACAAAGGAGATTTTTCAATCATTTTGAAGCCAAAATTGATAACTGTAGGTGTAACCATGAGGATTGTGAATGCAGGTGTTTTATGTCAGGGTTTCTCTGGCTAATCTGGAGCTAGAGACAAGCACTTCCAGTGCTTTATGACCTCATCACTCCTCATTAAATAAATACCTACTTTATAGACTTCAAATAAATAACTGTTGCTCTGAATTGATTTTACTGTTCCAGACTCAGAGAATAAACACTAAGATTCATAGACACCTGGACCAAGCTAGAACACTCCCCCACCCCTTCTCCCTTTCCCTCTCTCCATCTTCTCCTTGTCACAGAAGAAAACATGCCCCAAGAAGGTGAACTCACACTCGCTCACAATTTCCCCTGAAGTCTTGGGCATTCCACTAAACCAATAATTCTCTGATCCATCACATGCCAAAGGAAGAGGGCAGGAGTCCAGAATCTGGACCAGTGATCTTTCCAGACTTCTCACCACTCAGGAGACCGCTAAGGCTACAGAGATCCTTCATTCTCCTGGTTTTTTCTTCTCTGATTCTCCTCACAGTAACGCCACACAGCTGCCTCTACCCCCTTTTACTTCCCGCTGGAGCCAATAGTCAGGGTTGGCTTCTCCAGGAGGCAAGGGGAGAAGTGATCCTTCCCACATGCTTTACAACACTCACAGAAGTGTGAATTCTATGGGGAAAATAAGAGGCTGGTAATTCAAGTATATTTGTCACTATGTTGATTGGCTAATAATGAACGGGAAGAAGTTGATGAGTCTCCTCAAAATATAAACGTGTGACATCAAAGACTAAAAATATTATACAAATTATATTGCAATTCTATACAAAAGTATGTACTTTCATAATGGTCTTTATTTCTGACCACTGTCCAAAAACTTTATTTTTGCCATAGATAATTTTAAGAGCACTATAAAGTAAGCCATATCTAAGTGGATACCAATGGATACTGCTGTCTTATAGGAATTACATTTGTAAACACTTTTAAGTATTTTTTTATGTGTATGATTATCTATCTGCCTGTATTGTTTACACCACATATGTACTCATGCCCAAGGAGTCCAGAAGAGGGCGTCAGATCCCCTGGAACCGGAGTTACAGATGCTCTGAGCTACCATGGTGGTGTCAGGTATCCTCAAGTTCCCTAGAATGGCAGCCACTCTTAACCACTGAGCCATCTCTCCAGCCCCAGGAACCGAATATGAAAAAGAATATTATTTACCTTCTGAATCTAGATTCTCCCTTCTTAGAATATTTAGAATATTTTTTTCTACTTTCATCCATTTTTCTGCAATTTATGTCATATCATTTTTCTTTATTCCTGAATATGATTATATTGTGTATATGTCCCACAATTTCTTTTCTTTTTTTTCTGTCAAGAGATATTTATTCAAGCAAACTCTTAAAATCCAATGGTGAAAAATGCTGGACATAAAATGATTATAAAGGGAAAGAGAAGCAAAAACTCTGTTCTTTTGGATTTTTTAAACCACCTATTCAATTAGAGAGAGACTAGGAAATGTGTGAATTCCTTGAAGAACAAAGTAAGACCACTTCACTTTATGCACCATAGAATCTTACAGAATGACATTTACCTAATAACTACAGACTAATTGGTGAATATTTTTTGTGAACAAATAAATGATATTGGTAGGTACAATAACCATATAAAAGAAAAGGCTTTTTAAATATTAGAGAAAGAACAGGTTTGATTGCGTGAGCAGAATGGATTTTGGGGACTTCCTTAGAAATATCATCCTGACACTACATGTCACATGACGTTTCCATGCAGAGGGAAAGGCTCGGCTAACCACTGACGTGCGCTCTCTGTTGTAAGCCAACTGCTAAGTTGCATGCTCGAAAGAAAAGATATCGTGGCTTTTGATTGACGAGTGTATCCCACACAGCTAGATTGTCTGAGCTTGGGTCCTGGCCCACTCTCTAGCTATGTGTCCTTGGGCAGGTTATACAGCACTCTTTACCTCAGTTTCTCTTTCACCTAGACAAGAGATGATAGCACGTGCTTCATTGGCTTGTCGGGAGACTCAACAATTCTATGTATAAAATGCTTATAAATAAACCAATTGTATTTTGTCTTACTTTCTATAATGTAATATATATACTTACTACAGCTGTGTTTGTAACTGGTAGTTTCCCTTCATGGGGATGGATGGAACATGATCACATGACTTTTGATTTAAACATTCACAGCAGTCAGTGCATAAAATGATCTTTTATGTCAGGTTCTGAGTTTTTCCCTCTTGTTTCTTATATGAATGTTACATATTCTGATTTCCTGTTGATTATCCTGGCCAACTTTCCATGTTTCAATTTTGGTGTCATTTTGTCTCAAGCATGCCTCTTGAGAGTGCCATGTCATTGTAACCATACAAGATTCCTCTATTTTGGGTGTTGGAAAGTGGCTCAGTGGTGAAGGGTGCCTGATGCTTTCCTATGGGACTTGAGTTTGGTTCTCAGCTCGTATGTTGGCTGGTTCACAACCACCTGCAACTCCAGCTCTAGGGGATTTGTCATCCTCTTCTGGTCTTTATGGACACATGTGGCATACACACAAGAGAGGCAGACATACATGTACATCAATAAAAGTAATTAGGCAAAATCTCCAAGGCTATTTTCTTTAATCTTTATATTCTATGAGACTTGAGTGCTTTTGACATCAAGACAGTCTTTTGTTTACGCAGGGCCCACTGTATAGTATATCTAAATGCTCTCAATATCTGTGCTATGTTGATGACAATCATGTGTAAAGTCGTGGGTCTGATCGGCACCAAGGCCTCAGCAGATTCCCTTGTGTTTCTTCTTCTACTCATTTTAATGTTTCTTCACCTTGGATTAAGAAGAATCAGAACCCAAGTACACAAAGATTTTAAGACACATTACAGAGTTAGATAATTGGCCCACAAGTTTCATGTTTCTCTGCCCAGATAACAGAGGACATGCTGCCTGTTCTCTGGGCTACCTTTATAAAGATCGAGGTGGTGATGTAAACAGCCTTGATGAGAACCTCCTTAGATAGCAAAAGAGAAGCAAAGGTGCAAGAAGTAGGGGTCATCAGATTGGGGGGGGGGGAAGGTATGTCCCACAATTTCATAATCCATTGATGAGTTGATGGTTATTTGTGTTGAGTCTGTGTCCTAGCATAGAGTCCTTTGGATTTTGCCAGAAGTGGTATAGTTGGGTCACATGATAGATTATTTCTAGATCTGTAAGGAACATCCTCACTGATTTCAAAGTCAGCGCACCAGTTTACAAGTCTCCTGACAGTGAATGAGAGTTCCTCTGTCCATCATGCTCAGCAACACTTGTCATCTGAGGATAGCCATTCTGAGAGGGGTGAGAAGAACTCGTAAGTACTTCACTTTGCGTTTACCCTGATGGCAAAAGATGCTAAACACTTAAGTGCTCATTAGCCATTTGCATTTCTCCTTTGGAGAATTCTTTTTTTTTTTCCAGATCCACAGGCCATCTTAATTGAGTTGGGTTTTTTTTTCCATTGATATCTCCTTGATTTCTTTGTGCATTTCAGGTATTAATCTTCTGTCAGCAGTGTAGCTAGCAAATCTTTTTTTTATTCCTCATTCTGCTGCCAGTTCACTCAGTTTACGATTTTCTTTGTTATATAGATGCATGTTGATTTCATGAGATAACACTTATTAGTTGTTGGTTTTGTCTCCTGTACTACCAGCATCCTGTTTACAAAGCCCTTACCTGTGCTTTTGTGTCAACATGTGCTCCTGCTTATTCCTGGATCATTTCCAATGTATCTGTCTGGTCTTATCTTGAGGTCCTTGATCCACTGGAGTTACATAGGGTGAGAAAAAAAGGGTCTAGTTTCAGTCAGTCAGTCAGTCATCCTAGCATCCTGTATAAAAGATAATTGTCTTTTCTCCAGTTAGCATCTTTGTCAGAAGTCAGGTAGCTGCAGCTGCATGGGATCCTATCTGGGACCATGTATTATATTCTATGGACTTCTCTGTCTGTTTTGTAGCAGTCGTGCCTATTTTTATTACTGTAGCTTTCTAGGACAACCTGGAATCAGGAATGCTGATACTTCAACAGTGTTCTTTGTTCAGAAGTGTTCTGCATGTCTTTAGGTTGGTTGTTTTCTGTTTTTTATTTTGTTTTTGATGTGTGTGTGTGTGTGTGTGTGTGTGTGTGTGTGTGTGAAAGAGAGAGAGAGAGAGAGAGAGAGAGAGAGAGAGAGAGAGAATGCTTACATACACATTTTAAGATCATTTTCTCTGTAAAGAATGGACCTGGGATTTTGGTGAATGGTTATTTTTACACTATTTCTTTCAATCAGTGAAAATGGAGGTCTTTCTAACACCTCATATCTTCCTCAGTCTCTTTCTTCATTGTTTTAAAGCTCTCATTATAAATGTCACTTGTTTGGTGGGGTTTACTCTCGGGCCTTTGTGGTTTGTTGCTGCAGTGTTTGAAGTTTGTATATGTATACCTGCATGTGCATTTGACTATTGGAAAGAGATTGTTTTCCTGATTTCTTTACCTGCATGTGCATTTGACTATTGGAAAGGGATTGTTTTCCTGATTTCTTTTTTAGTACACTTATCATTGGATAGAAGAAACATATTGATTTTTCTGTGTTGATTTTTTTGTCTTGGATTTTTCTGAATGTATGTATCAACTTTAAGAGATTTTTGGTGGAATCCTTAGGATATTCTATGTATATAATCAATATCTGCAAACAGGGATATTTTGACTTCTTTTCCTCTTTGCATCTATTTTCTTCACTTCTCTGGTCTCATTGCTGTAGCTCAATCTCTAAGTACTTTACTGAGTAGCAATGGAGAAAGTGCACAGCCTTGTCTTGTTCCTGATCTTAGCTGGGGAGGGGTGCTTTGAGATTTTTCCTTTAGAATGAGGTTGGCTAAAGGTTTACCATAGCTTTTATTATGTTGAGTTATGTTCCCTCTACCCTGAAGTCTCCATGATATTTATCATGAAGAGGTGTTGAATTTTATCAAAGGCCTTTACCCTTTCATGTCTAGGAAAATGGTATGAGATGTTCATCTTTTAATTCACATATGTTTTTAATTTCATTTATCAATTTACATATGTTGAACCAGCTGCATTTCTGAAATGAAGCTGTCTTGGTGATGATGAATGATCTTTTTAATGTGATCTTGAGTTAAGTTTAAAAGTATCTTATTGAGATTTTTGCCTCCATATTCAATTACAATTTTCATTTTTGTTGTGTCATTATTTGGTTTTGGTACCAAATTAACATTAACACTGACTTGGTAAAAAGAATTTGGAAGCATCCTTCTATTTCTATTTTACATAATAATTTAGGTAATACTGACTTTAGTTCTCCTTTGAAGATCAGGTAGAATCCTGTAGTAAATCCATGTGGTCATGAGCTTTAGTAATTGGGATGAGTTTTTACTATTGTTTCAATCACTTTGCTGGCTAGGTATCTTTGATTTTAGTAGGTCATATGCATCTTAGAAGCTTATCCATTTCTCTTTAGATTTTTCCAGTTTGGTGGAACTGGGTTTTTAAGGTATTTCCTCATAATTTTCTGAAGTTCGTTGATATCTGTTGTTATGTCTTCATTTTCACCTATAATTTCATTAATTTGAGCTTTTCCTCTCTTTCTTCTGGGTAGTTTGACTAAGGACTTTTCAATCCTCTTTATATTTCAAGAATCAACTCTTCCTTTCAACAAGTATTTGTTATTTTTGTGTTCTTCCTCTTAACGAGTATTTGTTAGTTTTGTGGTTGTTTGTTCGTATTTCACTATTTCTGATATGATCTTGATTACTTCTCCATATCTACCAGGTTTAGATGCAGTTGGAGCATGTCTTGCCCAGGCCTGGCTGTATATTTTCAAGTTGTTTGCTCAGATTCTCCCTGTTTCTTTGATGTGGGAACTTAGACCTATAAATTTTCTCTTCTTAGACTGTTTCTGTTGTATGCTGTAGATTTCTACATGTTCATTTTCATCTTATTCAATTCTAGGATTTTTTCCCCCTGTTTTTATTTCTTCAATGATCTATTCCTCATCCAATAGATCATTCAAATGATCTATTAGTGTATTGCTAATTTCCATGCTGTGTTTTCCATTGTTGTTGATATTTAGTTTTATTTGTGGTTGAACAAAATACAAAGAGTTATTCCTACTTCATTGTACTAGAAAAGGAGACTAACTTTGTTTTGTAATATTTGGTCTATTTCAGAATAAGTTCAATGGGTTTCTGAGAAGAATGCATATTCTTTAGCATTTTAATGGATTGTTCTGTAGGTGTCTGGTGGGTCACTTGATGTATGATGTCATTTAGCTTCAATTTCTCCTCTTACTTTTTTGTGAATATGACTTGTACATTGGTTAAAGTGTTATATTTATGTCACCCACTGGTAATGTGTTGAGGTTAACCACAGGGCTTGGTGTCTACCAGCATTCATTTTATGAAATCAGCCACACTCAAGTTTGGTGTATATGTGTTTAGAATTGTACTGCTTTTATGATAGATTGTCCTCCCATTTCTGACTGGAGCTAGGTAGACCCTCAATGTAGTTTTGAGTTGCATTCTCCTGATGGGTGCAGACACTAAAAATGCTTTGTCTTTTAAGTATGTGTATATATAAACGACACGGCTTAAATGCTCACCCACCCAATCCCTTCAATTTGGGAGAATGTGTGTGATCTCTTATTAATACTCTCTAAATTCTTCTAGTGAATTCTTCATCACTTAGCTAATTATCTTGCTTCCTGCAATGCTGCCATCTGTCTGGAGGCCCATCCCTTTTTTTGTATTACCCAAGGCACTAGTAAAGCAAAGCTATTGGACAGTAACTGTTTAGAGATAATGGAATAGAGGTAGTGATTAGTACCCAACAGAGAACAGAAAACAACACAAATGCATCATTAGATTCAAGTGCTCTTTAAAAGTTGCTCAGCCACATTCACTGCCTGGTTGGTTTTAGCTTGTTATATTTCTAACCAAACTCCCTTGAAGACCCTCCTCTTTTGCACAATCAAGACCCAATCCCCAAATAAAAAAAGCTACATCATAAAAGAAACCCTTGAAAGATCTGCCAAAATGTAGTGAGTTCTGGGAGCCACTGTAACTACACATGTGTATGGGGTTGTTCTGGCAAGTGTGACAGAACTGGTTTATTCATTACTTGGGACAATATAAGTCTGTGGTTAGAAGAAAAAGTTTGATTTCTACTCACTATATGGAAAATGTTTCTAAGAGGTAGCATTGTTTAAACATACATGACTAACTATGAAGTCAGTTGACGGAAGCAAGAGACGCATGTACAGACAGCATGTATATATGGGAGTAATCACCAAGGATCTACAGTCTCTTTCAAATTTAACATTCCCACCATATAGCCAAGCATTGCCACTAAGGCACTCTCTCATGTTTAATTCTGAGCTATTTCTAGGAACTATAGATCTAGAAATGAGATATGCAAGCATCAAGGGAATATATAAACAAATCATTGAGATAAAGAATGAAATATTAGACATTTGATTTCTTTTTTATCTAAGGTACAGTAAGTTAAGATTTGCTGACATAAAATTACTTTATTTCATTAGAATGTTTATGCATATATTAGAAATATGTTCATTTTGGACTAATGAAGTACATTTATTTATTTAAAAGTGATAAACTTTCACAGTACTTAAGCACTCTTCTTTGGAGCCATCTTAAACAGGGAAATCACCACCAAAAATAACAAAAAAACCACAAAGGCAGGAAAAACCACACAGAGTGTGCAGTTAAAAGGGGACACATGCAGTCTGGGAGTTAAAAATAAGAAAATGGATGACCCTGAAAATGGATGACCCTGCTTTTAAACTCATCTGAGAGTACAAACATCAAGAGGCTCATAAAATTTGGCCTTCGTGAACATTTTATTATGGGTTTCAAAATATATCTTCATAATTGTGTGAACTTATAATTAATGAATCTGAAAATAATGACAATCAAACACACATAAGACATCAAAGGAAATGGTAGTTATGAAAAATAAACAAAGAAAAGGGGGTAGAAAGGGCTGGGAAATATTCAACTGGAAGTAAGATTAGATTCCTGAATAAGGTAGGGGAATGGGTCATGTGCACACTTAAAGGAAAAAGCAACTGAGGAGAAAAGCAGTGCAAAACACAGAGGCAGATGAGTGTGAGGTCCCTCCAAGGAACATTCCAGGCCTGTGTGCAGTCAATGGGGTATGGTAAGAAAAGAGGCTGTAGATGGAGACAGAGACAGAGAGTGGGCAGAGAGTGCTATGATTTATGACAACTAGGGAATATAACATCCCTTCTGTGTCATTTACCCTTGTGGTCAATGACTTGACCACTGACAGCAAAGGAGGGTCTTAGCTTACTTTCCTGCCATGACTAAAGCAACTTAAGGTTAGGGAGGGTGTTCCAACAGGAATGAAATCATATTAGGAAAGTCACAGAGGCAGGAAAAGGAGGCCAATCAGTCACATTGCATCAACAGTCAGAAGCAGAGAGAGAGCAGGAAGGGGGACCATGCTATACAACCTCAGAGCTCAACCTTATTGGCATACTTCCTCCAGCAAGGCTCTAGCCTCTAAGCAGCTCATAACCTTCCCAGACAGTACCAACAGCTGAGGGACCTAGTGTCCAAACATGTGAGTCTATGGGTGACCTTTTACACTCAAACTACAACAGAGAGTCAACATTAAGTCGACATTAAGAGAAGCGTGCTCTCTCTCTCTCTCTCTCTCTCTGTGTGTGTATATATATATATATATATATATATATATATATATATATATATATATAAAGGTGAGAGGTGGGGAGAGATTGGGGTGCCAGTGAGGTTACTAGCCAAGGTGGTCATAGCTAGGTTAGGGTGCTAATGGTAGAGGTGATAAGGGTCTGATGGGGTCTCAATTCCTAAAGAATGCTAGCAAGATTAGCTGGCATCTCCATATAATGTTATTTGTATGTATGTATGTATGTATGTATGTATGTATGTAGTATGTATGAATGTAGTATTATGCAGTGTGTGTATGTATATGTATTATATATGTATGTATTATGTATGTACATTCTCAAGGATGACCTTTAGCACTTAACAACCAATTGCTTTGCTCTTCCCTTCAGAGGACCACCTCTCCCACTCCCAGCTTCACTCTGTTGCCTTTAGATCTTTTGTGTAAGGTCAACGCCTCATGGTCTTAACCCTATCCAGCTTGGAATGCTCCTTCATCTCATCCTTGCTCAGTTCATATTCAGAAATACATGTATGCATACCATAACAACTAATGGAAAAAAGAGTTCATGATTTTGAAGGAAGGTGAGGAAGGAGATATGGGAGAGTTTGGAGGGAGGAGAGGGAAAGGAGAAAGCCGGGAAATAAATCACCCTCTCAAAAATAAACAGAAGAGGGGGCAAGAGAAGAAAGATTAGCTGGTGGATGGAATACAGAGAGCGAGAGTGAGAGAGAGAGAGAGAGAGAGAGAGAGAGAGAGAGAGACAGAGAGAGAAAGTATAACACTGAAGACTGAAGTAAGGAACCTGAGCGCTTGGAAAATAGAGTTGTCATTCTCAGACATGAAGAAGGGTGGAGTGCGATCAAAAGTTTGGCTGAAGGCATACTGAGACTGAGGTGTCTAGTAGACCTCCCAGTCAGGATGCTCAGCAGCCATCGACTAGATCTCTTGGGGAAGGATATATTTGGTAATTATCATGGAGCTAAAGGCATCTGAACTCACAGGACCTGATAGGATTGTCTAGAGCAAGTATTACAGGGACTAGAGTACATGGAGGACAGAGCCAAGATTGAGTGCTGTTGTTCTCCAATGGTAGGAGTCATTAAGCTCAGTAAATCACCTGAGCAGAAACTGCAGGTGAGGGCACAGATGTAGACAGAGGGAGTAGGATGCTGGAGGCAAGAAGGAATATCGTTTAGGAGTAGAAGGCTAGCTTTGTGTGATACAGTGAAAGGTTACTATAATCCCTGTTTAGTTAGGGTTTTATTGCTGTGAAGAGATATCATGACCAAGGCAACTCTTATAAAGGAAAACATTTAATTGGAGTTGGCTTAGTTTCAGAGGTTTAGACCATTATCACCATGGTGGGAAGCATGGAAGTGTATAGGCAGATATGGTGCTAGAGAAGGAGCTGAGAATTCTACATCTTGATCCACAGGCATCAGAAGGAGACTATGTGCCACAATGGGCATAGCCCACCCACACAGTGACACACTTCCTCCAACAAGGCCACACCTACTTCCTCCTACTCCATACCTCCTAATAGTGCCACTCCCTAAGAGCCTAAAGAAGCCAATTACATTCAATCTACCACAACCCCTAAGAACCAGTTATTGCATTTGGTGAGGCTTAAAAGGTCTCTTGACCTGTTGAGATAGTTGATAAAATGGTCAGATTAAAGCTAAGTAAATTCAAGTTGGGAAAAGAGAGAGTGAAGCAAGTGTGGACGGACAACCTTTTCAGGATGTGCTAGTACATCAGAAAGTGCTAAAGGAAAACTACTGGAGTGAGATTCCAGCTTGTAGGATGTGTGCACTCTTGGGGTAAGCACAAAGGGAAACCATGATAATGCCTGAGAGAGATTCCAGCATGTGTGGTATGTGCTCTAGATTCTAGAAAGTCTAATTAACTGCAAGAGCAATGCCAGTGTGTCAGGGTGAGGAGGAATGGAACCCAGATTTTGTGTGAAGCACCAAGACTGAAAGAGCACATATTTCATTCAAGAGTAGATTCTCAGCTGGTTAGTTTTTGTTAAGTTAACACAAACCTATGTACATCTTCTCAATTGTTAATTCATATAGGAGTGACCCAGCCCACTGTGGGTACTGCCCTCCCTAGGCCAGTAGCCTGGGCTGTGTAAGAAAAGTAGC
Source organism: Rhynchomys soricoides (assembly GCA_019843965.1). Classification (NCBI taxonomy): domain Eukaryota; kingdom Metazoa; phylum Chordata; class Mammalia; order Rodentia; family Muridae; genus Rhynchomys; species Rhynchomys soricoides. The sequence continues at coordinate 2,968,501 of JADRCH010000015.1, read as the reverse complement.
TGAGAGGTCACCACAGAAAGCAAGCCAGTAAGCAGCACTTGTCCATGGTCTCTGCTTTAGTTCCTGCCTCAAGGTTCCTGCTTCTAGTTCCTGCTTTGACTTCCCTCCAAGAAGGACTGTATCCTGTAAGCTAAATAAATCCCCCTTCTGCTCCAAGTTACTTCTGGTCAATGTTTTATCATAGCAATAGAGAAGCAAATTAGAGCAGATACTGAGTAAGTGGATAAAATGGGGGTAGGTTAGGGAGCTGGGTTGGGGCAACATGGAGATTCTCCATTGTTTGCTTGTTATTTTTTTCTCAACAAACTAAATATCATTGCTATTAACTAAGAGCCAGTTCTAAGGAATAGATGATAGGAGTTTGAAGAATGCCAAGAATAACTGTAAAACAATGTTGAAAGAATGGGAGAACAAACTAATTAGGGAGAGGAAGTAGGTCTGACATTGTAAAAACATGCTGGAGGATGTGGTCTCCTGGCACTGCCCCTGTCTCTGACCTTTGACCCAGAGCTCTGCCTCTGTGGCCAGAAGGATTCTGTGCTGAGATAATGTGCCTCTTTCAGCAATGATTCAAAAGTGTGATCGTGATGGGCAGAGCCTCAGACCTAGGGAAGTCTGGGCCTTTCAGCCCAGTACCTGCCACCCTTTTTACTAGAAAGATTCTTCCACAAATACTCCCAAGGCAGATTGTTCCCAATCAACCAAAGACCAAAGATATTTATTTAGTGCATGTCCTTTACACTTACCATTTTCTCCTCCCTCCTCCAGATCCTGCAAAGCTGCCAGCATCTGCCGTACCTTTTTATTTGCTCTTATAAGATACTATCAAGAGGTCAATTTGGAATAAATGTCTATGATATAGATTCCATCAGAGTGAATTTACTACCTGCGTTGTGATAATTTCATGTTGGAAGAGGTAACTGTGAGCCATAAATTCATTTTTTAAAATGCCAATTTTACACAAATAAAATCAATTCCAAATCGATTAACTCATAACCATGTCATTCCCTAGTAAAATATGAACGATTTAAACTGTTCTTAATCAATTTTACAGAAGGCTTGAAGTCTTCATGGACTTTCCTATAAACCCTTTTACAACTTCATGCTTCACTATCTGTTTATGAACAGTGTGGCCAAGACATCTGAGAGCTCAGCACTCATTCCACCACTAGCAATGTTATTTTATGCATAAGAAAGCACAAAGCTGTCCTGGACAGAGCTACACTGCTAGCTGCTAGTTATTGGTGGCGCCTAGGTTCAAACTCATATCTTATTCAGAACAAAGTCACTTCCCTAGTCATTCACCATGTACATGGATATTCAGACAAGAGAGAGGGGGGGAGAGAGAAAAAGAGAGAGAGAGAGGGAGAGAGAGAGGGAGAGAGAGAGAGAGAGATCTAGTTGTCATTACAGAAGTTAGTGAAATAAGTGTTACTTCAGGTGTTCACCCAGAAACTTACCATTTAGAATTAAATCTTCCTTATAAAATACCAATGTTTCTTATCAGAAACCTCACCAGAAGCAAATTTACTTAAAAAGAGTAGGTCTGGCCTGTGTTTCCTTAGGTCTCCTGGCAATCCAATTCTCCAAATGCCCCACCCAGTTTTGGTTTTGAATGAAAAAAAAGTGTTTCCTACAATAGGAGGCACTCAAACTGGAAGTTTCCAGATGTGAACTCCTTCAATAAAAACAAAAAAATTGGGAAGCAGATGGCCAGAACTAGCATACTCCTGTCCAGTCATTTTCTTTTCACTGTATTCAGAGAAATCTTACTCTTGATTCTATACGGTTGAAAACTTCAGACCAAGTGAGGGAAAAGCTTCCCATCTACCATACAAGACAGAAACTGTTAATTTAATGTTCCTATATCTCTGCTCTTCTCTTTGCTAATATCACACCTGAATTTCAACTAGAGTCACAGACACTTGGGGGGAGGGGTGGAATCTTCTACCCACTGGAATGTAGGCAGAGGTATTTGGTTGTCATGGCTTAAACTTTCCTTTCCCATCACTCTCATGAGCTGGCACCATTTCCCACCTCTAGCCCATGTCCTCCACTAGCCACGGCACTGGGAATGTGTGGCCCTTGCTTGAAGTCATCACTGCCCCCTTCTTTTAAAACTCTCAGCTTACCTGGCACATCTGCCATCAGGTGGACAGCTCCTCCTCCATCTGCCATCAGCACCTCTCCGGTCCAGATCTCTATCTTCTCTAGACTTCGGCTTTTAGCCCCACTCCCTCCTTTACTTCATTATCCCACCGCTGTTTGGTAGCTCAAGCTTCTGTGAAATGAAGCATTTATTCTCATTGTTAATCTTGATCGTCATATGATACACAATTACCTAGGTCACACCATCCCTCCAGGCATAGTTATGGAGGTATTTTAAGAGAATATTAAGGATGGGCGACCCACCCTGAGTGTGGGCAGCACCATCTCACGGGCTGGAACTTCAGAATACGAAAACACAGAAAAGGGAGAAGGCCAGCAAAGCACCAGAATCCAACTCTCCCTGCTTTCTGACTGGAGATAGCTGAGTCACTCCCTGCTTTCTGACTGGAGATAGCTGCGTCTTACTTTTACTGCCACAGCTGTGGGCCCATCCTGATTCCCACCGTTATGGTTCCTACTTCTTCCCAACCATGATCACCTACACTGTCAAAGTGCAAGCCCAAACAAATCCTTTCTCTCTGAAGTTGCTTCTGTTTGAGTAGTTACAGTGATAAGAACGGTGACTAATACACTTGGACACTCTGATTTTTGGACAATAACATTAATCCATTTCATCTTAGTTTCAAACTCACAAAGTCATACCTGAACCCTGATCTAGCTCAGATGGTAGCTAGGAACCATGGTAGCTGCTTAATTCAAATAAAGTCTAAATAAAATTTAAAATCCAGTGTGTCCATTGCATTGGTCTCAGTCCAGGTACTCATTAGCTACATAGGGCTCATGGCTGCCATATTGGAAGCAGATGTCCTGAATAAGTTTAACTTAGCCCAAACTGAAGTGGGAGGAGAGTTTTGCTCTTCCTTCCTTTTTTACATAGGCCTACCACTCCACTGCCACCACCCTTTTCAATATAGCATGGTAAAAGAAATGCTATCCTTAGGCAGAACTCAGAAGAGTTCGAGGCCAGCCTGGTCTACAGAGTGAGTTCCAGGACAGCCAGGGTTACACAGAGAAACCCTGTCTCGGAAAAAAAAAAAAGAAAGAAAGAAAGAAAGAAAGAAAGAAAGAAAGAAAGAAAGGCTATCCTGTGGTAGTTTGAATGGAAAACATCCCACATAGTCTTAGGCATTTAAGCACTTAGTCACCAGTGGCACTGTCTGGGGTGGTTTAGGAGCTACAGCCTTGCTGGAGGAAGTATACCGCTGGCAGCTGCCTTTGAGAGCTTACAGTCTTATCACAGCATCAGGAAAGTAACATGCCATTAGGCAGTTTTGTTGTTTTTGTTACACAGGGATAGCTCCCTCTAGGATCCAGAAAGGTAAACTGTGCCAGAACTAATCACTAAAGTGAGTGCTTTGGGGACCTCATACCATGATTCCTTGCTTGCTTTTTTTTTTTTTTTTTTTTTTTAGGTTTTTCGAGACAGGGTTTCTCTGTGTATCCCTGGCTGTCCTGGAACTCACTCTGTAGACCAGGCTGGCCTCGAACTCAGAAATCTGCCTGCCTCTGCCTCCCAAGTGCTGGGATTAAAGGCATGTGCCACCACTGCCTGGCTTGATTAGCTTCTTAATAGTTACTTTAATGCACTAATTCCTAGCCTTTTCCTGGGACTAATACTTGATGTCTCTACCTGGTAGGAGGAAATTGAATTAAAATCAATAGATCATATTCTACAATTGTGCTCATAGGAAGACATTTCTTCCAGGGCCCTAAGAAAACACACAAGAGTGTGGCTTTCTAAGTAAAGCCTTCAGCATGAACCCGTGGTCTGTAATTTAAGAGCAGATAAATTGTCTTCATGCTTCAGAAGCTTCACTGCAGCAGAACATCTCAGGGTGTAAGTTATATACCCAATTAGAGATTCAGGCTGATGACTCTTACTGTCAGCACTAACACCTGCAGCTAAGGGACATGAGTCAAAGCACTGCATACTGCCCATTAGAGAACAATTCAAGCCACATTCATTTTAGTATATGCTCTAGGAGACTACAGTGAGTATCTATCATCTACCTATCTATGTTTCTATCTATCTATCTATCTATCTATCTATCTATCTATCCCATCCAACCATCATCTATCCATCCATTCATTCACCATCCATTCTCTCTCTCTCTCTCTCTCTCTCTCTCTCTCTCTCTCTCTCTCTCTCTCTCCTATATCCAACCTTTCACATCAGGTTTTCTTTGGTACCCTTTCACAGATAGGCCTGGTGCATTAAACAAAGAATTGAAAAGTTTACCACGGCACTGTCATAAGAGCAGTGGGAAAGGCTGAAATAAAGTGTATATTTCTACCTCTTTCAAGGAGAGTAAAAATGTTGCAACTGAGGTAGCACTTCATGTGCTGCCCTCTGTTCCTTTCCAAAAGCAACTGCACTGTCTTTTAAGTCAGCCAGTACTCAGGGAGTGAAATTTCTAAGTGTATTATGGCTGCTCTAGTGTGCAAACAGGGTAAGCCTCATTCTTCAAAAGCCAAAGGTGAGAAGACCCTACTAAGGAATCAGTATATCAACAAATAAAACATAAATCCTGTTTCCCAACAGTCAACAGTCCTATATGCCACAAGAAATGTAGAAGAGAAACCCACAAATCTAAAGCATTACCTTTTACATCAAATATTAAGAGCTACATATAGAGATAATTGTCCACTCTGGGTAGCATACTTGGAGTCTTTGCCTAACAGCCCCATGACATCATCAAGTCGACTAATAGCTAGGAGGGATATCAGTTCTGGACATTTGAAAGGCAGGAGTCTGAGTGGAGTCTAAAGTCTGAGTCCATTTTTGGTCTGACATTTCTAGGCACTAATTAATATACTGCTAGTGACTTCAGACAGAAATGAAAGACATGTCTCGCCACACTAGTACCTGCTTCATTTGCTCCATACTGTTGTTCTTCCATATATTGATTTCTGGTATTTTAAGTCTGACCACAAAATGTACTTTAAAAATAAAAGCTGCCCCCTCCTCTCTCTCTCTCTCTCTCTCTCTCTCTTTATATATATATATATATATATATATATATATATATATATATATATAT
>JADRCH010000015.1:2909926-2963281 GCA_019843965.1 Rhynchomys soricoides | reverse complement strand
TATATATATATATATATATATATATATATATATATATATATATATATTATTCACACACACACATGCACATTCTCTCCCCTCTCCTTCTCTCCCTTTCCCTCTCCAGGTGTCTGTGTCTATTTATTTTTTGGCATCCTGAGATCTCAGAATACTTAAGAATATCAGGGCTAAGTGAGTGAAATCCTAATTTGATGACAAGGCCTGACAGAAGGGAAGTAGGGCACTGTGAGGGAGAACAGAGCAGCACATTTCCAGGAGAGAGGAAACACGTGAGTGTAAATTGAAGAAGACAAGTGTCTGATGGAGCAAGTCAAGACCAGTAGGGAAAGGCACAGAGGAGCTAACAGTGAGCACAGACCAGGAAATGCTTGTTGGGGTGATCAGTTTGTGATCTTGGTAAAGGTTGTTCAAATGTTGGCAAATGTTGATTTCTGTACCCCAGAGAGTTGAGTGCAGGCCATACTTTGGTATTGTTATTCATCATCTGCCTCAGCAGTTTGTAAATGTACACCTCCCTCACCTTCTGGTTTACTTACTAAAGAGCTGAGAGTCAATAGCTGATGTAAGAGAGAAAAGGCAGGACTTTTGGGCAGAGATGGGAATTATGGGAAAAACTCGGAAGTGGGAGATTTGTCAGCCAGACACGGAGGGCGTCAGGCATGCTGGGATCAAGTGAGAGGTAATCCACATGGCAAACGTGGATTAGAGTAGATAGGTTGGTAAGTTCCATGAGCTGGTTGGGAAAAAGCCCACGCTAAAGCCTACACTTTCATAAACAGTCTCAGGATATACTACATTTTTAAAAATCTATTTTCAATAAAAGACAAAAATATTTAAAGTAAAAAAAAAAAAAAAAAAAACCATGCTATGGTTTAGCAAAGATAGTGCTTGCCTATAATGCACACACACTGAGTTTGGTCCCTAGCACTACAAGGGGAAAAATTAATGGTCTTATTTTTGAGATGAGAGAAGGATGGACTCAAATCTATTAAGAAACATGCACAAGAAAAGACAGCAAAACCCAGGCAGGGACTAAAACCTAAAACTCCCCAGATTCCTGAGTACAAGATCAGGAAAGGTGGTGGATGCAAACCGAGGCTATGAAGGAATCCTAACAGCGGCTATTTGGAAACAGAGACTTTTTAATGGTCTGTGCTCCCTTCGGTATGTGCCATCACTGTCTGTTCCCAGTGCCTCGTGATTAAAACAAGGGTCTCTTTTGTGTCCTCATCATCTTCACGGAAGAATCTCAGATTCCTAACTCCCAGGTAAGATGATGGATTCCAAGTTTCCTTCATGTGACTCAGTGAAAGCGAAGTGCCAGGAGAAGAAAACAACTCACTGCTTGTAGGATTGCAAACTGGTGTAGCTACTATGAAAATCAATGTGGAGGAGCACTCATAAATGCTAAAAATCTATCCAACTTCTTGGCATATACCAAAAGGATTTGACATCCTACTCTACAGATACTTGCTCAGCTGTGTTCATTGCTACCCTATCCATAATATCTAAGACGTGGCAACAACTTAAATGTTCCTCAGCTGTGAAATGGGTAATGAAAATGTAGTGCATATGCATGATGGAATACTATTCAGCTATAAAGAAAAATGAAATTTGTGGGTAAATAGGTAGAACTAGAGTGTATTATATTGAGTGACACAGACCAGACCCAGAAAAGTGAACATTACATATTCCTTCTCAGCTGTCCAAATCTTCGATGCGAGTATACAATATGGCATAACAGCAGAAATCAGGACCATGGGGTGGGGAAGGGAAAGTAGTAGAGAGGAGAATAGAAGGGTACAAGTGATTTGAAGAGGAAAATGGGAAGAACAGGAGGGAATTTAGTGTGAGAAAGAGGGAGTTCAATACAGAAGGAGAAGGTAGGGGAAACAAATAAGGACGGCAGGAAAAATAAAATAATTAAGGATAGTGGGGGAAATGATATTAAGGATATCTGAAAAGTCATATCTTTTTACCAAAAATGACATATCGTACTTATAAGTCTATGTATATACATATATAAATAGAATTTAATTGAAAAATTTTCACTGGTCTAACAATGCTTTCTCCAAGATTCTAGACGATCTACCAACAACAAGAGCAACAAAAGAACTGTCATGAGAAGCCCCCTTTCAAACTGTAGGTTAGGAGAGTTCAAGAGATTCCTAAACCTTTATAGGCTATTGCTTTATAGGCTATCCTTGGTTGCCTCCAAGAGGTTGAAGATACATCCTCTATTGCTAAAGACACTGATACATTCACTTAAAACAAGGGCTCAAAAAATCTGAGTTGGATCTGACCTGAAAACTTGCCCCCTGAGAACTATGTTTCATGGTACCAGAAAGTGCCATGCAAGCTTCCAAGGGAGAGAAGCAACCAATAGTGCTACCCAGCTGTGACCCCACAAACACCACCACGACAAGATAACTCTAAGGGTGAAGGGGTTATACATATATCCTTGCATTAACTAAGTCTTCTCTAATTGGACTTAAGATCTGATGAATATAATGGAAATCATGCCTGCTACTGGAAACCTAGCAAACTACCTTGGACAGATGAGGTCATAGATCTTGGAGGAGAACCTACAATGGTCAGCTTACTAAACCAGCATAATTCCTAACTACATTCTAAATATTTATCCCTATACACACAAATACATGTAGTTCCAATATCTCATCAAAGATGGAGAGCATTACAGAAAACCACAGATGATAAAAAAAATTAAAAAAAGCAGAGAAGTGACTGTGTGTGGTGCCCAGTCCCAACAGATACATCTACAACACAAATCCTACACCTGGGGCTCTGACAACATCACAGAATGGGGGCAGAAAGTTAGTAAGAGCTGTGAGATTATTACTTCTAGAAATGTTGAAAAAGCTACACTCAGGAAGTCTAAAAAAATGGCTTCATTAATCAGGCCCAAGCGAGAACAACTCCAATGGACACCCTAACATGGAAGGGGAAGTCTCATGGGGCCCCATCCCTAGACAAAGAACTACAGGCAATTAAGGACTACTGAGAACAGGATAAATAGTCTTTCTCAGGAAAGAGGCCCTTGACTGGTATTTCAATACCAAGCAGTCATTTCTGAGATCATATACACACAAATAACATAACCAATACCAAGTGGTAAAACGTGGGATCATATACACATAAATAACATTATACAACCAGTCAGGTTGTATTTATATTTATGGAAGATAGATGATGATAGCTGATGAACATTAAATAAATAGACGATAGATAGATAGATAGATAGATAGATAGATAGATAGATAGGGAGTACTGGCAGGTTTTGTATGTCAACTTGACACAAGCTGGAGTTGTCATAGAGAAAGGAGCTTCAGGTGAGGAAATGCCCCCATGAGATCCAGTTGTAAGGCATTTTCTCAATTAGTGCTAAAGGCGGGGTGGGGGGATTGTGGGTGGTGCCATCCCTGGGCTGGTAGTCTTGGGTTCTATAAGAGAGCAAGCTGAGTACGCCAAGGGAAGCAAGCCAGTAAGAAACATCCCTCCATGGCCTCTGCATCAGCTCCTGCTTCCTGACCTGCTTGAGTTCCAGTCCTGACTTCCTTTGGTGATGAACAGCAATGTGGAAGTGTAAGCTATTCAAAACCCTTTTCTCCCCAACTTGCTTCTTGGTCATGATATTTGTGCAGGAATAGAAACCCTGACTAAGATAGATAGATAGATAGATAGATAGATAGATAGATAGGTGTAAACAATTAAAATAAAAGAGACCATGAATATGAGAGACATTAGAGGGGTTGGAGAGAAGAAGGGATGGAAGGAAATGGTATAATTATTTTTAATTTTATATAATAAATAAATATATTTATTTATAAAATTTTTATAATAAAATAAAGCAATAGACTCTATTCCAAAGAGAGAATAAGCTTCAGAAACTCACAAAAGAAGTAATAAGACTTTCAAAAAGATTGGAAACAGAAGAGCCACACTGTAAAACAAAGGGGGCCTAGTTATACACAGCCTAGCCCCATTACTTCTTAAAGCAAAAGGGAAGACAGAAGCCTCATCCAAAAGAGAAGCCAGACAATCCTGGTGATGGGAGACTGGCTGGTATGCATGAAGTTCAAGTCTACCTCATTGGTAATGGCACTCATAGACAGAGAGTCAAAGAATTTCCTCCTGTATTGCCTCCAATCCCAACCATAGAAGCAGCCTCAGTTCGTGTACTTCTGGAGAAGAATCCATGCCAGGACACACAGTGTGAGTGAGTAGGCAAGGTTTATTTTAGCATGTAAGAAAGCAAAAGCAGAAAGTGAGTACACTCACCATAGTGGAGGTCATCACAAACCAAGGAGCAATATCAAAGGACTGCCTCTGGCATTTGGACTTACACTTCCTACCCTATGCCAGTCCCTGAGGTGGACAGAAGTGGTTTACTTCCTGGAATAGGTGAAAGCTTCTTTAGAAACAAGCCTCATTAATAATTCATCCTGTTACAATTAACTACATCACATACAAAAACACATGTGAAAATGCAACATCCCACAAGGTTGATAAATTTACAGAAATAATGGCAAGGTACATGTTGATAGGCGGTGCTTTGGGGGAGCCAGCTGGAGCCTGTGGAGACTGGCTCCTTTGTTTCTCCTCTTACTTAATCAGCTATTTCATACCCAGCTGCAAGCCCTCTTTTTTACTGTCCTTGATTTTAATCCATCTTAACCCTAACATTCTTTTTAATGCTAACGTTTGTTTCTATGCTAACAAATCTATCAAGTGAGCAGAAGCCAAAAGCAACCTGATGTAGGTATTCTTCTGTCTGCTAAAGTAGACTTCAACCAAAATTAGTCAGGATGGATGAAGAAGGCCACTACTTATTAAAAGGAGCAATCATCAAGAAGATAAAACAATTGTAAATACATATATATGAATTTTGGAGGTGCTGGTTTCATAAAACAAACACTAATATGTATGAAAGTAAGATAGTTCTCAATATAATAATAATGGGTGATAATGGGATGGGTCTCATGAGACTCTGCCCCTTCCTGGGTATATACAGATATGTAATGGTTGCTAGGGGTAAAGAGATCATAAGACCCCTCCATTCCCTAAGGTGATATAGTCAGTCAGTGGTTACTGGGGTTGGTGGAGGGGGTATTTTCACTGGTATAGTGCTCCAAGGCAAAGAACTTCTGTCTTAGTCTGGGTTCTCTAGTGTAACTTATAGAATGAATCAACAGACAATAGATAATTTGATTGATTGATTGATGATAGATAGATAGATAGATAGATAGATAGATAGAGACAGACATACAGACATACAGATCAGATTTATTAGAATGACTCACTTACTTTGGTCCATCTAATCTAACAATGGCTGCCTATGAACCAAAGGTCCAAGAACCCAGTAGTTGTTTAGTCCACGAGGCTGATGTCTCAGCTCATCTTCAGTATGCACCAGAATCCCAAAGAAGTAGGTGTTATTGCCAATAAAGGAAAGGACTTGCTAGGAGGCCAACAACAATCAGGAAAAAAGCAAAAGCTTCCTTCTTTCATGTCCTTATATAGTCTTCCAGCAGAAGGTGTGGCCCAGGTTAGAGGTGGGTCTTCACACCTCAAAAGATCTGGATTAAAGGTATGTTTTCTGTCTTAAAAATTCTGGATTAGAAATGGATCTTCACACTTCTAATTAAACAGAAATCCATCACAGGTGTGTCCCTCCATTTGTGGGTTTTAGTTACAGATGTAATCACATTGACAACCAAGAAGAGCCATCACAATTTTCACCCATACTCCTGTAAGTATAAAAATAACCACAAATTCCTATAAATACAACCATAATTGTAGTTTTTGCCTCATCAAGTAAGACCTGGGTAGAATCATGTCTTTAGTCTGTCATGGATGAATATATATTTGTTCATTCCCCCAGGAAATGTCTACACAAAAGTAGCCCTTGGGATCAGCCCTTAAGAATTGATGACATTCTATTTCTTTGTTAAATCAAGTCCTTAACAAGTACAAAAGAATCAGATAATGATGTAAAAAAAACAAAAACAAATAACAACAAAAAAAACCCTACAAATCAAGAGGGAAAACCACAAAATATATACAAACATTGGGAGTATGACAAATGTCTGCTTGAAGGCACAGCTGTAGGTCACTGAAGAAATCAGGAAGGAAATTTTAGAAATTTTAGAATTCCTATAATCAAATCAAAATGAGAACAATTTTACCAGAAGCTTTAGTGAAGACCCCTCTAACTGGAGATTTTGTAGCTATGTGTGCTTGCCCTAAATATCAGATTTCAAACAAATGACCCTGAGGTCTTAGCACAGCAAGAAGAAGAGGAATCGAATCAAATCAAATCAAACTAAATCAAATCAAAGCAGCTGACAACACAAAGTAATGAGGACTGTGGCAGAAACTCATAAAAAGGGACTATGAAAACAATATGTGAACTCAATCAGAGAATCAGTTCTGTGAAAAATTCAAATATCATAGACATGGCTTCCTGCCCAACCAAAAGAAAGAGAAAAAAATCAAAATAATAGAATTAGAGATGGAAAGAACAATGTCACTATAAATTCCAGCCAAATGACGAAGCTCATTAGAGAATACTTTGAAAACTTAAATTACAAGATGGAAAATCTAGAAGAAATGTATAAATTGTTAGACACATATGACCTTCCACAACTAAATTTTAAAAAAAGATATAAAAAATGTAAACAGACCCAATAGTCTCCTAAGAAGAAAAGGCCAGAGCTAGATGAATTCACTGCCGGTTTCCACCAAACTAGTAAAGAAGTACTCTAAGCTGAAGTCTTCCAATGCTTCCAACCAAGCAGAAAGGGAAGGAACGTCACCAAACTCATTCTCCAAAGCTAGGATTACAATACCAAAACCGTATAAGTACACAACAAAGAAAATTATTGACCAATTTCCTTAATGAACATAGAGACCAAAAATGTCAAAAAATGTAATCACAAATCAATTCAAGAAAACATTTAGTCATGCTTGTCAAGGTTTCATTCCAGAGATTCAAAAATGAGTCAACATATACGAAACAATAATGATATTATAAAACAGATAGGTCAATGGACAGAAACTACACTCTTCAATAGATGCCATAAGAGCATTTGAGAAAATCCAACTCCCTCCCTGTGACAAACGTCCTCGCAGAAACTAGGAATGAAAGATCTTACTTCAATATAATAAAGGCTGTGTATGATGAGTCTATAGCCAACACTATACTAAATAGAGAAAACCTGAAGGTATTTCTGCAAAATCAAGAATAGAAAGGCTATCCAATCTTCTCATTCTTATTCAGTATGGGCTTTGCAGTCTTAGCTTGCAATAAGAGAAGAGAAGAAAGTAGAAAGGATATAAACAGGAAAGGAAGAAATTAAATTATACCTATTCTTAGGAGACATGGTCCTATGCTTAAATAATCCTAACAATTTCCCCTATGAAATCCATGGATCTGATAAACATGCTCAACAAAACATCAGGATATGAAATCAATAGACAAACCTAAACAGATTTCTCACATACCCATAATGAACTTGTTAAAAAGAAATCCTATTTACATCTTCAAAAATTACCCAAAAAACCTAACCAAGGAGGAAAGACTTTAAAGTACTGAACTCAGCATGAGCAGTGGAAATACTTTCCATATTCATAGACTGATAGAAATGGTGTTATGGATATTACAATATTACAAAAGCAACATACATATTCAATTAAATCGCTCTAAGATCCTAATGGTATTCTTCACAGATCTAGAAAAAGCAAATAATCCTAAAACTCACATGTGAGCACCAGAAGTAACCAAACAGCCAAAACACTCACTACCAGAAAGGCTAATCTGGAGACATCCTGATACCTAATCTCAGAGTAATAAAAATAGAATGGCATACAGTTACAGAAAAACTAGGCAATAGAAGAGAGTACCCAGAAACAAAGCCATGCAGCTAAAGCCACTTAATCATTGACAAAAGTGTCAAAAACATCCAGCCCCTTGAATCAATAATGTTGAGAACACTGGATATCCATCCAGAGAAGGATGAAGCTAAGTCCAAAAATCACATCCTGCACAAAGATAAATTTAAACAATGGTCAAAAGGCCTTAATGTTAAGACCAGAAACGGTAAGAACTTCTCAAAGAAAACACTTCAAGACACAAATACAAGCAAATAATTCTTGAAAATTGCTCCAATATCAAACAAAAATAGAAATGCATGAAATTACAAAATTTCTTTACAGCCTACAGTAGCAGCAAAACTCTGGCAACTATCCAAAGATTAGTAGATAGAATCTTTAGAGAACTGCAAAGAATAAGCCAAAAACAAACCCATCCAATCAACAAGTGGGCTAATGAATTGAACAGAGATCTCTGAAGCAAGAAAGAATCCAGTAAGTATCTGAAAAATTCTTCAACAGCCTTCCACATTGGGAAAATGCAAATTAAAACTATGTTTGTATTTAACTTCATGGCTGGAGAGACCTCACAGCAGTTAAGAACACTTGTTGCTCTTCTGGAGGACCTAGAAATCACTGTATTAAGTAAAATAAAGCTCAGAAAATATAAGCATGCTAGAAAGGTGAACCTAATAGTCTCACAAAGCAATGAAAAGCTCACTGAAGACTGTACAGCAGCACATAGGTACTACTTAAAGAAAATGGGTCATCAAGGGCTGGCTCTACCTCAAAACCCAACTTTGCGTATCCCAGAAAGACTCGTGTCAAAGGTGGTGTGGCTATTCTGCAGTGTGAACCATTGACCCACTGAGAAATCAATGGAGAGACACAAATATAAAACAGCCTATTTCTTCCTTTTCCTTGGAGAAATATAAAGGACTAAATTCACTTGCTTTGTAAATTATAAATAAAGGAGGCCATAGAACAATTCAATAAAAATATAACAAGAACAGTAGTGAAGGCAGAGACTTGTAAGATGCTGAGAAATGGCAGAACTGTTTCTTTTTAACCCTTCCTTTCAACCCTTCAGAACCCACCTGCTTATTTTCAAAAGAAACAACAAGATTTTAGCTCCATGGAAATTCACCAGAGAGTATGCACCTGTGCACAGGACCTAACTGTGTGTTTCTGCTCCTCCCACAGCATCTCAATACCTTAGATCTATATCATATGTATTTCCTGAAAGTTCTGCATCCCCATTCTGGTTCAGAACCTGAATTTTAGCATTTGCTTTCAATCAGGGAGATCCACTAGTTCACCAAGGAATAAAGAATTCTACTTTCCCACTCTGATCAATATCATTCTCACCCATATAGCCTGACATGGTCAATAAATTGTAGACAAATTGATATATGTCACTTTGGATAAATGAGCCTGCTTTACTCAAAGTCCATTAGCTTCTTTGCACCACCATGATTGAAATGCTGCACAGACAGGCTGCTCCATCCAACTGGAAGAGGAAGTGATGAGGAAAAAGAGGGCACCAGGCCTACACTGGACATGTAGCATGGGGCAGGGGTGGGGGGAATAAGCTTTTATCTTTATAGCCACTGAGATTTGGGGATTTGTGATGAATTGGGTATCCACATGACTACAGTAAAGGATACCTGGAGAGCTGGTAAAAGATTACTTTGTGGATATGTCTGTGGAGGTACTTGCAGAAGACAGAGGAAATTGGTGTTTCAATCAATAGGGCTAAGAAAGAACTATCTTCACCCAATGTGGGTAGAGGCTGTTCAACTAACTGGCTGAGGACCTGCAACACTGGAACACGTTACCTGCCCTTGGCATCTGAACTTTGTATTCATTGCGCTCAGCATCCCAGACTTGTGCCAGCACCACCTTAATTTCTCCAGCTTTCAGATTTGCTCTGAGCCTGGTGGTTTCTTTGGCTCTTTGTTCATACTGTGGAATTTCTCATTCTCCATAGTTGAATGAGCCGATTCCTGTACTACCTTACCTGCCATAAATCCATACGTCCTATGGATTCTGTTTCTTTGGGGAATTATATATCCAGGTTGTTACTGCAGAACAACCTAACCTGTTCTGAATGCTACGCACCCTCCAAATGGACGCCAACGCTATAGTTTTCCATTGCTACAGTTCTACCTATGTTTCAAGCAAAAGGGGAAAGCTGTTAACTGCCTGGTATGTTACATAAATGACTTCTCAGATTTGGAACATCTTAACGATTGTCCTTATTTTATAAACAAGGAGAGTCTAGCTCAAAGATGTTGTAGAATTTCCCAAGACTGGCAATAACTGATTTGCCTTGGAACTGAACAGGCTCCTGTCTAATTCTCAAGCATATTATGCCAAATAATCCCAAATGATCCAAATGCTTTCTCCTCATGCTTCCTTATGATGTTAGGAGGAGAGCTGGCATTATAACAAGGAGAACTGGGGGCTGGGAAGACAGCTTCATTGTTAAATGCTTGCTCTGCAAGCATGAGGACCCAAGCTCAGGTGCCCAGAACCATGTAAAGCTGGACACAGCAATGCACATCTGGAATCCCAGTGTACCCACAAGACGTGGGGGAGATGGGGATTGTCAGCTGTAGCCTGAGCATGTTAGCTGGTGAGGCAGAGACAACAAAGGTGGGAGGAGAGGACTGATGAATGACTTGCCCTCTGACTTCTGCACACATGTGCTATGAAATATATATATACAACCTACACACACACATAAGGAGGGGAAGAGAAGGAGGGAGAGAGGGAGAATTTATTTATTTATTTATTTATTTATTTATTTATTTATTTTCCTGGGTTTTTTGTTTGTTTCTTTGTTTGTTTTTGGATACTTTATTTACATTTCAAATGTTTTCCCCTTTCCAGGTCTCCTCTTTGGAAACCCTGTATCCTCTTCCCCCTCCCCCTGCCTCTATGAGGGTATTTCCCCACCCACCCACCCACCCACTCCCGTCTTCCCTCCCTGGCATTCCCCTATACTGGGGCATCTAACACCCTCAGGCCCAAGGGCCTCTGCTCCCCTTGATGGTCAACAAGGCCCTCCTTTGCCACATATGTGGCCAGCACCATAGGTCCCCCCATGTTTATGCTTTGGTTGGTGTTCCAGTCTCCGGAAGCATGGGGGAGGGGTGAGGCCAGTTGAGTCTGTACCTCTCTCCATGGGGCTGGAAACTCCCTCAGCTCCTTCAGTCCCTTCTCCAATGGAGAGTTCTTTACAAAACAGGAGTGACTGTTTCAAGAAGTGAAAGGGAAGAGCAACCCTGTGTCAGTGGGAAGCTCTCATCTGGGAGACATGTGACCTGGTCTCACAGTGTGGCTTGGAAACAGGTGACTGGAGCATGTCTTACATGCCCTCAGAGAAAATACTAGTAACTAAAGGAAAACAAATACTTGGTATAAACTTGTACTAAAATGTAATTTAGCTCATTTCAAAAAAGAGGCAGTTGTTGGTAGCTGATTATAAGGTCTTTGAAATCAAAGAGCTTTGATTTTTTTTTTTGTTTAAATGGTTAAATATTTATAAACCCTTAAAAATAAATTGTCATGCTAGTGTCATGCTGGGTTCTGAGTCTCCATTGTTCTACAAATAAACATGGAGGTGGAGCTCAGGGACATCTATCAAGAGCCTCCCAAGAAGAAAGATTCTTCCAAACCTTGTCTGAGTCTTCAAATAAGCATGGGAGTGTAGATCAGGGAAATCTACCAAGAACCTCCCAGGAGGCAAGATTCCTCCGAATGAACCTTGTCTAAGCAGGCCAGGGACACACACTCCACCACTCTGCTCCCCTACTCTACTTCCCCATTCCACTCCTTCACTCTGTTTGTGCATTTTGCAGGCCTGTGTATCATATCTACTTGCCAAGCCATAGGCTGTGGGAACAATAACACCATTTTCTGTACACTGTGACAACTCACTCTGAGTATGACAGGATGCAGAAATTTAAAGGTTAAATTATTCTTGAGAGAATACCACACACACACACACACACACACACCACAAAGAGAGAGACCTATAAAATGTGATGTACTAACAAATAAGTATTTATATTGTTTTTCTAGAACAAGAGCTCTTGGGCTTTTCTGCCATATGAGAAACAGAACATTGGCCTTTTGGAAGCACAGTGGTCCTCCATGCTGCCAGCACCAGCTCACAGGCCCACAAAGCAGGTATGTTGTCCTTAACTAAGCCTTCCTCCTCTTTCTGAACTCATTCTCACACTTCAGAAGACATCCATTTTTCATTTCCGACATTTGACAATGCCCTTTACTAGCCTTATCAATGTGGCCTTCTAAATATCTGATCTTATTCATTAACGTTATAACAGGGCAGGATTTGTAACAAAGCCTCTCTGTCTAGGAACAGCCGTGTGAGTTGCTTCATAAGCAATCTCTCCTTGAGGCTATTCTGGGCATCAGTCAACAGGTAAGGATGAAATAAAGAGATAAGGGTGGTCTACCGCAGCAGTCTCACTTCGCCAAACCAAAAAACCTTGTCCTGAAGTCTTTCCACTCCGTCTTTAGTCATCAAACCTTTGCTGAATACTAAGTCTTAGATTCCCCCTTACAAACAGTGCTCTGATTTAGTCCTGGGGACATGCAAGGATCATTGCAAAGCAAAACAGCAAATGTAAATTTGCTGAAAAAAAAAAAAAAAAAAAAGCCAGGTGAGGCAGAGTCCTTGGCGTCACACCGTCTTTGTCACACCGCCTTTGCTCCAGACCACCAAGCTATTGCCTTTGTGTGACTTCTGGCCTCTACATCTCTATGATCGCTCACATCTGTGTCTTTATTTCCTTCAACAGTGTCTGATAGCCTTCTCTAAGAGCAGTTCTGGTGTGACATGTCATGTCCCACCCTCTCTAGGATTCCCTTTTCAGGAGTGTGCTCTAAGCGACTTCTCGGGGTTCAGTTTTGCAGTGTTTCAGCATACTCTGGTGATGGCTGCTCATCACCTCCAGTTAGAACACCATGCTGCCTAGGATGAACATGTGGTTTCATAAAGTTTTCTTACCTATGAAAAATTCTGCTCCCCAATATTAGATAATTCTGCTTGATCACCTGTGTTTGGAATAGGACTGACTCTCCCTGTATCCCAATGTTGAACAGAAACCAGATTTTATTCATCAGTGAAAAGAATCTTTCTTCACCAGCTAGTTCTGGAATGTAAAGTCCCCTAACTGAAATCACTTACAAAGCCATGGTCTAAAATGGTACAAGAATTTTAACAGTAGTACAGTGCTGAGATTTTCAGTAGCTGTCACAATGACATATGCAAAAAGAAAGCAAGAATAGAAGAGAGAGATTATATTGCTTGATACTCTTGAATCCCACCATGCCTGGCACTAAACGAGCTTTCCTTAAAATTATAATCTACATAAACTGATAATTTTCTTTTTCCAGACAAGTATTGGTTGACTTTCATCCCTTAAAATAATAAATTACAACCTATGCCCCCTTTTTGAATTTTACGTCCATGTTTATTCAACATAATCCTTTCACTCTACACAAAGTACAAACACAACATATCTAAAATCTTCCAAAATTATAAAACTCAAAACAAATTTTATAGTACTAACTGAACAATAAAAGCAGAAAGAAGCAGTGTGTGTGTGTGTGTGTCTGTGTGTGTCTGTGTGTGTCTCTGTGTGTATGTTTTGTTTGTTTCTTTTTGTGTGGTGGTGGTGTTGGTTTTTTTAGTGTTTTGTTTGTTTGGTTGGTTGGTTTGGTTTTTTGTTTGTTTGGTTTTGGTTTTTACTTTCTTTGGTAGCATGTGATTTTTCTCTTAGATAAATAGGGAGAAAAATCATCCCTTTCTACTGGCAGCAGCACCTACTGTCTATCTTTCATAGATAACACAGTGAGTTCTCATATTAAACCGGCAAAATCAGCCTTCTAATTTACAATAATAAAGTGAACAAGAAGCATCTGACATATTTTGCTGCTGGTGGGTTGGTTGGACCTTGAAGGAGAGGGTGGAAAGACACACAGAAATGAACTTAAGGAGGAGAAACAAGAAAAAGGGAGAAGACACACAGAGATGGGAAAGGAACCTGGATAGAGTAACTTCATTCTCCCTCCTCAGGCCCAAACCTGGAACACCTTTGCTATGATGCTATAAAATTACGCAGCTGGCCACAGCCAAGCGATTGACATTCTGACCTTCCAAGTCTCCTCATTCATTGAAGGGTCCTTAAGGCAACCATACACCACAGATTGCTGGATATCTGCCTAAGGCAGGTGAGGCATCTTAGCACTGCAAACCACTAAGGAGACTCTTCCAAAGCACAAGACACAAAACCCGACTATATTTCTGGATCATAAAGCCCTCTCCTGAGGCTAGCAAAGACCACAATTTAAAGGAAAGGTCACATGTGTCAAAACCCATACACAGCACACGGATAACACCCTCTCGTTCTTCCCAAGAACAGTCCATGTATAACCAGTCAGAACTGGAGGTCAGCAGCATTATTGCTAACCAGTATTAAAAACTCAGTCCATTCAAAGTAAAGTTGATGAGTCCTGTGGGTTTTTCACAAATGCTTATAATGTAGTCACTGAGCTCAAATGCACAGTCACACCAGGCAGAGGTGTGGTACTTAATAGTCAGAAATTACAGAAGTGAAATAAATACAGTCTTTTTGGGGAAACGAGAGGGAAGGAATTTGTTTAAAATATAGCATTTAAAGCCTCAAGTTTTCATCCCCCTTAAAGTGTTTCTTTCTCTTTCAGGAAAGAAAAATCTAAAGAAAAATCTAAAACCACATTTTTATAGCTGAGTAGAAATAATTTATCTAGAAACAACTGATTGCATTATTTGAGGATAATTTCTGCACAGCAATACTAAAAATGACAGAAAATTCTGGAAAATGACAACTAACCTAAAAGTGATGTCCAATGGAAACAGAAGGAAAGTTCCCATTAGAAGCCATAGTTTCACTGTGCTCAATTTTCAACAAATTTTTGTGAAAAGAATTGGATAGAACACTGAGCTACTGCTGAAAAGATTTAAGATTTCGTTCATCTCTGCCAATGATTATCTCCATGACCTTGAAAAACATACTCAATGTCCCCAGACATCATCTGTGATGATCTCCTGAGCTTAGTGTAAGCTTATGAAAATGAGACAACTAATTCTGGTTATAAAGAATGTCCCAAATGTAAAGAACTTATGAGTTGAACAGTAGTGTATTAATGACAAGCATATTGGCAATGATTTAATTAAGATTACAAGCACTTATAAGCCAAGTGTATATGTATCAATTATAACTGCCAACAACATAAACAAATACTATTATCACTATGTGAAAGATCTAGAAATTGACAAACATGGGATTTAATAAATTTCTAAAAATTATACAAATGTTCAAGGTTGGAGTCAGCTTTCAAACAGGTCTAATTCAAATTTGGGGGGGGGCTCTTTTTATTACCCTCTTATTCACTCTATGAAATGCCAATGAAGGATGCTTTGGGGCTCTACAATGTGAATGCTGTGAGAACTGTGTGAGTAACTACAAAGGGGATACAAGTGTCATCTGTCCTGGGGTTACAGCCAGAAGGTGGACAAACAGCTACTATACTTTCTAGCAATTCCAATTACTTCAAGGTATTGCTGACAATCTGTCCTTCCAACAGAATGTTAAGGGACTGGACATCAAGGCTATGTTTTTAAGGTAGTGTAGGGGATTATTATACATCCTTTTCTGAGAATTCAAAATAGGTGAGCACCTGAGGAGCCTGGATCTCTAAGAGACTATATGGAGTTGGTTAGCCCACTGCTCATGACACTTTTGTTAAGTGATGATGCCTATGACAAAGACTTCTCTCACCATGTAAGACACATAAGACACGAACATTCTAGGGACACTGAAAGGGGGGACCAAACTGTCCTAGCTTATCTTGGTAATATGTCTTTGACATGCTATAGAGTGATAGAATATTGTACAATTGTGTATACCACAAAGACCTAAGATGCTCAACACTCACAGTCATCAAAGATTTGTTTGGGATAGTAGTTTCAAATTCATTGTTCCCATCAACAAAAAATAAAAGACAGGGAGTCTCTTAGGAGTATTAAAATGGGAATATTGTTTCCCAAGAATCTGTTTCATGAAAGTAAAAAATCAAGGAAAAGTAAGAGAAACTCTTCAGAGGTGAGAGGGGTTTCTAAAAAAGGGAAACCGGCTGTGAAATTCTGTTATCTGGAATTTTTACAGAAGGGTGACAGAAACTAGGCAGAGGCTGAGGTAATCTCTCTTGAAAGTGGTTAATTATCTGGGCTAACATGGATCAAATAACCCATATAATCTAAGTGTGTTCTTTTAGCCCATACATTGAGAGGCTCATGTACTGTCCAACATCTTAGGGGTGGTTAACTGCCAACCCTCTTTAGCTATCTCTGACTCTAGGTTTGCTAGTTATTGACCTTGACTGTCTACCAGCTGTTAGCCACTTGGCCAGCTTTATAACCCTTGGACCTTGTGGGTGTCTTGCTAACTATTAATTATGCTAAGCTTTCTGGCTTTGTGAGTTGCTGACGTTGACTATCTGCTTGTCATTAGCTCCTGGATGGATTTTATCTATCTTTGCAGGTCTCCCAGATGCTATTAACAGTACTAAGCTATCTTTGTTCTCACAACTACCAAGAAATAGCTGTAATTCTCTTTATACGATGGCCTGGGTTCTGTTTGCTTAAATGGGGGAGGACTCATTAGAAGCCATTCTTACATAGAGCAATCTACCATAATTAGCAGCACTATATTAACTGCAAGACTATGTAATAACTAGCAATGCCTAGCATGTTTCCCAAAGGGGAAAGGTCTAGTGGAAGCTGGCCAGCTGACTCATCATTATTAGCCTGGTTTCTTAGAACCTGTAGGTCTCTTATCAAGTCTGCTTGGTTATCTCATATCAAGCTGTAAATGGCACTATGTTTCACTATTTTAACCCATATATTACCTTACTAGGTAATATCCACTCCTACTGTAGCATGTGTAGGTAATTTATAATTCTCACCGTAGGCCTTTTTCTGTACTGCCTGCTGTAAATTCTGTATCTTCTTGGTAACTGTGATGTGAACAACACAGCCCTTATAGCTAAACGTATCGGTTGTGAATTATTACTCTAACATGTGAAGCTGATCATGGCTTTTGGCGTAGTCCTTTGCCTGGACTTTTAGGCTACCTTATCCCCATACAGAAGAAATTGAAAGAAGAATCAGCATTATGGCAATTTAACATGAGACTAGCCCAGTTACTGTATTGGTTTCTTGGGGAATGTTGAAACTACCACAAAATGGGTTGCTTAGGGAAAATATTTTATTCTATAACAATTCTGGAGGCCAGAAGTCTGGAGTTATGATGGATAATTTGTTCCATGTCTTTCCCTAGCTTCTAGTGGGTCATAGGAATAGTCGGTATCCCTTAGCTAGCCAGCACATGGCTTAGTCCTCAAATGACCTCCCTCCCAGAGGAGTTTTGTCCAGAATCCCTCTCACAGAAGGCTATTCATCAGTCATATTGGATTTCAGGCCCACCCTAATCAAATGTAACCTTAACTTTGTTAAATCTGCAGATAAATTACTCTCAAATAAGGTCACATTCACAGCGACCAGGGGTAAGTCTTCTCCACACACTTGAAGAGACAATTATACATCCAACAACTACTAAGCTTCATCTTGTAGCTGGGTTCCTAAACCTGGCATCCTATGACCAATCTAAAAGTAGTACATTCTTGCTTCCAACCAGAGCAGCCCTTCCTATCTATCCCAGGACCTGCTTAGTTCAGACTCCATCTCTAGATATTAGCCTGTTGCATACTACAGTGCTGCCACCTGAGACTGAGTCCCCCACTCATCTACCCATACCTACTACTGTTTGTTAATGGACAGGATTCCCAGTTTGACAAACTATCTCAATGGCCACCCATCTCAGAGAAGTTTTCCATCTCTGCCCACCCATCCCTACCATGTGCTTCTGGTCTAAAGAAGTAGTCAGGATACACAGGAGATCTAGCCCAGGAAGGTGTGAACAGAAGGCAAGGCATATCCAGCAGAGCCCATGACTTACTACCAGAATGGAAAGTACTGCCTAGATACAAAGAGTTTGTGCCTGGATACTTGCCATGAAGCCACAGACTTTGACCCTAGTGTTGGATATGTAACTACCAGAGGCCCAAGCAGACGGTGATCTGAAACCCAAGAGATCTAGCTCAGACAAGATAGAAGGCTGGTATCTGTAGGTATCTGTGTTAATGTCGAGAAGGAAGTTGGGAGTCCCAGAGGAACAGTCTGAGTCAGCAGTTCAGATCTCCATACCCAATCATATCTTCAGGTCATTCTGATATGAAGCTGGTTTCCTGTGCAACTTCTCATGTACTTCTATTCGGAGAAGAAATACATACATTCCAAAGGATGGCCAGCATACGCCCAGGGAAGAAGACATGTATGTGAAAGTTACTAACATAGATCCAGGGGAGTTAATTTAGAGATTAATTTTACCCACCTTATTCACAAATGAAGGACTTATTTTTATCTATTATAAGTCAAGAAGAGAGATGTCAAAAAACAGAAACAGAGGAGAGAGAGGGAGGGAGGGAGGGAAAGAGAAGGAGAGAGAGAGAGAGAGAGAGAGAGAGAGAGAGAGAGAGAGAGCATTTTTGGTCAGCTTCCCTGCCTAGCTGCTGGTTAAGAATAACTTAGTGAGTAGAACTTCTCAGTTACAATTTGTTCTCACTTTCGAATGCTCAGGCCCAGGTATCTGGAATGAATCAAGCTAAAAACTCTCTATTTCTTACTAGCAGTTGGCCTAAGTCACCTTCCACCTACATTCTATGGAATCTCCATCCCTGAACTGTGTACAAAACCATTTGAAAACAATGTCTGAATTACCATAACAACAGGCAAAACCCCCTTAGCCTGGTTGTCACCATGCCTCTGAACTCTGTGCTGCTTTCCAAGATGCACTCAAGGCAGGAGAATCCCCCAAACCAGGGCAACAGACTGCACTCCTAGGCTGAACTGTAATCATGGAGCTCTACTCATTAGCCAGCCCAATCCTGAGGACAATCAGGGCCAAGGAATTTCAGGCTCTGATCTGTGTTGTCTGTCCTGTTTAATCAGTCACTGGGACAAGGTTGTTATATTCTCCATCCCAGTGGGGGCCTTAGCTGTCTGCCAAAGCCTTCCTGTGAGAAACATTTGCAAAAAGAAGAAGGAAAATAAGGACACAAAACCCAGCACTCTGTGTCCATAAAACAGTGTGCAACCACTTGTAACCAGGGACTGCTTTTCAGAGGGAGAATGAGGAGGTTTGCCAAGTCATCCCTCAAATCTGGCTCTGGGGGCCCTTGAGGCAACCTGCCACCTACTTTTCAAAGATATGCAGCACTCCCACCATCTCTGCACAAGCATGTTTATGGAAAATGGAACCAGTCCAGTTCTCCATCAGTAGATGAATGGATACGAGAAATGTGGCACACACTATCATAAGGAAATTTTATTCAACTTTAAAGAAAACTGAAATCAGGGAATTTGCATAAAAATGGACCAAACTGGAAATCACCAGAAATCATCGTGTTAAGCAAAATAAGCTAGACTCAGAAACACAAACAAGTTTGGGTTTTCTCTCATATGCAGAACCTAAACTTAACATTAGAGGGACTGGGGGAGATGGCCCAATGGCTAAAGTGAGTGTCATACAAGCTTGAGGACCAGAGTTCAGATCCCCAGAAACCATGTCAATACTGTGCGGTGTGGTGATTGAGCTGTAATTTCTGCCTTGGAAGATGGAGACAGAGACAGTGCAAACTGTCTAGCAAGACTAGCCATATCAGTGAGACATGATTGAGAGCCCCTGTGTCAATAAATAAGTATAATTTATGATATTAACATGTGTGGACACACACACATACGACTATACATAGGCACACATACATGTATAAACATGTACATCTTACACACAAAATGGAAAAGAAGATAATTAATTAGGACTACATTTGTTCTGTGCACATGTGTATATGTGCATACAGGCTATAAAACAAGGAAGATCATGAGAGTGAAGCAGAGCTTAAGGTAGGGCTGAGACTAATGGAACACATGTGACTTAAAAGCAGAAGTGGGGGATACTGGAGAAGGAGACAATCAGCTGCTATGGTGAGAGCCATTACTTTGGATAGTAACTACAATTAACATAAAAAAGAGAGCTGTGGTGGTAATCAAACATGCTATACTCCTCAGGGAAGCACATGTAAACAAAGGCTTCATATGCACCCCATCCTGTGTGCACAAGATGAATCCTACACACAGCCAGACCCTCTTACCAGGATACAGACCCACATGAAATCAAGTGACCCACAGTCCCTGTATGCAATGATACTCATTTCCAGAAGGCAATGCTGGAAAACAGCCATCCTCCAAGTCTCTAATTCCATTTCAAATAAACATTATTTTCAGTAGTGTTGCTAAGCTAGGTCCTAGGATCAGATACTATGCAAATGGAACCTTGGCACCAACTTAAGTCCTAGGATTTCTGAGAAAACTGGAATATGATCTCAAGTACTGAATATATGTGCAAAATATATTACACTCTATATCATGTTAAAGCTATGACTCTCAAATAGAAATAGAGAAACAAAAGTTGATTGCTAACACTACCTTGTGATCGTTGGCTAAAAAAGGAAGGTGCTGTGGTGGTTCAATATGGTTTGCCATCTAAAGGGCCATGTAATAGAAACCCCACCCCCACCCCCAATGATGGAGCAGCCTCTAAGAGGCAGTGCTTATTAAAGCTGGGTCATGAGAACCCCATCTTCATGATTAGATTAATACCGGTCTTGTAGCATGGGTTGGGGTTCATTATAAAAAGAGCAGGTATGGGTGTGGCTTTTCCCTGGCCTCCTTCTACTTTGTCATACTCACACCTCTTCTGCACATGACAAGCTTCCTTTGCACTTCTTTGCCATGTTGTGACCCAGCCAAGGGCCCTTTAGAAATCTCAGGATTTGGGGCCTTCCAACCAGAATCATGAACCAAATTCACTTCTTTATAAAGTTCCTGGCCTCCAATGTTTCATCCTCATACCACAAAACAGTTCAAGATAGGTATTATATTCTGTTTTCTAGGGGTGCCTGATAAGATACCACAAACTGGGCAGCTTAAAACAAAAGAAATGTGTTGCTTTGTAGTGCTGAAGACTTACTATCCAAAAGCGGGGCCGGGGTAGTCACAAGATGTTTCTTTCTAAAGGGTAGAAAGAATAGATTCTGGTGATACCTTCTTACACAACTTGACCAATTCTTGTCCCATGGTCACTTGGTGTTGTTCTCCATGATTCTCCCTCTGTGCATGTCTTTTCTCCCGTCCCCAGGACAGTGGTTGTATTGGATTTAGAGACATAACCTTAATCAAATGTGACCTCATATGCACTTGATTTCATCTGCAAAGTTCGTGAAAACCACAGGTCAAGATAGCAGCACATCTTTTAAGGAACAGAGTTTTAACTCATTGTATACAATGGTGTCTTTTTTATTTACTTAGTCTTGAGGATAACAAAATGTCAAGAGTTTTTAAAAAGGTAAGTTATGCACACATGCTTAAATTTTGTATAAAATTTGTTTCAAAATGTTTAATACCCATTTTCCTCAAAAATAAGAATATAAAGCATATACAGTGAGTTCCATTTTAATTCCTCTCCGTAATCTGTGTCCTTTCTTCTGAAACCCAAGTGTGCAAATGTCATGACCAGTTTTGTCTGGAGAAGTGCTCTCCTGAGGTCAAGGGTAAAGATTACATTTCTCCAAACTCGCAGCAAGCACAGCTATGCTTCCCTACACCACCTCACCCAGGAAGGTGTGCACATGCGTGTGAGTGTGAATGTGTGTGTGTGTGTGTGTGTGTGTGCTTGTGTTATAAATATTGGAGAAGAATCGAAAGCTAAAGAAGCAGGAAGTAAATTTTGTATTCTAAGAACTTCACAAGATAGGAATATCCTCACCACAGTATACTTGTGACATTTCACCCTGGACCCCGAATCTGAGTCCCATCTTTTCTTTAATATCATAAAACCCCTGCAGCTTTTATGATAAAATAGGTGAAGCCCAGAGACCACCTCACTCACTCAAGATTACCCTAATTTCCACTCTCAAAAGCATGATACCAGAGTCTGTAGAATGCCTGTTGTTGATATCTAGAGCTGTTTCATGTGCTTCAATCCTGAAGAGAGCTAAAAATTAAAAAAAAAAGTCATTACAAATGTGAGGTCAGGCTGGTTTCTGATTCTAAAATACAGTAAGAAGTCTACAGAAAGCCCATGCCCAGTAGAAGATCAAAAAGGGAACTTGTGAATTATTTGGTAAGTCTAGGAACTATAAGTTTGTGTTTTAGCTTACAGCTTTGCCGGTCACACAATGAAGCCATTCTTCAATGGAGCCAAGTCTAAGGTTGATCCTCTTGCCATTTCCCTGAGTGAAAGAAGGCCTGGAACATCAGGTTTAACTGAAAGATAAGGAAGTTATATGTGTCACTTAATTCAGGTAGATAGATAGATAGATAGATAGATAGATAGATAGATAGATATTTCAAGGGTTCAAAATGGTACTATAGAGGGTGTATTTTGTACTTGAAACAATGACTTTGGACATATATTTAAGGTCTATCATTCAAACCATTACACTCAATCATCTGACAGACACTCTAGCTCCTCTCAGGGCTTGTTCCTATGTGTTCAAAATACACAGAACTTGCAGCTACCTCATTAGATGGAACACCAGTCAAACAACTGTTGACTGTGGCCAAGCACAAGGATCAGCACCTATGGATAATAGCTCTCTAAAGCTCAGGCTTCAAGGTCATGGGGTTTTGGACTATTGCTCATGTTATTTGGAAGAGAATGTCATAGGCCTCTCCAGACATAGCCAAATCTTCTCATTTTCCCCGTGGGCTGTCTCATGGAGGTAAGAGGCACTAAAATGTCAACAAAGGAAGATGGATCCTGAGAATGAGGAGAGTCTGAAGAGTGAAAGGAAGGGTGAACAGGTCACTGTATCCTTTCAACAGGCAGCAGATCTACTCAGGACAGCAGTGACATCCTCTCTGCTGTTCTGTAAGAGCAAAGGGAGCGCCTTTCTCCCACGACATAAAATGTCTGGGATGCTGTCCTCTGACCCTGAAAAACAATCCCTCCATAAAACTAAAAAGTGTGATTCAATTCACAGCCAACCATTGGACTGAGCGTGGGGTCCCGGATGGAGGAGTTGGAGAAGGGACTAAAGGAGCTGAGGGGGTTGGCAGCCCTATAGAGGGAACAAAAGTGTAAACTGGCCTGACCCTCCCAGTGCTTCCGGAGACTGGACCACCAACCAAAGAATACACATGGAGGGATCCATGCTGCTGGCCACATATGTGGCAGAGGAGGGTCTTGTTGGACATCAGTGGGAGGAGAGGCTGTTGGGCCTGAGGGTGTTAGATACCCCAGTGTAGGGAAATGCTAGGGAGGGAAGACAGGATTGGGTGGGAGGGTGGATGGGTGGGTAGGAGAGCACCTTCATGGAGGCAGGGGAGGGGGATGGAATAGGGGGCTTCCAAAGGGAAGACCTGGAAAGTGGAAAACATTTGAAATGTAAATAAAGTATCCAAAATAAATAAATAAATTTTTTAAAAAGATCATTTCATCCAACGGACTGATCAGAGGAGTCTTTCTCTGTGTTCTGTAAAGATGCACTGAAGTCTGTCCATTCTGCCTGCCAGGGTTTTGCAAATGAGCCTGTTGCATGATCTAACTTTTCATAGCACAAGCCAGCAGAGACCTAGTGCAAGACAAAATAGCTGTATGATCTCTCTTCTAAATCACATTGTGTCAATCTCAGAATGAGTACATTTTACAATCTCAATAATCTACTTCATGTTTATTATACATTGAGCCCCAAAGCCTCTGATAATGAATGGATACAGGTTGCTGAATACTGAACAAAGGAAAATAGACTTAGTGAGCCTTCAGACTGCAGGCAGTCAAAGAAATCTGCCATTTTCATTTTTCTGATTGACAGTTTCCAAAGGTAAATGATGTTCATCCCCCTGGTGTCTGATGCACTCACGCTACCTTTTTGGACCCCTTTCCTTTCATAAAATGCAACGTGCAGCTGAGATCTGCAATATTTGCCTGGGAAATGGTTTTCCCTGGCGCCCCAGGACTTGGCCATTTGTAGTGTTGCAAAGAGTCACAAAAACAACAACGGGAATGAAGTGACCTTTGACACTGAAGGTGTGGATTTGCATCTGGGGCTTTTCACCTACCGGCTAGTGAACCTGGACTGACCACTTAGCAGCTCTCAGAGCCTTGTTTTCTCGATGGAATCTAAAAATAATAGCCCTTCACTCATGGGCTTATGAAGAAAGTTAAATGAGAAAGGTTAAAAATATTCACTGAACAACTGTGTGCCAGGCACAGTTCTTATCAATAGAGTACATTCAGCAACCCAGATAAAATAGTCTTGTCTATGATGAGATTACTTTTTAGTGATAAAAGTTCTGTAGCAAACTACAAATATACAAGGTAAACGTATATTGAATGCTAGGATGATGACATTAGAAGCCATGGAGCCAACATTTTTCAATACCTCTGTCTTTTTTTTTTTTCTTCCCATCTTATTTCTTCTCACTTCTTGCTCCCAAAGTTCTTACTATTTCATTAATGAACAATCAGTGAGCAATTAATAGACAAATGAATGCCATTCATAGATTTGTTCAGTGAGTGTTGTATAATTATTGAGTATATCCAAGGTTCTGAAAACAGAATAAAACAAAATCAACCACCATCTTGAAAATGTAACAATGCAGCAAGGATCCCGGCCCCTAGACAAATATCATGCAACTGAATATGTGTCATGAGAAAATGCATGGCTATCCAAGTGGCTCAGAAAGTAGGCTAAGCTTCAGAATAAGGAAGTGTATTAGTCAGTTTTCTATCGTATAAAACACCACAGCCAAGGTCATTTATAGAAGAGATTTTCTCTGGTCTCATAGTTCCAGAAGGATTAGAGTTTAACATGGCATGGTGGCCAACAGGACCATTGGAGTAGAAAGCTGAGAGCTCACAACTTGAACCACAAGCAGGAAGCAGAGAGAGAACACTGAAAATGGTCCAAGGCTTTGAAACCTTAAAGCCCAATCCCAGTGACCTACTCTTTCCTTCAAGGCCACGCCTACAAAAGTAGCCAAACAGCACCACCAATAGGAACTAAGTATTCTAACATTTGACTATGGGGAACATTCTCATTCAGAGCACCATTAGAAGAATCCTTAAGATAGTAGGGCAGAGTTAAAAGAGTATCTCAAGTGCTGGAAACTTCTTTTAATACAGAAAAAAAAATAGAGTTAAAATGTGGGTGTCGTAGAAGAAGCTATATGAATTTGAATGAAAGACTTCTAGGAGAGAACTTTAGCAGCTGGAGATGCTGAGAGAATCAGAGTAGCAGAGTCTGGAGCGACCTGCAGAATGACCAGGAGACAGGGACCAGCCCATGACAGCTGGAAAAGAGAGCTATCGAAGTCACCAGCTAGGAACTTTAATTTTTTAAATCTTATTTTTAATGGTTTTTAAATGCCTTAATCTCCCTTGTAGCCCACCACCCACCAGAGGTAGTGGAAAAGAAAGGATATGGGAGAAGTGGACCTGTTTAGAAAGGTTTTTGGAGCAACTCCCACCTGTGTTGTTTTGAAATCAGCAGTTCAGTTCACAGGTTCAAAGGCAGCAGCCGCTTGATCCACTTGCAAACACCTTAGGGATACACCAGCAGTCCCATTTGGTAGAGTTGGGTTAGCAACAGTTGGTGACATGACCTAGCAAAGACAGCCTGGCCTCAGCCTCAGCTCAAGTCAGCAGGAGGGACCAATAGGAACACCAGAAGTTCTCAGCTGTTCCTCTTTCAAGGAAGCAAAGATCGGCAAAGACTGGAGACCCACATGTGTTGTATAGCTAGCTATACCAGCATCTCTCTCTCTCTCTCTCTCTCTCTCTCTCTCTCTCTCTCTCTCTCTCTCTGTGTGTCTCTCTCTCTCTTTGTGGAGTCATATGTATACCTTTCAAACATCGTGTTTCCTCCATGTGCCTTGCCTTGGCACAGGTCTTGCTTCAGCACATGCATCCAATCAGCCCGAGTCTGAGGCAAGAAGCTGCAGGACACCACCAGAAGTTTTGGGTGTCTTTACAGCTCAACTGCGCAATGTAAGATAGACCAATACATGTTTGTCATTGCTAAAGAGTCTTTTATCACATCTCCTTTCATGAGCTTGATTCAGCAGAACATTCTCCTGTGTCTGCTTTAGCACAACATTCATGCAGAGTCAACCTTAGCCTTTCACACCCGTGTCCACCTTAAGGAAACATTCCTTCATGTGCTCACCTCAGCAGAACATCGCCCAACCGACTTTCCAAAGAACCCTTAACTTTAGACTTCACCAGTTGCACAGCAATTGATAAGAAAGATTGTCCAAGGAGCAAGTGTGGGATCAAAATGAGAAGAACATGAAATCTGAACGACGGTGCATGTACAAAAGGACTGGAAAATCAGATATGTGGCTATCCTTAGTGGAAAATCAAATGTCAGCAAAACCTCTGGTTCCATGTACAACAAGTACAAAGTGGGTCATTGGGGCTGTAATAATGTTTTAGTGTACTTGTATTTTTGGTTTTTAAGAAAAAGAAAGACTATGAAGCTGAGTGAATAAGAAGGTGAGGGGGATCTGGGGAGAGTTGGGCAGGGGAGAATATGATCAAAATACGCTGTATGAAATTCTCAAAAAAAATTCAAATCTAAAACATAATGGTATGTTTTAGATGCGAGTAGTCTCTCATGCTCTCCCATAGCAGTGATGGTGAAAACTTATTTTAGTAAAAATATTATTGAATGAAGTGTGGATGTCATGCAGGAAACTGGTCATAAGAATTGACTAGGAAAAGAGGTGAGAGCATGTTTTTATTGTAACCTACTATGTGGATTGCCAAGCTTAATGATACTTTTCAAAACCAGAGAGGCATGAGTACATTCCCAGGTAATGGTGGAGAGAAGGAGTTATGAAGCAATAAAAGAAAGAAAGAATAAAAAGAAAGAGGGAACTGAATGTCTGCTCTTCATGAACCCTGCATTGTCTGAACATATCTGCCCACTTCTTGTGTTCTATGCATCTGCAAATACCACCATTTCTACCCACCCCACCGAAGCAATGATAAAAGCCTAATGTCAAAGTCTCTTAATGGCTTCATGAATGCTGGGGATAAATGGATCAAGGAACTGTTTCCTCAGACCTCTAGCATTGGAGTGGGAAGATGCTAGCTACATACCAGGGACTCGCTATACAGGAAAGCTCCCAAAATAATATAGAATATTCTGATTGTCAATGATTATCTAGGAGACTGGGACTTTTGCTGGAATCCACAGTCAGACATAATAATACATCTCCAGGTCACTTAAGACTTATGACTGCTACACTATTGTGCACTCAGCCTGTTTGTTTAACCTGCCTTTAAGAGAACAATGTAACAACTAATCTTACTTGCCTTGGATTTCCCAGGTAATCAACTTTTACAACCTAAGCTAATGCATAGCTGTAATTATAAGTTATGTACTTGTCTGTACCCTTGACCCAGAGTAATTCATGTGTATGTGTGTTATGATAATCATTTGCTGAAAACAGCAAATAGAGATTGAAAGCATTCTTACAAATTGAACAACCCCTTAGATGCTGAGCATAACATTTTTTTTTTTTGAAGTACTGTTTGTTATCTGGGTCAGGTAGGGTCAGTGATTTAATCCCTTGTAAAACTCTGTTAAAGATTCCTGTAAAGTATCCATCATTTCTTCTCTTACATGATGCTTTCTGTGCTGTTCAATAAAGAGTAAAGCCCTTTGTTAGGGACAGACACAGGAACACAAAGACACAGACACAGAGACAAGGTCAGAGTGATAAGACAGCCTTCACACAGGTACAGATTCCTACTCATTCAACAGATAGTCAAGATGCATGGAAAACATGGGGAGAGCAACTCAGAGAATCCAAATCTGAACTCACTGCTGGCTAAGAAACATCAAGGGAAAGTGCTTTGATTTCTTTCCTTAATGAATCTTGGATGTATTATCAATGACTCTGTGATTACTATTAGTGTGCTCAAACTAATTACAAATCAGAAATGGAGCCTCCAAGTTCTGTCTACATACATTGCTAACTTATTTGAGCTACACATTTGTAAAAAAAAACTCAAAGCTTTGTGGTTAAAGATAAAAGAGCTCAACAGAGTCCCTGGAAACTGTGCAAGTCTGCAGTATAGGACCAGCCAAGGATGATGCTTGTTAAAACAAAAGAAACAATAGCCATTCAAGAAAAATTATGGTATCCAGGACCTGAGGAAGATTATAGTCACGATATTAAGCATCAAAAATTTTCCAGCATGTAAGGGATCCCCCGCCCCAAATGGATCACATTCCCAAAGGGAAATAATACCAAGTGAGACTGATCCTGATCCTGAAATGTTGAAACTGAGAGATAAGAATTTAAAGCAAATTATTCTAAGTGCTCTCAGTGAAGCAAAATAAAATATGCCATAGTGCATGCAAAAACAGCAAGTCTTTGAAGATCAGTAGAACCACTACGAAAGAAGCAAATAAATATTTTAGGACTGAAGACTAGAACTGAATCCTAGAATTAGAGCAGTATGCTTCCAAGGATTTGGTTTTCTGCTTCTCTGGTGTTGACTGAAACTAGGGCTCATATATGCTATGCTAGTACTCTACCATATCTATAGAAAGGAAGCAGCACACTTTTAAGGAAGTCATTGGTCAATGATAAATTCACAAGGAAACCTATAAAATGGTTTAACTGAATCACGAGATTATCATTCAAACCAAACTTATAGAACAGCTAGGCCAATTCTGTGAATGAATATATTTAAATATCTAGAGTAAAAAAATCAATCAATGATTTGATTTGATTTGGTTTTATATCCTCAGCCCACCAGGAAGGCTTTTGTATTGTTTGATAAATGGGACAATTTAAGCTTTAAATGGACTATAAAAATTATAATCTTATAGCAGCAATTTTAAAATGCAGACGAATGTAAAAATAATAGAAAAATCAAAGTAGAACGCTAAGCCTTATTGTAATAATGGAAAGTGGGTAGGAAAAAAAGGGTTGGATGGAAGAAACAGAAGAGAAATAAAGTACAGAAGAGAAGAGAATAAACAGAAGAGAATTAAATGTAAGCTCAAATACAACCAGATCAGTACCTGGTGAACTAGTAATAAGTACACTCAAAACTCCCTTGAAAATAAATTGTCAAAGTTGATGATAAAAGTTGATGTCAAAGTTGAAAATAAATTGTCAAAGTTGATGGTAACTATAAATCATCTACATGCAACATTATATATGATGTACAGATAGAACGAAAGTAAACAGAAGAGAGAACACATATACTGGTCTAGGAGTATATATACTGCTCAACAAAACAAAGCATTACACATATATCAAGTCAATAAAAACCATGAAAAGATATGGATCTTTTAATGGAATCATGAGATTATTATTCATACCAAACTTATGGAGCAACTAGGTCAATTCTATGAATTAATATATTTAAGTATCTAGAATAAAAAGATATAAAATTAATGATATGAGATCTCATCTTATAAAGGTAAATGAAAGCACAAGGGCACATCAAAGTTTATAGAATATTATCATCTAGGCATGAAATGGGCCTCCCAATACTCATGTGTTGGAGATCTTCTCTCTTGTCAGTGTCACTACTGAGACACACATAATTGGGACACTAGTGTAATCAATGGGTTAAGTCCGTTGGTGACCTCATGGATGCCCTTGATATTAGAAGATAGGCCCACATTTTCTCCCCACCTCTCTGCCCACCTTCATCAGACCTGTGGATCCTGATCCATACGGGTAAGCTTTCCATCTTCTCTGCAGTCTGAGTCCTCTGAAGCAAGCCAAGCTTCTCTGAGAAGCCTGTTAGCCCAGGTGGACCTCTATTCTTCCACCACCTCTCTGCCCACTTTCATCAGATCTGCAACTTCTGAACAGTATGAACCTGCAGATCCTGAACCATATAGACCTAAAGATCCAGAACATACAACCCAAGGATACCCATCTGAGGCCTACAACATGGGACAATTGAGGTTAACCCCCTTCCCAATACCTGCTACAACAGGAATATCCAAGGACCAAAACTATTAGATGGCTCAAAGGCTCTCAGAAGAGCACAATCAACAAAAGTCAGGGCAATATGACACCTTGAGAGCATAGCTACCCTACTGCAGCAATTACTACAACAACCATAAAATATCAGCAAAGCATGTGATTTCCAAGAAACATTGAAACAATCTGATAAAGTCAGCATCTAATGATTTGAGATCTCATAAAGATAAATGAAAATACAATGACACATCGAAGTATATAGAATATTATAATGTAGACATGAAATAGGCCTTCAAAGACTCATGTTTAATTGACTTAATTGATATTTATAGAATACTGATACAAACAAAGGCAAGTATATATTCTTTAAAGATACTCATGGGAAAATAGTATCCTCTTTTCCCTTGATACTGTAACACAACCGAACCACAAGAAAATGACCTTAAAGCCAATCTTATAAAATAATAGAGGTCTTCACAGAGAAAATGAATAAATACCTTGAAGAAATTTAGGGAAATACAATCAAACAGGTAGAAGTCTTTTAAAAGAAAACAAACCCCTTAAAGAAATATAGGAAAACACAATTAAGCAGATGAAGAAAATAAATAAAACTGTGCAAGACCTGAAAGTAGAAATAGAAGCAAAATAGAAAACACAAACTGAGGGAATCTGGAGATGGAAAACCCAGGGAAGAGAACAGGGACAATAGATGCAAGCATCACCAACATAATACAGGATATGGAAGAGAGAATCTCAAGCATAGAAGATACAACAGAAAAAATCAATACATCAGTCAAAGGAAATGTTAAAGTTAAAAAAATTACTGACACAAAACATCCAGGAAATCTGGGATACCAAGAAAAGACCTAACCTAAGAATGATAGGAATAGAAGAAGGTAAAGAGTCTCAGCTACAACATCCAGAAAGTATTTTCAACACAATCATAGAAGAAAACTTTCCCAACCAAAAGAAAGAGTTGCCTACATACAAGAAGCTTATAGTACACCAATTAGACTGGACCAGAAAAGAAAATCTTCTGGAACAGAACAAAGAAAGAATATTAAAAGCAGCACAGGAAAAAGGGCAGGTAACATACAAAGACAGACTTATCAGAATTACACCCGAAATCTCAAAAGGAACTCAAAGCTAGAAGGACCTAGACAGATATTGTACAACCTCTAAAAATCCACAGATGCCAATCTAGACTACTATACCCAACAAAACTCTCATTCACCGTAGACGGAGAAAACAAGATATTTCAAGACAAATCCAAATTCAAACAATATCTGTCCACAAATCCAGCCCTACAGAAAATACTATAAACCAAACTACAACCCAAGAAGGATGGCTACATCCAAGAAAATACAGGGAATATGTAATATCCTAGCAGCAAAAGCAAGGGAAACACACACACACACATTAACACCACCACAGGGAATAACAATCACTGGTCACTAATATCTCTCTATATCAATGGACTCAATTCCCCAACAAAGAAACATG
This sequence comes from Rhynchomys soricoides, assembly GCA_019843965.1. Taxonomy (NCBI): domain Eukaryota; kingdom Metazoa; phylum Chordata; class Mammalia; order Rodentia; family Muridae; genus Rhynchomys; species Rhynchomys soricoides. The sequence continues at coordinate 2,931,669 of JADRCH010000015.1, read as the reverse complement.
GGCTAACGAATAGATTCAAAAACAAGATTCATCATTCTGCTGCATATAAGAAACACATTTTGGCAATAAAGATCAAAGTAACATAAGAGTAAAGGGCTGGAAAAATGTTTTCCAAGCAAATGGACCCAAGAAGCAAGCTGTATTAGACATTCTAATATCTAATAAAATAGACATTCAGTCAAAAGTAATCAAAAGAGAGGGAAGGACACTTCATATTCATCAAAGGAAAAATCTATCAAGATGAAATCTCAATTCTGAACATCTAGGCCCCAAACACAATGGCACCCACATTTGTAAAAGAAACATTGCTAAAACTTAAATCTCACACCAACCCCCACAAATTAGCAGTGGGAGACTTCAACACCCCACATTCACCAATAATATCCAAAATTTGTAAAGAACTCAAAATGTTAAACACTAACAACCCAAATAATCCAATTTAAAAATGGGGCACAGAGCTAAACAGAAAATTCTCAAGAGAGGAATCTCGAATGGCCAAGAAGCACTTAAAGAAATGTTCAAAGTCATCAGGGAAATGCAAATCAAAACAACTCTGAGATAACATCTGGCCACCAATCAGAATGACTAAGATCAAAGACTTAAGAGATAGCACATGTTGGCGAGGATGTGGAGAAAGAGTAACACTCCTCCATTGCTGGTAGACTGCAAACTTGTACTTCTTTGCAAATATATTTGGCAGTTTCTCAGAAAACTGGGGATAATTCAACCTCAAGACCCAGCTATACTACTCCTGGGCATATATCTAAAAGATGCTCCAACATTCCACAAAGATGCTTGCTCAACTATGTTCATAACAGCTTTACTCATAATAGCCAGAAACTAGAAACAACCTAGATGTCCCTCAACTGAAGAATGGATAAAGAAAATGTGATGCATCTATACAATGGAATACTATTCAGCTACTAAAAACAGACATCATGAATTTTGCAAGAAAATGGGTGGATCTTGAGAATATCATCCTGAGTGAGGTAACCCAGTCCCAAAAGGACATTCATGGTAAATACTCATAAGTGGATATTAGCCATAAAATATAGAATATACACTCTACTCTCCACAGACCCAAATAAGCATTCTGAGAATGCTTGAATTTCACTTGGGGGGGGGGGGATAAAAATAGTCAGAAGAGGTAGATGGAGGGGTAAGAGAGGTTTTAGGGAAGAGAATTGGGGTGTTTGGGGATCAGGTGTGGGGAGGGGCAGGAGGGATGACCAGATGGCCATGAGAATGAATGGAAATCTGCAACTGACAGGGGTGGGGAAGTATGGGGCATCTCCAGGAAGAGACAGAAACCTGTGATAAGGGAGTTGCCCAGTATTCCATGAGGATGTTTATAGCTGTGATTCACAGCACTGGGGATATGGAACCTGAACAGGCCACCTCCTATAGCCAGGCAGGAACCCCAATAGAGCAATAGGGACAACCAACCCTTTTAGCCCAAAATTTATCCTGTCTTCAAGAAATGCAGGGACAGGGGTTGGAGCAGAGTCTGAGAAAATGGCCAACCAATAACCAACCCAACTTGAGATCCACCCCAAGGGCAAGCTACAGTCCTTAACACTATTAATGATACTCTGTTGTGCTTGTAGACAGGAGTTTAGCATGGTCGTCCTCCGAGAGGCTCTACTCACCAGCTGACTCAGACAGTTGCAGAGACCCACAGCCAACCAGTGGATGGAGCTTGGGGATTCTTACAGAAAAGTAAGAGGAAAAATTACTGTTCCTAAGGAGAAAGGAATTCCACAGGAAGAGCAACAGAATTAACCTGGACCCTAAGGGCTCTCAGAGACTGAACCACCAACCAAAGTACATACTCGGGCTAGACCTAGGCCTCCCTCCGCATATGTATCAGATGTGCAGCTTGGTCTTCATGTGAGTCCCTAACATCTGGAGCAAAAGCTGTTTATTATCTGTGGGATATGTTTTACTAGCTGTGGTGCCTTGTCTGGCCTCAGTGGGAGAGGATGTGCATAGTCTCACAGACTTGATGTGCCAGGGTTGGGGGATGCCCAGGGCCACCCACCTGCTCAGAGGAGAAGGGAAGGAGGATAGAGGAATGATTGTGGAATGGAATAACCAGGAGGGAGTCAGTAAGCTGGATGTAAAGTGAACAAATAAAATAATAATAACAATAATAAATAAATAAAATTTTAAAAACAAAGAAGATAGGCTTTTTTATTGGATTTTTTATTTACATTTCAAATGTTATCCCCTTTCCCGATTTCCCCCCCAGAAACCTATCTCATCCCCCCTCCCTCTGCTTCTATGAGGGTGTGCCCCCACCCACTCACCCACTCCCACCTCTCCACCCCCACATTCCCCTACATTGGGACATTGAGCCTTCACGGGACCAAGGGCCTCTTCTCCCATTGATGCCCAACAAGGCCTTCCTCTGCTACATATGCTGCTGGAGCCACAGGTTCCTCCATGTGTACTTCTTGGTTGGTAGCTTAGTTCCTGGATGTTGATACTGTTGTTCTTCCTATGGGGTTGCAAACCACTTCAGCTCCTTCAGTTCTTTCTCTAACTCCTCCACTGGGGACCCCATGATCAGTCCAGTGGTTGGCTGCGAACATCCGCCTCTGTATTTGTCAGGCTCTGCCTGAGCCTCTCAGGAGACAGCTTATCATGTTTCCATCAGCAAGCACTTCCCAGTGTCCACAATAATGTCCTGGTTTGGTGGCTTTATATGGGATGTATCCCCAGGTGGGACAGTCTCTGGATGGCCTTTCCTTCAGTCTCTGCTCCACACTTTGTCTCCATATTTTCTCCTGTGAGTATTTTTTTTTTCACCCTTCTAAGAAACACTGAAGCATCCACATTTTGATCTTCCTTCTTCTTAGGCTTCATATGATCTGTGAATTGAATCTTGGGTATTCCAAACTTTTGGGCTAATATCCATTTATCAGTGAGTACATACCTTGTTTGTTCTTTTGTGACTGAGTTACCTCACTCAGGATGATATTTTCAAGGTCCATCCATTTGCCTGCGAATTTCATGAAGTCATTGTTTTTAATAGCTGAGTAGTATTCCATTGTGTAAATGTACCACATTTTCTGTATCCATTCCTTTGTTGAGGGACAAATGGGTTGTTTCCAGCTTCTGGCTATTATAAATATGGCTACTACGAACATAGTGATAGTGGAGGGTGTGTTCTTATTACATGTTGGAGCATCAACTGAGGAAACTCGTAGGGCTGAGAAGCACCTAAAGAAATGTTCAACATCCTTAGTCATCAGGGAAATGCAAATCAAAACAACCCTAAGATTCCACCTCACACCAGTCAGAATGGCTAAGATCAAAAACTCAGGTGACAGCAGATGTTGGCGAGGATGTGGAGAAAGAGGAACACTCCTCCATTGCTGGTGGGAATGCAAGCTGATACAACCTCTCTGGAAATCAGTTTGGCGGACCCTCAGAAAATCCAACATAGTACTACTTGAGGACCCAGCTATACCACTCCTAGGCATATACCCAGAAGATGTACCCCAATTTTTTAATAGGGTTATTTGATTGTCTGGAGTCTAATTACTTTAGTTCTTTGTATACATTAGGTATTAGCCTTCTATTGGATGTAGGGTTGGTAACAATCTTTCCCCAATCTGTTGGTTGCCGTTTTGTCCTATTGACAGTGTCCTTTGCCTTTCAGAAGCTTTGCAGTTTTATGAGGTCCTATTTGTCGATTCTTGATCTTAGAACATAAACCATTGATGTCGAGGAACTTTTTTTGCCTCTTCCCCACTTTCTCTTCTGTTAGATTCAGTGTATCTGGTTTTATGTGGAGGTCCTTGATCCACTGGGACTTGAGCTTTGTACAAGGAGATAAGAATGAATCGATTTGCATTCTTCTACATGCTGACCGCCAGTTGATCCAGCACTATTTGTTGAAAATGCTGTCTTTTTTCCACTGGATGGTTTTAGCTCCTTTGTCAAAGATCAAGTGACCATAGGTGTGTGGGTTCATTTCTGTGTCTTCAATTCTATTCCATTGATCTTCTTGCCTGTCACTGTACCAATACCATGCAGTTTTTGTCACTATTGCTCTGTAGTACAGCTTGAGATAAAGGATGGTGATTCCCCCAGAAGTTCTTTATTGTTGAGAATAGTTTTTTGCTATCCTGGTTTTTTTGTTATTCCAAATGAATTTACAAATTGCTCTTTCTAACTCTATGAAGAATTGAGTTTGAATTTTGATGGGGATTGCATTGAATTTGTAGATTGCTTTCAGCAAGATGACCATCTTTACTATATTAATCCTGCCAATCCATGAGAATGAGAGATCTTTCCATCTTCTGAGATCTTCTTTGATTTCTTTCTTCAGAGACTTGAAGTTCTTGTCATACAGATCTTTCACTTGCTTGGTTAGAGTCACACCAAGGTATGTAATATTAATTGTGACTATTGTGAAGGATATCAATTCCCTAATTTCTTTCTCAGCCTGTTTATCCTTTGAGTAGAGGAAGGCTACTGATTTGTTTGAGTTGATTTTATATCCAAGCACTTTGCTGAAGTTGTTTATCAGGCTTAGGAGTTCTCTGGTGGAATTTTGGGGTTACTTAAGTATACTATCATATCATTTACAAATAGTGATATTTTGATTTCTTCCTTTCCAATTTGTATCCCTTTGACCTCTTTTTATTGTCTAATTGCTTTGGCTAGAACTTCAAGTACTATATTGAATAGGTAGGGAGAAAGTGGGCAGCCTTGTCCAGTCCTTGATTTTAGAGGGATTGCTTTAAGTTTCTCTCCATTTAGTTTGATGTTGGCTACTGGTTTGCTGTATATTGCTTTTACTATGTTTAGGTATGGGTCTTGAATTCCTGATCTTTCCAAGACTTTTACCATGAAGATAGGCTTAACTGGAGAAAATAGACACTAAAGGCATGCCTTTAAAAAGCACAATTTTGTGCCTAAATCTTTCTCTTGCTATCTTTGCTTGGCCCAGGGAGTGGCACTATTAGGATTTGTGACCTTGTTGGAGTAAGCTAGGCCTTGTTTAAGGAAGTGTGTCACTGTCTGGATGGTCAATGAGACACTCCTTCTAACTAGATCGGAGCCAGTCTTCTCTTAGTATCTTTCAGATGAAGATATAGAACTCTCAGCTCCTCTTGTACCGTGTCTACCTGTTTGCTGCCATGCCTCCTGCCATGATGATAATAGTCTGAACCTCAGAACCTGTAAGCCAGTCCCATTTCAATGTTGTGTTTATAAGAATTGCCTTGGTCATGGTGTCTGTTCACAACAGTAAATCCCTAAGACACCTCCCTTGGGGAATGAAGAGACAGGGTTTCTTTACCCTGCATGTCCTGCCATGATGTTCAGTATTACTAAGTGAGCATGTCTCCAAATACATCTTTCCTCCTGTAAGCCATTCATCTCAGGTATCTTGTCACAGCCGGAAGTGACCAGCATGGGGAAACAAGGTGGGAAGCAGGCACCCAACCAGCTTTCTCCTCTTACTCATTGAAGGACCAAGCCCACAGGCTGCTGCTGCAACTTTGAGGGTGAGTGAGTCTTCTCACCTTGATTAATTCTCTGTGAGAACACCCTCACAGACAGCATGAAGATGTGGGTCACTAATGCTGTAGGCATTTTTATCCAATCAAGTTGACAGCGATGTTAGCTACCACAGAAGTGTAAGACCCTGGGTTGTCTTACGCCTGATTCTTATACTATCTTAGTTCAGTATTAAAGCTTGGAATTCTGTAGCACTCCCAAAGACTGGAAGCCCAGCTGCGGTGCAGGTGAAAGCTATTTTATTTTTTATTAACTCCTGAGATGAAATTCTCATTGGTCATAGATTCTTCACATTGTTTTCTCTGATTCTAGAAGGCTGCCAGAAGTTCATAAGTACCGAGGTTTTGTTCTGTTTTTTGTTTGTTTGGTTGGTTGGTTTTTTGTTTTATTGGGGGGGGGGGTTCTTCCTAACATTTTTTAAAATTTTATTTAATCTTTTTTATTTTACACTCCAGATTTTAGTCCCCTCCTGGTCCACCCTCTGACTGTTCCCCATCCCAAACCTCCTCCCCAGGCCCCTGTCTCCATAAAGATGTCCCCACCCTCCCAACCCCCACTCCACCAGACCTCTAAACTTCCTGGGGCTTCCAGTCTCTTGATGGTTAGGTGCATCTTTTCTGACTGAACCCAGACCCGGCAGTCCTCTGCTGTATATGTGTTGGGGGCCTCATATCAGCTGATATATGCTGCCTGATTGGTGATCCAGTGTGTGGGAGATCTCTGGGGTCCAGGTTGAGACTTCTGGTCCTCCTACAGGGTCGTCGTCCTCCTCAGCTTCTTCCAGCTTTTCCCTAATTCAACCACAGGGGTCAGCAGCTTCTGTCCATTGGTTTGGTGCAAATATCCGCATCTGACTCTTTTGGCTGCTTGTTGTGTCTTTCAGAGGACAGTCATGATAGGTTGCTTTTTGTGAGCATTCCATAGCCTCAGTAATAGTGTTGCACTTTGGGGCTTCCCTCTGAGCTGGATCCCACTTTGGACCTGTCTCTGGACCTCCTTTTCCTCAGGCTCCTCTCCATTTCCATCCCTGCAGTTCTTTCAGATGGCAACTCCATCACTCATTTGATACCCTGTCTTTCTGCTGGAGGTGGGCTCTACAATTTCCCTCTCTCTGCTACAGGGCATTTCATTTAAAGTCCCTCCCTTTGAGTCCTGAGAGTCTCTCACCTCCCAGAGCTCTGGTACATTCTAAAGGGTCCCCCAGCTCCAGTTTATATTAGCTAATAATCAATAAGAAAACAGAAAGTATCCTATATGATTCTAACAAAGAGGGACATCATAGTTTATAATCAAAGAATTATTTGTTAAAAGATGGGAAGAACCAAAGGGAGAAAGCAAAAGAAAGTCAGCCAATTTTATCCCTCTGGTGTAGAGCCCACCACATACCATTGCGACCCCAGACCCTGTCCTGCATTTCTTTACTGCCCTGCTGCTTTTTAGTCAGAAGCTCTGGGGTTAACCTTTGAGTACCACAGAAACCAACAGCAAAGCACCTCCAGTCATCAGTGTCAGAAACAGAAAAATGGCTCCTTCTATTACTGGACACACACACACTCAAGAACCCCAAGAGACAAACCTACAAAGTCATGTTTACTGGCCTGGTGGGAAAGGAAAATCCCAGAGGAGTCCTGAAGTGTCTCCTGACACAATAGGAAAATAGTTATTATAGATTAGGCTGGGAGAAGCATATGTGGGTCAGCTCAAAGCAAGCAAAACGGGACATGAAAATGCCATCATTGTGTCAGGACTAAACAGTGTATTGGGTCCTGCTTCCTTGAACCAAAGATTTGAATTTGATGTTTGATGATATATGCACAGTCTGCTTGTGGATTAGACCTTTATGTATCAGAGTGGTTAATGCATCAGGAAAAATGGGATGTGTCATTCTCACAGATTATAATTTCAGACTATCAATGATTTTTACGAGGGGGTGCATCTACTTAGTAACAGTGGTAGTCAACCAAGAAGGGATTACCACATGTTGCAAAGGTAGCAGGACCTTCAGGAAATACCATCCCTTTAACCTTGTAAATAGCTTGGTCTGCAGCTAGTGTCTTAACCTGATTAATATTTGGACAGAGCTTTGCCTTCTTGACTGAGCTGGTTTCAATATTCACATCCCTTTCTTCCAGCCTTCCCATAGTGTTACCCACTGTCACAGTGTATGGAACTCAGCTATCAAGGGAGGCTGGAAGGAAAAAAAACCTTTATGCTTTTGAAATAGAGACAAAAAAAGATCTGAGAGCCCAGAGGGAAACATCCCACAGAAGAGTCTCTTCAAGTCCAGCTAATGCCCTCACGAACAAAGTGGAACCAGCTGATGAGCTCATCCTCCTGGTCTCTCATCTCTAGCCGGAGTTTAGCCGAGAGTCTCTAACCACCTTTTCAGTTCTCTGAAGCTTCAAAGAAAACGATTTTTCCACTTTGCAGTTATTTCCGACATTGAACAAATGGGTTATTTTAGTGGAAGTATCTCATCCACCATTATCTAGTCTCTCTACTTTCTAATCCATCTTGCATGTGACTAGAATGATACATCCCCAAAATCAGTTCTGTCCAGGTCATAAGCCTGGTCAAACAGGTCTGTTTCCCGCCAAGTCCAGCTTCTTTACCTGACTTTCAAGGGTGTTGATAATCCGTGTTTACTGTAACTCCATGCTCTTACCTCTTCTGCTTCCTGTTATAGACAGAATAAAGCACCTTTACAGGACACAGGCTTCAGACCACAAGACATAATCTACTGCAGACTCGGTGGCATTTGCAAAGATCGAAATGTACCAAGATACTTGCCTGTGAACTAGTGGCTCAAATGTGCTATTCCAAACTGTGACTAGCCACAAAAGCTCAATATAAGACAGTTTAAGCTAAAACCAGGAATTATCTAAACTATAGAAAACAGGAACAGAATTTCATGAAGTCATTGTTTTTAATAGCTGAGTAGTATTCCATTGTGTAAATGTACACATTTTCTGTATCCATTCCTCTGTTGAAGGATATCTGGGTTGTTTCCAGTTTCTGGCTATTATAAATATGGCTGCTATGAACATAGTGGAACATGTGTCTTTATTACATGTTGGAGCATCTTCTGGGTATATGCCCAGGAGTGGAATAGCTGGGTCCTCAGGTAGTATTATGTTCATTTTTCTGAGGTTCCTCCAAACTGATTTCCAGAGAAGTTGTATCAGCCTGCAATCCCACCAGCAATGGAGGAGTATTCCTCTTTCTCCACATCCTCACCAACATCTGTTGTCACCTGAGTTTTTGATATTAGCCATTCTGACTGGTGTGAGGTGGAATCTCAGGGTTGTTTTGATTTGCATTTACCTGATAACTAAGGTGGGTAGGTGGGTGGGGGAATACCCCCATAGAGGCAGGGGAGGGGGAAGAGGATAGAGAGGTTCCAAAGGGGAGATCTGGAAAGGGGGAAACATTTGAAATGTAAATAAAGTATGGAAAAAAAAAAAAGAAAAAAGAAAAGAGGAACAGAAACCAAACTAAAGTAAGGTTCTAAATATCCAGATAAAAGAACAACAGAGACAATATGAGACAGGGCACATCAGTGAGGGGCTGCATAAGGACACATATTAACATGCATGAATGAAAATATCATGTTATGTTCATTACAGTATGCTCAGTTAAACAAAGACACAATTTATTTGGCAGTGCTTCAGTGGGCAAAATACTTGTGTAAACATGAGGACATAAGTTCAGTTCCCTAGAACCCACATAAAAGCAGTGTTCAGCAGCACATCCCTGTAAGCCAAGCACTAAGAAGAGACAATAGAATCTCAGGAGCCCACTGGCTGGCCAGCCTAGTCAGCCATTCCTCCTTGGAAAGCACAGACTTAATATCTTAATGTCTGATTCCTCTTCTTATAAGGCCACCTATCAGACAGGCTTCGTTTTATGTTAATCTTTAAAGGCCTCTAACTTAATCTGCAGAGGCTTTACCTCTAAATATAATCACACCACAAGGTTAAAGCATCAACACACAGGCTTAAAGAGATACAAATTCTGCCGATAATGCTCTGCTCTGGAGAAAGAGAAGTGAGAAACTTAAAAGACCTGTCAATAAAACCAGAGGGCATTTTCTGCAGAACCCCAGGTAGTGTGGGTGTTCCTTCAATGTGATTTAAATTTCACCCCTGTTTTCCTAAAGCACTGAGTATGTCCCTCACTTTATTGTAAAAAATATGACCCTGGGTTTCTAGTAGTAGAGAATACCACTGAGAACTATGATTGTGGGCAGATAAAGAACATAAAGGCCATAGAAATAATTCAAAGTGTGAACTTTGAAAAACACAGCAATATTGAATGTGGTTGTTGGGGATCTAGATATGGGTCAATACACAACATCAGCATCTGCTTCTCATCTTCTCTACAAATTATATCTGCACAGCAAAATAGACATGAGTCCTACAGTACACAGTGAGAGATGAGTGTAGGGGAATGCTAGGGAGGGAAGAAGGGAGCGGGTGGGTGGGTGAGGAATACCATCATAGAGGTAGGGGGAGGGGGATGGAATAGGGTTTTTCCAAAAGGGAAAACATTTGAAATGTAAATAAAGTATCAAAAAAAAAAAAGACTGTGGACTCTGTTCTCCTCTCCACTCTTTTCTCCTTTTTCCTTGCTTCCCCTTTCCTGTCATTCTTTCTGATCCTCCTCTTATTTCTTCTTCCTCAGTGTCATTCTCTCTTTTCTCATGCTCTTAACCACTGAGCTATTTACAGTCCCCAGTAATATCTGATAATAATATTTGTGGGATGGTTCTGTTAACTTCCAAAGTAATCTGTCATATAACAGTAGATAACTTATACCCAAGGCTACATGTATTATTTAATGACATGACACACACCAATAATATATTCATAAGCCTCTTTCATTTCTATGATACTTTTTGGTCAAGATCATAAGCTAGGGTCATCTGGGAAGAAGAAACCTCAATGGAAAAATAACTGCCCCATCAGATTGGTCTGTGGGGCATTTTCTTGATTAATGATTGATGTGGGCAGGCCCAGCTGATTACTGTGAGCACTGCTGCCTCAGGAAGGTAGTCCTGGGTTGTATAAGATAACAGGGCAAATCATTGAAAGCAAGCCAGTAAGCAGTATTGCTCTATGGTCTCTGCTTCAGTTCTTGCCTGCAGGTTCTCACCTGGAGTCCCTGCTCTGACTTCCCTCAGTGATGAGCTATGATGTGGAAATATAAGACAGGATAAATCCTTTCCTCCCCAAGGTTGTTTGGTCAGAGTTTTATCACAACAATAGGAACACCTAATGAGACAAACTCTCAAGTGTAAGCAGCTTTTAAACAAAACACACATGTGCTTAACTTGTTCTTGAGGTTTAAAGGAGAAAAAATAACTTGCATAAGACCATAAAAACACAATGTTGCCTTTATAAGGGTTATTTTCCTTTTCAAGAGCCTCTGGTAATAATTCCCATTTGATAACAACAAAATAATGCTAGGCTGGAGCCAAGCCTAGCCTTTAAAACCACATTCTGGGTCTAGCCAGCTCTCAGTAGATTGCCTCCCAGGCTTCCTACGCCTGAGAAGATGTATCATCGGTTCCTTTCCATTGGTTGTCTACCTCCTGTAACTCACCTAAATTCCAGGTTAAGAAATCTTACCTGTTGGGCACACATCTACCTATGTTGCTGACAAACAACATGACCACCAGGAATCTTAAGATCTGAACAAGTGAGCTGTTTACTTTGGACTCAGGCTTTTGATATTTACTTGACAAATGCTCTACACTCACTGGCCAGATTCACCTCTTCACTCCACCAATACCAACATCTGCTCTCTGTGACTTTTTTTAATCTTCCTAAAATATGAACATATCATTATTCATTACTTGTGTTCTATATCCTATCAGAAATTTATCCTATCCTCAAGGTTTATCAGGAATCTGACAAGACTGTCGGATCAATGTGCCCTAGTTTCCAGAGTCCTCTCTTCTCTGAAGTCATGTGACTTATCTCATGGTTTCTAGACTTTAGTAAGTGACTTTGACTACACAGTAGTAACTCCTGAAAAGAAGAAACCATTAGTCTTTTATGAAGCACCCCCATCCTACTCACTGTACGAATAATTTAGTGCATGATGTCACTCCTCTAGAAAGGAATTCTGGGAGTATTACAGACACTGATACCTGCCTTACCAGGAGTCTCATTATATCTTTAGAGCCTCTGTCAGGTTAATAGGCCAGTCTCAATTCTCCCAGTCCCTCAGTTGGATCTTCTGTAGACCTCTGGTTAATGTAGCCATACTTGTCTGTCTGTCCATATAGTCCTTGTGAAAAGCCCTGTTCTGCCCCAAGAGGAATGAATCTTGATGAATTCAGGGTAGACCATTGAATCCTCTCTTCTCAAGGCAGTGGAGGAAGATGAGGAGGTTAGAGCCTCAGAGGTTTAAATGCTAATGGACATAGGGTTTAGTCATCTGCACAGTGTACCCAAATGATTAGAAATTATAAGGGAACAGAATATTCAAAACCAAGAAGCAGAAGAAACAAGTTTTCAAGGAAGGAAGCAATGAAGCCAACACCCCAGGGAAGCAGCAATAAGAGTCTCAGTCTCTTGAAACAAGAACTCACTGGCTCAGCTTCCTACTTGCCCTCACTTCCCTGCAGGATTGGAAGAATGTCTTGTTGGGATGAGTGAGCTTCAGTGTCTTGAAATTATTAAGGGCTGACAGTACTTCTAAAGAGTCAAACAAGAGGAAGGGTGAGTAATGGAGATTCACATTGATGGAAAATTGAAGCCACCTTAAGTCATAAAGCATGCCATGGACCCCAGCTTCTAGTTAAATCCTCTCATTTTATGAATGAGGAAAACGACACCCAGAAAGGAGAGTAGACTTAGTCCGGATCACACAGCAAATAGCTGTACCAAGATGTATACGTTAATTGTGTCACTATGACAAGAAACTTCAGGGAGAAACTTCAAGGAGGCAGTTTATTTAGGGTTTCAGTTTGAGGAAATAGACTGCATCATGGCAGCAAAAGGACACGGCTGCAGTGACTGGTTTCAAACTGTGCATGCAAACCGGAAGAAGAGAGAAGCAGGAAGTGAGGCCAGGACACACAACCTTATGGATCACAGGCACCCACTTGCTCCAGCAAGGCTCCAATTTCTAAATGTTCTACAGCCTTCTAAAACAGCTGCAGCATCTGGAGACAAAATATTTAAGAAGGCAGGCTTATGGAGGATATTTCAAATCCAAACTATTACACAAGATTAAGATTCAGGTCTGCCCCCATCCCGGCACCTCCCAACCCCCAACCCTGACATCTTGCCTAAGATTCTGCAACTACTTTGCCACTGCCTTAGTTTGCCCTCTGGTGGTCTGTTCCCCAGAGCAGGTAGAAAAAGAAAGCCAACAGAGATCATTAAAGTCACTCTACCTTGTAGATTTGGGGAAGTCTTGTTAAAGATCTCACACAAGGAAAGGGAAAGAGATGCTGATGCTGCGCTTATAGAGGAAGCTACATCAATGACACAGAGAGAGAAATCAAAGGAGGTTGCTGGTTACTCAGTTTAAAATACAATTCATCCACATCTTAAGAGCGTACCAAGAAAATTTGTCAATGTTCCCATAAAAAATATGAAGTCGGTCTACTAATAAAAGAAAAAAATAAATAGCAACTTCTTGGCAAGATTGTGCATAGTCGGCTGAACTGTGTGTAGAACATCCCCATTACGTATACCTTTACTACAATGTACATGCTTAGTAATCTAGTGCTTGGGACCATCAAAAATATTTTGTGTTACAGTAGATTAGATATATAGTAATCAGAAAAGCATCTTTACTGGTTCTCCTCATGCACTACAGTACATTAAATACTTTGCTATCATTGCAATTAAATAAAAATGTTCTTGAAGTATATTTGCTAAGATCAGGCTATTTAAATGTTGAACAAAAGAAAAAGAGATTAAGATAAGGTGAAGGAAACATTAGAATATTATAATTTTATTGAAAGACTGAGAAGATGCTAGAGAAAGGGAAGTCCAAAGATTAACCAACACTCAATGGTAAATAGGATTAGGCAGCACTCAATGGTAAATAGGCCTAAGGTCCCAGGATCCTTGCAGGTGAGAAAAGGGCCCTTATGTGAGTTCAGCAATAGGAAGCATCTCTAATGACATGTCTGAGCACATGCTCTCTGCTAAGCACTTCATCTGCCCTGTCTCACACCCCTCACAGGAATTCTGTGAAGTAGAACTGCCTTTGCTTTCTGCATATAATAAATAAAAAATACTGGACTTGGGAAGACCATCTTATTTTTACCAGTCTCTACTAGTTAATAAAGAATAAGCAACAAATGAAATACCTAAAGCCTTTCTTACTACTTCCCACTGCTATAAACATTATTTACAGCTATAAACATTATTCTTTACCCCTCGTGTGTCAAAACAATAGGTTAAATTAATGTCTGGGATGACACTCATACACTAATTATCCTGGAGAAAATCTCTTGTTCACGTATGAAAATCTCAGAGATGTCCCTTGACATGGCATAGATTACATGTTCAATGCTGGATCAATCATGTTTAAGGGAGTTCTGCAATTTTTCCATGTATGGATCACATACCCAATCCTATAATCAAAAACAGTTCCTAAGGATAGCACTGCTAGAATTCCATTTCTATAATGGATCGGCATCCTACAGGAGATGGTGAATGCTAGGCAGACAGGAAGTAGACAGTGGCCACTGCAGCATGGAGCGACAGCCTAAAAGATGCTCTGACAAGCAGTCACTCCAGGGGAAATCCAGGACAAAGAGCCTGGGGGTGGTGAGAAGACATGGCGTGAAGATATTAAATAGCACAACGTGTTCAGAGAGCATCAGTGTCTCACGTGTATCTGGAGGACACAGCATGTGTGACCAGAGGTTTGAGAGCTATAATCAAAGGTCATGGGGAATTCTATATGTGACCCTTCAAGGAGCACATGCTTTATCCTGAAAACAGTGTGGATCACTGAAGAACTTTCATCAAAGGAACAGTGTGATGAGTCCCGCTTGTGAGAAATTTCAGTCTTTGAGCAAGTAGAAAAGAAAGGTTAGAGGTAGAAACATGAATGGAGAGACTGGCAATAGTTCAAGTCAGGGAAAAATGGGTCCGTGGACAATAGCAGTGGGAGTTGGGTGGCCAACAAATGTAAAGAGGAGTGAGGCCAAGAAGGTAGAATCAGAAGGTAAGGCTGGACTCCCACCGAGAAGCTGATTGTCCAGGCTGCCCACTGACACTCAACCACCTTCACAGATGCTCCAACAGGACCTCCCAAGACAGCAAGGAGCCCAAAAGGCGGCAGCAGCAGTGGCAGCAATTGTTCTCCTGGGATGTCCAAGTCTCTGGTCCAAGCTGCTGGTTGGGTAATTTACAACACTTTAACCCCTTAGCTTTGGCAAAAGAATAAGCACACCAGGTTTATTTTTTCCTGAAGAAGTCTTCTACAGACAGATTTAACAGCTGGATATCCAGAGCTCTTGAAGGCAGAACAGGATATAAAAACACCTGGTCCAGTGGGGCAGGCAGATATGACCCCTGTCTTGGACATGTTCTAAGTTCTTTTGAATAAACTGCTTGAGCTCTTTAAGCTTCCAAATTCTCAGGAGATGTTCCTCTGGCAATCATGTTGCTTCTCTTTACAAGGGCTAAAATTATTAGCATGTGTGACAACAAATACACTTCACAGTGATGTTATAAATGAATCTGTCTTAATCACCAATTTACTGTACTCAAGGGGGCATAGAAAGAAAAACTGAAAAGTGAAACAATGCTTTCAAATACATAAATTCATGTATGCCCTTTATGTACTCAGGTGGCAGAATGAAACTAATGTCATAAGCAGCAACCTAATTGCTGTGGGACATACATGAAAATGAACATGTATCAACTCAATTTCAATATTTTTAAAGTTATTCCTTCTTCCAAAACTTATAATGAATAAAGATCTCTTAAGTTTTAAGATAATCGCAGACATAGGAAAAAATAATAAATAGTTGTACTGAACTGGTAAACCATATAAGAAAGTCTATTCTTTTCACAAAGAAATTGATGAGAAATATAGTTAATAAAGCAGAATATGCATGAACATATTTTAAAGGGCCCCGACTCACCCGCCTGGAGCTCTTTAGTTGGCCATTTTATGGTAATTAATTTGTTAACTATTCTTCAACCTCTTGGATGTATGACAAATGCTAATGAACTAGGCCTGGGCTTTACACTTTCAGCCACTGTCTCACTCTAACAGGGTTGTCCCCCCATTTTCTTTAAGTCTGTAGCAATAGCTAAATTATTACTGCAACCTGGAAAACTTGTGACTAGGGAAGTGAGACAATGACTCCACTACTTTTTCGGCAGGCAAGCTAAATCTTTGTCCCTGTTTTGGCAGACATTGCTGCCTACACTGAGTTTCAAGGCCTGAGTGGTGTTTCTATCATGGAATCAGTTGTGCAAAGTGAGTTTATGCCATTTTCTGCCTGGCCTGTGCCCTGAGTACTCTCTGGGGGTCCCAGCACAGCAAGTTGGACCAAGTTCAGGATTTTCTGGTAAACTGTTGGTTCTGTCTGTCATTTAGCTCTTCCCCAGTATTAACTAGGAAAGAAAGTGAGGGCTTGCTAAAGGCCAGTATGATGAGTAATCTTTCATGACAAACTATCCTAAACGACACATGAGAAATGCCCTCCCCCTCTGAAAGGGAAGATACGTAATGGTTTCTGCTGCCACTTAAGCAATGTCTCAGTGCTGTCTCTGCCCGACTGCCTGAGATCTAGTCTACTAGAGTTGAGTTAAATGTTCCCTAGAAGTAGTTGGGAAGAAAATATTAATAGAAATAGTAAGTAAACTTTTCCCAGGTGGACTCTGCTTCATATACCTGTAAAGCAGAGACCCTTGCTCTAAAACTGATGAACTTGGAGTGCCCTCCACCCCATACAAACTCCATATTGCTGAGTGATAGTGTAAGTGTGTAGTGACTCAGGTTCTGATTGATGTCTTGGTGCTTCTAGCAGAGTTGGCAGTAACTCAGCCAGTGTGTGCATGGGAGCGCTCAGAAAGAGAATCTCTTTGAACCACTTCCCACTTTGTCTCCACATATTTTCTCTAAGTTCTTAGATGCTTGGTTCTGCACAGTATCTCAAACAAACAAACAAACAAACGCAGCAATGGGATACACAGCATATCAAACCAGCCAGGTAAATAAAGGTATCTCCTTGAAATAGAAACATGAAGCCGGGCAGTGGTGGCGCACGCCTTTAATCCCAGCACTTGGGAGGCAGAGGCAGGCGGATTTCTGAGTTCCAGGACAGCCTGGTCTACAGAGTGAGTTCCAGGACAGCCAGGGCTACACAGAGAAACCCTGTCTCGAAAAACCAAAAAAAAAAAAAAGAAAGAAAGAAAGAAAGAAAAAAAGAAAGAAATAGAAACATAAGCTTAATGTGATGAAAGAAATGTTATCGAGCATGCTGTCACACATAGCACAAGCATAACTCTGAAGCTCAAGGAAACACCTCCAAAGATTGCAGTGCACTGAGCCAATGCAGCAGATGGTATTAGAATTCTCTACATGAATATATCTAATAGAAATATACATGTATATTTATGTGTGTGCACACAAACGCATATATGTGTGTGATTTATTAGGCTGGATTACATAAAATGGCTCAGGTAGTTCAACATTGGCAGACTAACTCTGGGGAGGATGAGAGTCTGGTAGTTGCTCCATCCAGAGCCTGGATATCCCAGTGGTTGCAATCTGGTGCTGAAGGTCCAGAGGATTGCGGGAGAAATGCGAGTTTTCAAATTACATCGGAAGGCCAAAGAAGATGGTTCTAATATCAAAAAAAAAGAGAGAGAGAGAGAGGGAGAGAGAAACAAAGAAAGAAAGCAAGCAAGCCCAGACATAGCCTAAATGAGTTTGCCAGCAAAAGGAGGGGAAACAAGCAAAAGGCAGTTTTCTTCCATGTCCTTTTATCTGGGCTACCCCCGGAAGGTACCACCCACATTTAGGGTAAGTCCTCCTCCTTTAAATCGTCTGATCAAGAAAATCCTTCAGAGGAGTGCCCAGCAGCTTGCCTTTTAATTGATTCCAGATTCACTCAAGTTGACATTTAAGAGTAGCCATCACAGATGATCCTTTAAGAAAGTCAATGCAGTGACTATCCGACAAAAACCTTACCTTGTAAGATGCCTTCAGCATCCTCCACCTCTTTGCCTGGCTGCATACAGTAGCAAGTCGCCATAGAAAACTGTGTTCTTAGTCAAGAATAATTTTTGAGGTGTGCATGTTTATATGTATAAGAGCATGTATTCTTGTACATGCACATCTGTGTGCATGTCCACTGCTGTGTCCATGTATGTGGAGGTCAGAGGACACTCTCAGACAAGATTTTGATTGGTCTGGATTTCGCCAGTTAGGCTAGACTGACTGGCTGGCAGTCCTAGGAATCCTCCTATCTCTGTCTCCCCAGTACTGGGATTACAAGCATGCACCACTATACAGCAATTTTTGTTCTTTTTTAATATTTTTATTATTTTTGAGAATTTGACATAATTGTTTTTATCTTAGTCACCTTCACTTCTCCCTCTAACTCCTCCTAGACCCAGCTCACTTCCTTCCTCCTCGTTTTTTTCTTTTTTAATAACCCACCGAGTCCAATGTGTACAGTTCATAGACTCATAGATATAGGGTCATTCTTCGGAGCATCGGACCTGTCACATTTAGAACAAACTGGCAATCCCTTCCCTAGAAGCCATCAACTGACAATAAATGCTTTAAAGAGTTTGGGTTTGTGATTCTCCCAACCCAAGCTAGATGTTGTGCAGACAACCCCAGTTGATGTGAGTTCAGGAGTCTAGTGGTCCTCTCATGTCCAAAAGATACTGCTGTATTCTTGCCCTCTTCAGATATGGTCCCTGAGTCTCGTGAGGGACATGAAGTAGATGTCTCACTTGTGGCTGAGTGTGCTGAGATCTATTTTCTTCTTTCTGACCAACTGCGAGTTTTTTTGCTAGCCTCCATCACCTACATGAAGAAACTTCTCTGATGAGGCTTGAGAGCTGCACTAGTCTATACTGATACGAGCTACAGTAGTAGTTTGTAGTGTAGTCTATAGCGATGCAAATTTAGAGGGCATTGACACTTCGTCAATTTAGCAGAATAATAGTAGTCAGTTCACCCCCAGAGTCTGTTAATTTCCCAAACTTGAGTTCTTGGCCAGACTTATAATATGGTGTATACATTTCCTCCTGTGAAATGGACATTAAATCCAATTAGAACTTGGTTGGTTGTCCCCATAAGGCTTCTGGCACAGTTGTACCAGGAATTCTGTTGTACAATTGTATGTCTTGCCATGTCACTTGCTATATTTCACAGGGTTCACAGCTTAGTCAGACTATTGATGACATGCCCCTGCCCTAGCAGTTTATAGAACACCTTCCATGACTATGAAAGCTGGTAGGCATGGAGAAGGATCTCTCTGTTTGGTCCCAACTTGATGTCTCATATCCTACAACCGAAGTACATCATGTCTTCAGCAACAGGGTGTTATTCTTGAGCTCTGGTGGATAACCAAGAGCAGTGGTAAAAGCCTGTGTCTGGAATCTATTTCAAAGGCCAGTGTACTGTCAGTGATAAAAAGATCACTTGCCTTCTAATGGGAGGGGGAGAGTAGACATTCCTAAAAAGATGATTCACAAAGAGTGTGTGAAGAGATGCTCAGCTTTACTAGTCACTGAGGTAAATGAAAATCAGAGCCCAACGAGATGCTACTTCACCAGATTTCATTTCTAGGATGTGGAGCTATTAGGCCTCCTATGCTGCTGGCGGAGATTTAGCATGGGGTGGCCAGTGCAGCAAACAGTCCAGCAACAACTCCTTTTACAGTCAACAGAAAGTTACCATACAGCTTAGAAATTCCACGTCTACATGGGTATCAAATTATAGCATCAAGTATATAATATGTATAGTCCATCAACAGAGTAATGGTTAGGTAAAATGTGCTCTAGCCATATAGTAGAATGTTATTCAGCTATAGAAAAGAATAAGCAAAAATGCATGTGCGCTCTCTCTCTCTCTCTCTCTCTCTCTCTCTCTCTCTCTCTCTCTCTCTCTCTCTCTGTCTTTCTCTGTCTCTTCCCCCTCAACTCTCCTCCCCATGCCCTACTTAAACTCCATCCTATACTGTACCATCCTGTGGCTGGTGTCTCAGGGGGAAGGGATGCCTCAGCATGGGCCTACAGAGGCACCCCCTTACCCCACACTGTACCACTCCCCCACTAAACATATCCCTGGCTAATCTCTCTCTTATCATTTTATAAAACACAACAATAACAATAACTGTTATAAAAATATACGAATAATCTTATTCTCTTCTGATTAGTGGAGATAATCTTTTTTCTTGCAGAGGTTATATATATACACTTAAACTTTAAAGATGTATTTTCTCCTTTAATAACAAACATGGGCTCTGGAGTCATGTGGGAAGCAAAGAGAACCCTGAGTAAATGAGGTTTTGAGTGAATGTGTGCTGTCAACATGGACACGTCCATGTCAATGACCCCGCAGCATGGGCCCATAGGAATGGCAAAGCCTTCTCCATAGGATCAGGCTCAGAATGGTAGAAACCCTCCCTCTGGTCTGCATATGGATTTGACAGTGTGTGCAGGAAATGTCCACCCTAGGTTTCCCAGCCCAGATGCTTACAGCCTGAAGACTGCCCCTATAGAGACAGCTGCTGCTGCAGTTAGTTTATGGTATCTCCTTGCTTCAGCTGTGCACTGCAAACCCTGCCAGCTTGTTTAGCTTTATGCAATAACCCTGTCTCTCTGTACAAATGTATGTAATAAAATGCTGAGAGTCCATCAAAGAGCACAAGTGGCCCAACTCCAGCCTTCTGTCCACATGTCTCTTTGTGTGTTCTTTCTTCATTCTCTTGTGAGTCCAGCCAGGTTCATCTCTGGAGCCCGGCAAGGATGCAGCAGAGCCAGACACCCTGAAACCAAGAATCAGCTGTTCTCTGTATTTCTCCACATCAGATTCCTCATCAGCAAACTGTGGGTAATAGTAAACCAGCTTCATCCAACCACGGAGAAGATTAATTGAGAAGTGTCCAAATTAGTGCCTAACCTGAAGCTAAGTGCAAAGTGTTTAATTTCTAAGAGATTTTTAAATATGTGTAGTTGCTTGTCTATAAAATACTCTCTCTGCAAGCTTCAAGAGACTGCTAAGTTTGAGGGCATAGGAAATTCATTCGGGGATTATGAGGAAGATGCAGGAAGAGACACATTACACAGCTAACATTTATTATACATTTGTAATTGTAAAGTATGTATTGTATATCCTAAGTGTTGAAATTAAATTAATTGATTGAAGATAAACTAGACTGTAATGGAAACCTCAAACCAGTCTAGCAGGATAGACTACTTGGACTTGACTCTAGGATCAGATAGAACAATGTGAAGCCAACTCCTGGCAGCAATCCTAACCTCAAAGGCCCTGCTTGCCATTCACATGAGCAGCACACAGGTGTGCTGGAAGCTAAACAGCAAGGAGCTCTGCATTGCAACAAACAGATTTATTGTGTCAGGTAAAGATCTGGCTGATACAAAATGACAGAAGCGTGGAGGTGTGGTTGACAGGAAGGCAAAATATGACACTAGACTGCTCAGCTTGAATTGCAGCTCAAGCGTTCATGAGTTTAGTCTAGATTTTAACTTCTCTGGATGTATCTATAACCTGGAGATATTCTTACAGGGCATTGTGAGAACTGAAGAAAAATACAGACAAAAACCTGGTACAGGTAAATACTATATAAATGTTATTAGCAATTAGGCCTGGGACTCAATGGTACAATACTTGCCTCGCATGCACAAAAAGCTGGTTTCCAGTCTAACACAGGGATTGCTAATGTCATTATTACTGGGATTTTAGGGAAAATTTGAACATTATCATTAGAAAAATGCCTGGAAAATTAGGCATGAAAAGTTGTCTTACATTGTTTTAGAGGCAGATGTCTTAGACATGGAACATGTGAAAATGTAAAAATAAACCAAAACTATCAGGTAACAATTATTTACAATATAGATTAAATTAAAGGAAAAAGAAATTTGCCAGTAAAAGAGTTCCTCCTCCTCTTCCTTGTCCTCCTCCTTCTCTTCTTCTTCTTCTTCTTCTTCTTCTTCTTCTTCTTCTTCTTCTTC
>JADRCH010000015.1:2883178-2909916 GCA_019843965.1 Rhynchomys soricoides | reverse complement strand
CTCCTTCTTCTTCTTCTTCTTCTCATTAGTCAGAATTTCAGAGGCATCTGTGAACAGTGACATCAGAGTCATCCATCTGACCCTGGAGAGAGTTGTAAGATATGTAGAGAAGAAAGAATCTCCATGTTCCTAGAAGGAAGTCCCAGTGGAAGGAGATCTCTTTAGTTGCAAGTTTATTAAACATTTATTTTTAAGACTTTCTCATATATCTTTGAAGAAGCATATTAAGAGGTACTGTGATCGGTGAACGGCATGAAGCAGGAAGCTCTGGAGTAACACAGGCTGGACACAGTGATCCTCAACCTGTGTGGATCATGACCCCACTTCCCTTTCACAGGACCTCACAACCCTTTCACAGGGGTCTCCTAAGACCATCACAAAACATACATATTTATGTTATGATGCATAGCAGTAGAAAATTTACAATTCCAAAGAAGCAACAAAAATAATGAGGAACTTGTATTAACGGTTGCAGCTTGAGGAAGGTTGAAGACCACAGATGTAGCAGCTCTTGCTACAGGAGGGTCTGACAGGAGTCACTAACCCATGTCCAGCCTGCTGCTCACTTGTTACTACCTAAGCACTTTCCAAGTAGAATTGTAAATGTACAATCCCATGCATTACTTTGTCTCATAGAGTCTTATTTCTCAAATATCAAATCAGAATTACCAGAGAGCATGAGGTCCATTTGTTTATTCCTAATCTATGTATGTAAGAACATTCTACAGTTACATTCCCATCAGTACATATTTTTATTATCTCAGATTCTTGCTATTGCTACCAGGACTGCTAGGAACATTGTCACAAGTGTCTAACTATGTTTATTTAGAGTTTCTACAAGACAGCCAGTCTCAAAACCGTTCAGTTGTAGAACAAGGAAATGTTCCCCTTGGTAAGAGAATAAGTGTTTTCCACAGTAGCTGTCCAATCTTCCAGTCCCCTGTAAGACACATGGGACTTCCCAGTGATACACACTCAACTCTTCTTACTTGTTTATGACACATTTATTTAATTGGGGGGCAGGGGTATGTGTGTATTTGATTTGCATTTCTCTGGCAACTAATGATGTAGCTTTTCTTAGCCATTAGCTATTTGTGGAATAGCTATGAGCCTTTCCTTAAGAACTGTCTTATCTTTAGTTGTCATTTGCTTCCCAGTATGTGTTGCTTTTCAAATCGTGTGCACTGCTGTGTATGGCATATTCTTTCATACTTTTGTAACAAGCTTTTGATGTCTAAATTTTATTGTAATCCAAGGCCACCACTGTTTTCTTTTTATAGCCATCATCAAAGCTTCTAATGAGATTTGAAAGTTTGTACCTTTAAACGTATGCCATTAATCAATTGGAATTTCATTTTATGTACAAAATAGAGAGCTCCATCCAAATTGGAGCTAATCACAAATTCTCCCAACACCATTAATTGACTGTGTTGACTCAGTCATCTACTGTAGTTCTGTTATTAAATACAAAATTTCTCCACATGCTTGGGGCCACTTCTTAACCTTTGTTTTGCTTCTGACTGCCATTTTATAGAACACAGTAGCAGTATGTTGTTATTTTTAATTACAGCACCTTTACAATAAAACTTTGTATATAAGAGAAAAGTCTATCCATTCACTCAATAATCTCTAGGGATTGTTTCTTGGAATGTTTCTGCCTCAGTCTCCCAAGTACTGGTATTATGACCAGTAATTTTTGGACCTGAACATACTTGTAATATTCTTGTCAGTAATATTAGCCTATGGGCTAAGTTATTGTACAGTACAATACGATAATAAACACTAACGATTTAATCCTTAGTGCTTTAAGATGCCTCTGCCCAACAGCCAATTCAGTGGTTTCTTCCTCATAACATTTAGCTCTTTGTGCCAGTGCTTTCCTGTACCACTCCATTCAATGAACCAGATCAAACGAATAGTTGTTTAAAGCTCATTGCTTTTCTTCTATGGCAGAGGACAAAGGGCCTCAGAGGACAGTGGCTGCCAAATACAATTTTAAAGAGGCAGAAAACACACACTTCCAAACTGGTGGATTGTTCATTGGCCATAAACATTCACACAGCCCCAACAAACTCTAAAGAAGACTAGAATTAGTTTAGGGTGTATCTGAAAGATTATCAGACACATTTGGTGACCTAATTAGTACCATGTGCACACTGCCTCTAGCATCTATCTTGGGACTCTTCCAAAAACCTTGGGTGATAGAGGGGTCAAAAGCTTGAATTCAGCATCCAAAGAACTCAGCTTCACTAATTTCCCAAGCCTTACATTGCCATTCATTTTGTGGAATTCTACATTTATATCAATTTCTAAATCAATTTCTGGTGAATTCTGTGAAAATACAGTTAAGTCACCTCCTCGATAATAGAAACTACTGAACCAGAAAATGCAGTCGTTCTCTCTTCAAAGAAAATTGAAAGGTGGTTGACTGAAATTCCTTTGTTGCAGATGCTGTATTAGCAACTCCTTCCCTGTGTTAGCAGCATAGAAGACCTATGTGTTGACTAACCCAGAAAAAAATGATATTGCAAAAAGAATGGCATTTCACAATTTCTCATTTTTGTTATAATTTGCAAGCCCCCTTACTGGGTTTCCTGACCTTCAACATAAAGAGAGATGAACATGCTGATACTTGTTTGTTTGTTTGTTTGTTTGTTGTTGTTTAATA
Organism: Rhynchomys soricoides; assembly: GCA_019843965.1. Taxonomy (NCBI): domain Eukaryota; kingdom Metazoa; phylum Chordata; class Mammalia; order Rodentia; family Muridae; genus Rhynchomys; species Rhynchomys soricoides. The sequence continues at coordinate 2,907,248 of JADRCH010000015.1, read as the reverse complement.
GAATGATACTAGTTTGATGATAATTATCTAATCCAGGGCCTTGAGCATGCTAGGCAAGTGCTCTCTCACTGAGTTACAACTTCAGCCTCTCCTGCTCATAGGTTCCTTTGGTATGTGTCTAGTCTACGGTATATGTGACCCAAATATGAAGTGTCTGAGATATCTTTGGAAAGTCAAAATTATGTGCAGTTCCTCATCAGTGCACCTAGAGTTGATACGTTTATTTCAGATGAGATGGAATGGGAAATGATCTCACTTCATTAACTGTTGCTTTATTTTTATCTTCTTTCTGTGTTTACATTTTTAGAATTGATTCTGTAGTTACAAAGATCTGAAAAAGGGGTGCAATTTGATAACATTTGTGATAAATGCAGTTATAATCTCCTATTGTTTAAGAAATGCGTGAATTTTAAATGTTTCTATGTTTGTATCTCAGTGCAATACACAGTCATATTCTCTCATAAATGCATTTAACTGATCTTCAATGTTAGTACATAGCTCCTAAGCAGTGAGCCATGCTCCTATCTGCCCTTAAGAAAAAGAAAACAGTCAATTCAGAGCATCTGGTGAAAATATGTATAAACACAGTGAACACAGTGCCTTGAGAACATGCCAAGTCCCAAGTAAGCTGTCTGGGCTGAGTTTCCTTCAACTTTTATTTATATGAGATTAGATAATTTTAATATTAAAGACTATGATAGCTTAATTGTCAACCTGACACAACCTAGTATCACCTGAGGAATTGTCTAGAGCAGGTTGACCTATGAGCATATCTGCAAAGGATTGTCTTAATCACTAATTTTAGGTGATTCAAGAAGACTCAAGCAATTGTGGGTGGCACCACTCCCTAAGAAGTGGATCCTGTACCATTTAAATGCAGAAATGGGGCTTAGTGCAAAGAAATATGTATGCATTTATTTTTTCTATCTGCACTTGGCTGTGAATGTGACTTCACATTTCAACTCCCATAATTTCACTTCCATAAAATTATGAACTGTAACCTGAAACTGTGAGTTAAAATAAACCCCTTCTTGCCTAAGTTGCTATTTTGCCAGGACAGTTTATCGTAGTGACTGTAATAAATCTAGACTATCTAGACTAAGAGCTTGGGGGTCTAGAATTAGGTTGGCAGACTCTTTGGAAAAGTTGCTTAATCTAAACCTCATACTTTTCATCTGTAAAACAGGGGTGACATTAATAGTTACTTTAGAATGGAAATGTTACATTACCCTTTCAAAGCTCTTAGAATTATTGTTAGAAACATAGTAAGTCCTTAATAAGTGACATAAGAAAATTTCTATAATAATATTGGTGTTACTGTATATATTTATATGTGTTAGGACAGATGATAGATAGATAGATAGATAGATAGATAGATAGATGATAGATGATAGATTGATAGATGAATAGATAGATATAGATAGATGATAGACAGATACATACATAATAGATAGATAGATGATAGATACATACATAAAAGATAGAAGACAGATACATACATAATAGATAGATAGATGATAGACAGATGAAGATAGATAGATAGATAGATAGATAGATAGATAGATGAAAATAGATACATACATACATAGATGATAGAAAGATGATAGATGATTGATGGATACATATATGAATGCATACATACATAATAGATAGATAGATAGATAGATAGATAGATAGATAGATAGACAGACAGACAGATAGGAACAACTACAAGTTCACTCATGATAAACATGGATTTGTCTTTACTTTCCAAGGAAATTTTTCAACTGCTTCAGCTCAATATTTTAAACAATACTAGAAAAATAGGCACACAATCCTGGAAATTAAAGCCACTCTGGATTGGTGGATATATGAAATCTGGTATGCCAAAGGGTCAAATTGTCGTGGGAAAGACTTCATTTACACAGAAATGAAAACTCGCAGGACAAACAAGCCCATTGAATAATCACTAGCTGCAATATTTTTCATAAAGTACTTCAAATAAGGTATCTACAGGTTGCCCATAAAGCAAGCCCTCAAGCACACAGCCTGGCTTCCAGGAGGTTAAGGTAGTTGACATTTTTTGTAAAAGAATATATGGTTGTAATGTAGTATGAGGCAAGTTTAAGTCACCCATAAACCCTTCCTGTCTTCAAAGGTTAGGATCCCACCATGAACAGAAGCAAGAATCTCACCAAGTTGCCAAGCCAAGATAGCTGCCACTTTGCCCTGTATGAACTTAAAAACGCTCACATTAAACAGAAACAGGCTGGCTTCCTGCTTCAGTAGAACTTGAGCATCCTGAGGAAGAAGGTAGGCACCTGAGAACATTATGGGCATTCCAGAACTCCAAACAGCTATTTCCAAACGTGGTTAAAATTTCTCAGGAATTTCAAAGGTGGTGTTGAAGAAAATGAGACACTAAAATTAGTCTACCATGTCCGGCAATCACAGAGATGGATCCCATCAGTGAAGGACTTAGTACCAAGCATCATACAGGATGCTTATGACCCACAGCCTAGCTCTGTCATCTTCCCAGACCATGCTAATTAATAACAGGTTACAGCTCTTCATTTCCTTCTCACTCGTCTCCTAAAAGCACCTCTGGCCTTCGCCCCCACCTTCCCGATGCTCATTTGTTCTGATAACAGATTCCTCTTCTACTCTCAGGGACCAGGCTGGTAGGGTCAGCTTCAGCTCCTCTGCTTTCAGCCCAGGTGCCCTTTTATTAATAAACCTATTCATCCTGTGCATGGGAGAAATTGGCCGGCCCTGAGCACTAATTAATTCAACCTCCAACATGAGTTTCCTTCTAGCCAAGTTAACCTGGTTTTCTCCCAGAAGACCAGCCCGTGAACTCTAAGGGTGGTGGGGGTTAAACCAGGATGGCTTCCTTCTGTGTCTTTTATTTGGTTAATTGGTAGTAGTCTCCTCCTGGTCTGTAAAATGCCAGGTTATAATCAATTAGGAAGATTTGTGTGTAGTTTTGATATAAAGGGAAAAGGTAAATGTTATGGTTCACACAGACCCACAGATGCAGTTGGTGCCTGAAAGGGTCCCAGCTGCTGAGAATTGGGAAATCCCCTCCTGCCCTCTGGAAGTGACTGATGGGTCACAGTGAGGTCATAAACGTGGAGGATTATAGACTATGTGGGAAACCCACCAAGTTGATGTGTACTAAAGCTTGGTTTGATTCAAGCTATTTACCAATTTCATACAGTTGTTAGAAATGCTGATATTGAAATACATCATCAGTGATGATCCCTCATCAGTGATGGATTTATAATCACTGATGGAGCAGAGTTACCAAGAAATCCAATTCAGGAGGAAATGAATGTACAAACCAAAAGAAGCCAGGAGCCAAGAGAGAAACAAAGACATATGGGAATCTTGTGAAAGAAGCTGGGCTTAAGCAAGACATTAGCCGTGAGTTCAAATTACACAGAAACAGAAAACTGTGCCTTGCCACATTCATCTTCCTGCGGTGAACTAGGAGGAGACACAGTGTTACACATCCATATGTTCATTTGTTGTCTCCCTGTCCCAGGAGAATATGAGCTGGAGAAGACAGAAACTCGGTGTGCAGCAACACAAAGATGCCTGCCGTGTAGTAATCCCATGATGGTTCTGTGCTAAATCTATGGAGATGGGTGGAGGAATCAAGTGCTCTGAAAAGATGGGACAGAGGAAGCAAAGGAAACTAGAAAAGGAAAGTCAACCCCCATTGTGAGTCATCATGTGCTCTCTGCTAGGAAGCGTGTGAGTATGCTCAGTGTATTTAGTTTCTTGACATAAAGCACACTGTTCTGCCTAGGGACAGGCAGTGAGCATCTTGGGGTTTGCCGACCTTGGGGTCTCTGTGGCCATTCATCATTTCTGATGTTGTAGTATGAGAGTATCCACAAGGAGCAGGCCAATTATCAGTGGGTGTGGCCAGGCTCCAGGAAAGCTCCCGTTACCAAAATACACAGGGACCAAGTCTGCCCTATGGCCAATCTCTACTTTCATACATCAAAGACATAACAAATGGCTGTATTGTGTATTGTTTGTTATCTAGGTCATTTAACTGTTTAGTTAAGCTCAGAGGAAGACACATTAATTACCATTATGGTTTCTAATATATGTCCCCACAAAATTCACATGTTGATGTTTAGCACATGTGTTGGCGATAGGAGTTGGGCCCTGGAAAGATCACTAGGTCCTGAGGCTGGAGCATTCCTGAACAAGGTTACTACCTTTAAGGAAAGATCCCTGGGAAGCTTCTGTCCCTCTCTCTGTTGTGTGGAAACATCTGAGAGGTCAACAGCCTGTGACCTGAGAGAGCCCTCGCCAAACCTGCTCTTGTGGGCACTGTGCTCTTAGAATTTCAGCCTCCTGAATTAAACAACTTTCTCTTGTTCAGAAACCAGACAGTGCATACTACGTTTTTACAGAAGTCAAAACTAAGACAGATACATGTGGCATTGCTTGACTACCTCATTGTTCAGATTTTAGTCCTTGCTACTATGAGACAGTGTCTTTATGTAGAGCCTTTATTTGCTATCTGTAAGTGACTCAGAACCTTTTGTCAGGAGAGATAAATGCATATGTGTGAGTATGGGACAAAGTAGTTCAGACTTCTGGTGCAGATTTTATGTAGAAAGCCCAACCATGGGTATACCATAGTCACACTGAGATAGAGACAGTTACAGAGCAAGACTGATCTGTATCAGTATCTAAACAGTGATAGAGAACTCTGAGCATGGCCTTTCCCTAGTTTTGAAGTCAATGAAACAAAGTGAGGAAGGGAAAGGAGCCTGTCAAACACGTGGTTAAAAAGTCAAGCACATGAAATTACGAGAAAAGAGCACTTCCCACCTCCTCCATCAGTCCCCATTTTATGTGCCTTCTATAAAGAAGAGTGGGTGGTAACGGGTATGCAAGTGGGAGTTGTATCATAGACCGAGTCTAGCCAGTAGAATGTAATAAGAAGTGATGTGCCGTCACCTGTTAAATCTCCCTGAACCTGCTCTGTCAACTCTCCTCCTTTTCAGATGGCTGGAATAGAAAAACCATCTTGCACCAACTGAGAGCAAAGTGGGTAAGATGCTCAACTCTCAATGGAGACCCCTTGGGCCACCGTGTGGAGGGGGACAGCAGTCCAGGAGCCACCATCTTAGTTCTCTGATGTTAGCTTTAAACCTCTGAGATCAGAGATGCACATATCATCTGAACAACTGCAAGGCAGAACAGCTCACTTCACTACAGAAAACCTTTCTGCAAACATCACCTGACCTCAGAGAGCCTGAGAAGTATAAAACTCAGTGGGAGAAAGTAAGTGGAAGAAATATGCCATCAAGTTCAGTATTTTCTTCACTTAAATTTCAAACATATAGTCTGTGTATTGTGGGACCAAATGGCACAGTGGAGAGTAGTCCCACGCATCTGTCCCGGGCGCTGCGGCTGGGACACGTGGGAAGTGGCTGAGCCCTCTTCTACAGTCCAATGGGCTGGCCAGGCTGTGTGAGAGGCCTCCACGGAGACACAGCCCTTGGATAGAAGAGGGAGCCGTCCAGGGGAACACCACAGTTGGCTCTGGAGTTTCCAGGCTTAGGGCATCATGGACGCCACCAGACACCACAGTGGGCTGGAAACAGGGTGCAGAGCGCAACTGTCATCCAGCCGAGGGACCAGGTTCGAGAGCCTTGGGGTGCCGGCTAGCTGTTTAGACTTGGGTGAATGTGATGGCCGTCTGGAAGCACTGAGATGCCAGATGCCTTCGGCGTGAGATTAGATGTGGCTCCTTAATCGAAGGCCGGATCCCTCGCTTCCCACAGTGGGTCAAGATGAATAGACAGTCCATAATTCTAAACCGTTTATTGTCATCGTGTTGAGTGGCATGGATGGAATTGTTCCCCGTGGCCTCTGGGAGAGGCGAGGCAGAAATAGTAACTGGGAAGGGGCGTGGCTAAGTTTCTAGGCGGCTCATTAACCTGGGGATGGCTTGGGGCTGCACGGCCATGCCTCTACCTGAGGAGGGGCTGGGGGCGTGACCCTTTTTTAAGTGACCTATGGAGAGATGTAGCCATGTGTTAGAAGCTGTATGCTAGGAGCTTAGGCAAACAGTTGCTATATCCCTTGTGGGCTGAGGACAGCCCACTGAGCCTGCAATGTTCAAACCTTAGCTCGACCAGAAACACAGACTTCAAATACGCCCGACAATGTATACAGGAGACTAAGTAAACAACTCTCCTTAAAGGTTGAAACAGTAAAGGCTTGCCCTGGTACTTATCCCTCTGGACCACTGGACAAATGATGAAAGTAAGAGACTTCTAAACGCTGATGACACTGTGGAATGCATCTGAGGCCCACAGCTGATCTAGAAGACATTTACCTTTTCTGTACCCTTTGCCTTACAAGGGAAAGGGTTTCTTTCCCCTCTGCTTTTTTCTCTACGCATCACATTTTTTACCAATGCTCTGAAATCTATCATTTACTTTTATAATGTATTTTCTTATTTAATGCATAGAGCTCCAAGTAGTCAACAATTCCATAAAATGAAAATCAAGGCTTGAACATTTTTCTGTTCGTCCTTCAGAGGCTGAAAACTGCAGGTATCATCCTCCTTGGCTCAAGAGCCACAACTGACATTGATCTAGGCCCAGGTCCCTGCTGTATTTTGCTTTGTTTTATAGTTCCCATTCTCAGTATTTGTTTCTTTTCCAAAATAAGTATTCATTTTCATCTACTTAATGCATATATTTCTATTCCATCTTTCTTATTTTCATTGATGTATGTGTCCAATCTTTTAAATTTAGTAGCATTAGTATGTGCAAGATATTAGATAAAAAGATGATAGGTAGATGATAGATAGATAGATACATACATAGATACATAGATACATAGACACATAGATACATAGATACATAGACAGACAGACAATAGATAGATACATACATACATACATTGATACATAGATACATAGACACATATATACATAGATAATAGATGATAGATAGATAGATGATAGATACATACATACATACATAGACAGACAATAGATACATAGATACATAGACATATAGGTAATAGATAGATAATAGATAGATATAGACAGATCACACATGATAGAACTATTATGACAATGTAATTCTGCATCTTACATTTTAATAGTTTTTTAAGATTCATCCATACTGCTACAGATTAATTTGTATTTCTCTCGACTTGTGCATAGTTTTCTCTAGCCAGCTGCTTAACTTTAAATCCATCCACATATTATAAAAGTCCAACAAAAGAACTTGATGAGAATGTTTCCCATTGGCCACCAATTGTCTGGGAGGTTCATTACATTTAAATATTTGGTTAATGACTAGGTCATGAAATTGCATGGGTGTTCCATTTTACTCACAAATAAGAATTGTTTTGGAAATAAAGAGAATGCAGGATGACATCAACTCCCATTCTTCCCAGCCTGCTGTCTCAGCCATCATGGCCTCTGTCTTCATTTGGTTACAGATTTTTCAGAAAAGAACTATAATGCTCTCTTAGCACCCAGAAAACAGATGAGTTTGGGCAGTTCCTGGGGAAAGAGAAACTACAGTCAGGAATGTTTTCCCTTAGATAACAAGAATAGCATCTAATCCCACCAGTGCCCTAGATCCTTACTCACTCCTCTCCTCCATGCAAAAGATCTGTCATGGTCTCCTGAGACATAAAACCCTTGCTCAGCATTTCTCAAGGTGGAGTCCACAGCGTAAGGTACACATCAGAATGCCCCAGGCATTTGTTACAGTGAAAATTCAGAGATCTTCCTGAACTCAGCCTCACTGGGGATAGAATGCAAACTTTGCGATTTTTTTTCAACCAACTCTGGTGATCACTAAGTATATTAAGATTCAAATCCCTCTGTCAAAATGCTTAGTTATTTTATGTGGTAGTGGCAGCAGCGGTGGTGGCAGCGGTGGTGATGGTGGTGTGTGTGTGTGTGTGTGTGTGTGTGTGTGTGTGTGTGTGTTCTATGTGAGCACAGGCACATACATACCATGATGCATGTATAGAGGTCAGAGGACAACCGTCATCTTCTACCTTGTTTGAACAGGAACACAATTCAAAATCCTAAATTGCCTTTAGTCCTTTGATAAACTTAACAAATGTCTGAAGCATCAAAGGTTTATTTATGATGCCCCTTACCTAGACGTTGAAGGCCTGGTACCTTGAGCCCCAATGCGTTCATCACATTAGCTGGCCTATTCTCCTCTTTGCACCGCCCATGTCATTATAAGCATGAGACAATTGCAGATACGTGCTACCATGCCTGGTTTTATATGGATTCTGAATCTATGGCACCCAGAGTCCTCACTGTGTGGCAAATGCTTTATCTACTGAGCTGTCTCGGCAGCACCAATGCTTGAAAATATTTCATATCACATGCCACAGTGGACTCCGTGGCTACAGAGAGCCATAATGGAGACCATTCCCTTGGCTTTGCCTTCCAAGCAATTTGATCTTAAAATGATAACAAAAAGAACCCACCTAGTTCAAGTTTTTAATACAAAATGATACCCCAGAACAACTTTGCTTGGGACTTTATGAAGGTAAGAGATTACACAAGATATCATTCCAAGTTTTGTGTTCTCTTGAGCAAAGCATACTGCCCCACAGCAGAACAGTTCTATAGGCAGCTGAGCTCTAAACAGACCCCTAACTGAGAAAATATCAAGAACGAAGCCATTCAGTCTGTCCTCTTTCCTCCTGTATGACATAAACTCCACACACTGCTTAGAGACATTCATCTCCGTGCACATTTAGGGCAACACTCGAGAAAGTGCAAGTTTGTCTGGGATGAGCATATTCTTTTTCTCTCAAGCTCACCGTTTTAAGCAGGAATCCTTCCTACTGAAATCAATATAGACATGAGATTCCCTTGCTGCTCAGAAAATGGAAATGCCGCATAGCTAAGTCTTGCTCATCGCTGTGTTGACGAGGCCCACAATGCTGGCAACACAGGTGGCAGGGAATTCTCAGCCACTTTTTGCTACACAGTAACAGGGCATAGAAGCACTGTAAATGGGGACCAAACCACAGGTCCAAGGCCCTTGGAAAAGCCAGGTGTGTAGAGAGTCACAGAGAACAGATCTCTGGCATCTCTGTGCCTCCAACTGCCACAGCAAACCAAAGTGCTGAGCACCTGATGACACATCTCAGTGACATCTTGGAGGAAAGCTATGCAGTTGGTCTTATCATACCCAGGTTAACACTAGGACATTATATTTTGAATGAAGAAAATATTACAACAACCATTTCTTATTATCAAAAAATTTCTAAGAATGTATTATAATTAACTTGATTTAGATGTATAGCTCATTTTAAAGCAGCTAGAGAGTAATTCTGCAACATACATACATATATATATACATGTACGTGTGTGTATGATAGATTACCCCAATGCATTTTTCTTATTCTTGAATATTTTTAACATCACTTTTGAGTGAACATGCACATATATGCAGTTGTGCACACATGACCAGATGGGAGATTGTAGAAACAGACCAGAGTTTAAGCTTGTTGTGCTTGGTTTTATATTACAAAAAAAAATGACTGTATGTCATATTCAGGATATTGTAGAAAGTGGTTTTCAGCTTGATCCCAATAAAATAGAGGAGCTATGATGAAAACCACTTCCTATAATCTGAAAGTGGAAAGACAGGGGCATCTTCTGTAGGTTTGTAACTTAGGAAATTGGCTTCAATTCAAATCGCACATTGTCTTTAGTCCTTTGATAAACTTAACAAATGTCTGGAGCACCAAAGGTTTATTTATGATGCCCTTACCCAGACATTGTAGGCAAAGTACCTTGAACAGTAAGAGCCGTTCCAGTATTCTGGTTTTCAAATTTGCTTTTATTGAGTTTTAAAGGGGTGTGTGTGTGTGTGTGTGTGTGTGTGTGTGTGTGTTGATTGTGTGTATGTATGTGCTCCATATGTGTAGGTACCATGGAAGACAGAAGAGGGTGCTAGACTCTCTGGAACTGGAGCTACAGTGAGCTCTTAACCATGGAGCCATCCTTCCAGTTCCTGTCATCTAGCACCCTACCAACACACCCTTTGCTCTATCCCAATAACATACGTCCACTTGCTTCCTGAAGACGTGCTCTGCCTTATGTGCTTCCCTGCCTCTTTCCTTAGCCACCCCGTGAGTCTTTCTCCTGTGCTCCAAGCGGATTATAGCCCCCAATCCTTTCACCTTTTCCAGACCCTGCCCAATCACCAGGATCTGAGCGTGATTGCACCGTATATCATAAATGATCTTCCCTCAGAATTCACACTTAATACCCCCTACTCCCCCCCGAGTTTGGGTAGCATCCTGAGCCCATCACATCTTCCTTTTTGCACCTACTTAATTTGGGCTGTGGAGATGCCCTGCTGCTGCTTGCTCTTGCTGTACCTGATCTTGTAGCCGTAAGTTTCCAGCTGTGGAACCCACTGCACATATGAGATGGTAAGTTCGGGGCTGGGGGGGGGGGATACAACGGGGTGCCTCATTATCTTTAAAGTCAGCAGCATCCTTGGGTTCAGACTCCTGCTCAGAGAAGTTATACATCAATGTCCTCTTGCTGATTTCTCCTGAAAGGCATCCCTGCTGCTTCGGGCATCCCCTTTGTCAGCAGCCTCTCAGGCATGAATAAGACACTGCCTTTACCATTCAACTGCTCCAGTGCTCGGTCTCCTCTCACAGGAAAAGTCTTTCTCATTCATGATTCTATTTTTTAATAGAAAATATATGAGCTATTCACTTAAAAATACATTTGATATGGCCCCTTTCAGAGAGGCAAAAATAGTCATTCTTGGTTAAAATAGATTTTGAAAATTGTTGCCTGGGGTCAAAGATTCACCACTGTAAACCCTGTAAGATAGAGCAGGCATTTTCAGAATAAAGAGCATTTCCCAGAGTGAAACCTTTTAATTCATGATTCTTTTCTTGAACACCTCTCACAGGCACGATTCAATCTGCAGCAAAGGCACCTTAACTTTAAAAATAGCAGTTTAGTGAATGATTTCCAAAGATGCTCAGCTCACTGGCAGAGTTCAGGAATTCATGAGAGCATTAATCTGCTTTGGGACACACAAGTAGTTTTATCTGAAATGCAAGTTTCTCGTTCAGACGCCTCTTAATGCAAGATACTCAGGAACAGAATGTGTAAGGGACTCGTGGGTCTTTCTACTCAGCCCTCTGAGGACTGACAGAGAAAAAGGGAAAGCTTGCTTCATTAAAGTCTAGGTCCTCAGTGTGATTTTATAGAATATTGTCTCTCTCTGAAATGTTATGGTAAGATGCTGATACAAGTCAATGTCTCTGAATGTCACTGACTTCCTCTCTATCCTGAATACCCTCATACCTCATGCAAGGTCCAAGCGCAATGATGGTCAGTGTCATCAGAATCCAGGAGAGGTTCAGCTACAGGCTTTGGCTCCTGGACCCTTTGCCTGTTGTATTTACCATATTTTAACCAATCACAACTCACATTCTCCTGTGATTTATTTACATTGTGTTTCTTTGAAAACTTATCTCACAGGAAAACTTCTTCAATGCCCATGTGACTTTTGTTCCAAGCCCCAAACTAAATGGTGCAAATCTAATGTCATAAAAGTGGTGAAAGGTGAAAGCTAGGTCAGTAAAGGGAAATACAGTTGGAGTGTCCTTTAAGACTCCTGAGACCATTACAATCTCTAAGATGTGAGACCTTGAGATTTTGAAGAATTGGAGGAGAAAACTGTCAAATAAAGAGAAAATGTCATTTTTACATCTTGAGCAAGAATTTGAATGGGGGACACTGTCTTATCTGCTGCCTATTGCTTTACAGCATGAACCAAAGTTCTTAGAAGTATCACCTCCACTAAACATCCTACAAAGAGAAGTCACACCTCTGCAAGAACATCCCACAAAGGGAAACCACAACTCCATTGAACATCCCACAAAGGAAAGGCACACATCTGCTGAACATCTTGTGAGGGGAAGTCACACCTCCACCGAACATCTTATGAAGGGAAGTCGCATGTCCACTGAACATCCACAAAGGAATGTCACACATCCACTGAATATCCTACAAAGGGAGGACACACTGCCACTGACCATCCACAAAGGCTGATGTACTGATTAGAGCTGCACTGCCTTGACAATGGAGAGGTTGGAACATTCTGAGTCCAGAGTTAAATGTCTTGGTCATCTTACCTCCTCAGTAGTCATTTATTGCCCACTTCTGTGGGTCACCTAGCATCCTTGTGATGATTAGGTAAATCCTTATAGAATGTATAGACAGATGCTCAGCTTCTACCACCCCCAAAGCTAAGAATATCATCAGATAGCATCAGATCGCCCAGCTTTGCTGTAGCCTGCCTACCTGATGTTTCTACCAATACATGTGAAAAGTTCTCTTAATTTATGTACTTCTTAGTTCTTCTACCATAAAAACTTCATGAGTCTGTTACCCCATTAAAACATGGAATTCGGGGTAACCAAACTCTGTGTTCCTGGGCCACAGTCATTCAATTTTTGCTCCAGAATTTCTTACCTCTTTGCGGTGATAACTTTCTATATGGAAAATTGCAAATCCATCCCAAAACAGTATATAAAATTTACATCCCTCTGTTCGCTCATGGTTCCATGGGTTGGAAAGCTACCTGGACTCAGCCAGATGATTCTTCTGTTGTCTCTTGAGGTCTTTCACGTGGCTGCATTTACCTGGTATCTCAGCTACAGTTTGATGGTCTAGTGTGGCCTCACACAGCCTTAGGCCATAGGCCTACCACCAGGTAAAGTGGACCTTTGCATGTGACAGATAATTTTTAAAAGATTAAGACCAGAGTCCTAGGATTAAGCTTAAAATTCCCACAAGGTTCCTTCTGGTATTCATTTTCTATAGAGACACAGATCCAGCTCTAACTCAAGACTAGGGAAATAGAACCCATCTGGGAGAACCTACCAAGAAAATGCTTACAAATCAAGCAAACTCTTCAATTTCCATAACACAGCGTAGATGAGGAAATACTTTGAGAACAGCAGAGGTTTCCTTTCTTCAGCTTTTTCTTTCATGAGAAAGAAACATCTGTTTGGGATTGTCAGCAGAACCGAAGGTATTAAAATAACTTAAAGCTGAGGTACAATCAACACAGAATTGGGAAGCAAATACTGAAAAGCCAGACACTTACGAAGTTTCCATGTTTATTTGTTTAGGTTTTTTTGTTGTTGTTGGCTGGTGTGTGTGTGTGTGTGTGTGTGTGTGTGTGTGTGTAACCAAATGACTCCTGGTATAGAAATGAATCTAGATGAACAAAATAATTAAGTTTCCCTGGTTCTTGGCTTTTTGATTGACCTGGAAAGATTTTGCAAAGCAATGATATGCAGGATTCACCTCAAGTGTATTAAATAAGAGTTCCCTAGACCAACATTTTTCCTTTTATGTTCATGCTACATGTTAATGTGAACAGCATATAGGAAAGAGCAGAAGAATTATTTACAGTTTATCAAAAGACGGATGCTGATGCCTGGATTTTCATAAAGAAGAGGAGAGGAAGAGATAGGGAGAAGAGAATGAAGGCAGAACAGAAAGAGAAGAAACCATGTATTTTCTAAGGAGCCAGATTTATTAATAAATCATAGTAAAGCTAAAGAGAAGTTGAAATGTTTAATTTTAATTTCAACCTATTTAAAATGATTCAATTAAGACAAGAAGAAATATCATGTGAAAATTGAAATGCCCTATTGTTTCTTTTTAAAACAAACCCAAGGATTTTAATTCTCTTTCATTTGTTTTTGCAGTTTTTGCAAAGTCCATGTCTGAGCTGTATCCTTGGGGGAATTCTGTATTTACTTCCATCCACAGAGGAGCTCCAAGTAGGGACGTTTAAGGAGTCCTTTTTAAACTGAACGAAATCAATGTCAGAAGAAGACTACAGGAGCATGCAACCCACATGATTGTGGGGTGTGTGCACAGAGGTGGGAACCAACAGGCATGCTCACAAAAATCACAGGTAGTTTGCACTTCGCTTCTGGGTTTGACCAGATTAAGAACAGGAAGAATATCCAGGGCTCCCCTTTGTCTACCCTTGAAACCAGTCCTGTGTCACTGTTCTCAGTAGTTGTATCATGCTTTAATACAAATAGATACAAACTATCGAGAGACAGAAGTTCTCCTTGATGCCCCAAAACATCTCACAGAGTCAGTCAGAGTGTTTGGATGAGATGGGGCAGGCCCAACAGAGCTTAAACTGTGGGGGGGGGGGGGGGGGGAAAGGGGGGGGGGGGGGGGGGGGGGGTTAAAGGGGCTAGAGATGGCTCAGTAGATAAAGCGCTCACCGCACTGGAGGCCTGGAGGATTCTGATCCCTCAAAGGCACACATAAACCGGTATGACAGCCACCTAGAATACTTGTACCCTGGAGGCAATCACAGGAGATCCAGGGCACCACGCTGGCTCTCTAGACTAGCTGAACCAGCAAGCTCTGGGTTCAAGTATGAAATGCTGCCTTAATAAAGGAGTGGATAGAAGGATGCTCAATGTCCGGGCATCTACACTCTCACACAACCGCACATATGTTTATGCCCATATACACATGACCATGAATACACATATGCATGCCTACCACACACAAACAGGAAATTCAGAAAATAATGCTAGCCCTTCTTAATAGAAGATTAATTTGAGCTGTAATGTAAGTTCTGTTTTTAAATAGTTTCTTTTTAGGGGCTGAGAGATAGATCAGTGATTAAGAGCACTTGCCTTTCTTGTACAGGGCCTGACTTCCGTTTCCACCATCTACATGGTAGCTCACAACCATCTATAATTCCAGTTCCAAAGACTCTTTCCTCCAAGGGCACTAGGACTACAAGTGTATACATATATACATACATATACATACGGGCAAAACACTCAGACACATATAAATATTTTTAAAGATGTATTTTTAATTATATGTATGAGCATGTATACATACATGTACATGTATGTGGGTTTGTGTGCATGAGTGTAGATGCCCATGAAGGCAGTTGTGATTTGCCCAATATGAGTGCTAGAAACCAAATTCAAGTTCTCTTTAGGAGCAGTATGTGTTCTTAACCACCTAGCCATATCTCCAGGCTTTATAATATGTTTTGAAATTAGATATTAAATGTTCTCATGCACATGCATACACACACATACACACACTAACATACATACATACATAGATACACGTATATGAAGTAATAAAAATGTTAATTAACTTTTTTAAAGAAAAAAGCAGACTCTGTTGGTCTGAGAGATCAATGCACCCAGTCCCTGCAGCTCAGTCTCTGGGATTACAGGAGAACTTACTCTGCAGAATCTGAATTCAGTTTTGTAGTGGAGTCTGAAAGGTGTGGCCTCACTGGACCCAGAAATGGCTTCTTTTATCTTTTATTATTTCTATTCTAATAAACAGCAGGGTAGGAGGTAAGTTAGTTAGATTGCCTGGTTTGATGGGGTTGGACACTTTCTGGAACCCCACGAGTGCCCGGTTTCATGAATCCTTACGTCTGTTTTATGGACCTGATTTTGCCTTGAGAGATTTTCCTTACTCCAGACCCTTCCCGGGAAAGGACAAGGATCCAGTTTTCTGTCCGACCACTTCCTGCTGGCAGAGAGGGAAGGTCTGGGGGTCTAGAGTGACCCTGCAACAAACATTGTTTTTACCTCTTCCTGTGTGGTAGTTTAAAAGACTGGAAAAAAAGAAAAGAAAAGAAAACAATGAAGTATGAGAATCATAAAGAGGAACTGTTTGGGGAGGAGCCAGGATGGGGAGGAACCAAGAGCTCGCTCACAGGAGAATGCTTGTTGATACTTGTTCGGCGTGGTTCGTAAGTCTTTGGACCCTAATTCAAACCAGTTTGGATCTGTTCCTGTAGAAACAGCACTGTTCCTGGAGAAGGAGACAACTCCCTCCACTGGCAACATTCAGGTGGTCTAGTCCTCTTGGATTTGGCATACCTCAGCAAGTTGTTCCTAAAGAATGTCAAGCTAGGGCCGGAGAGATGGCTCAGTGGTTAAGAGCACTGACTGCTCTTCCAGAGGTCCTGAGTTCAGTTCCCAGCAACCACGTGGTGGCTCACAACCATTTGTAATGGGATCTGATGCTCTCTTCTGATGTGTCTGAAGAGAGTGACAGTGTACTCATATAAATAAAATAAATCTTAGAAAGAAAGAAAGAGATCTGAAATTTCTTCAAGGTTTTCTGAGAGCTGTGGAAACACAGGTTAACTGATATAAAGAAACCCTCCATCCCCCTCTGTGACTTCTGCATCCATTAAAGAAAGAAAGAGAACATATTTTTTCTCTCAAATGTCATTAATCTTAATATATTGGTAACTGTAGTAAATAGGATAAATTAAACTTAATTATTAAAATTATCAGACTCGATATGTTTAAGAATGCACAGTGTTTACAGAAGACAGAAGGAGGCACATAGAGATAAAAAACGGAAGGACTATTTAACAAATATGAAGTGAAAGGCCATTCATGGATATTTCAAGGGTGGGTGATATGTAAGTCACTCAGCATTCTGGGGTGAATCTGTGACATTTCTCTGGTCAGGGTGAAGAAATGCTCAAAGTAGGAAAATATAGTCTTCCCCAGGAAAAGCTTTCTCATTGCTAATGCAATACCAAGTGGTCAGCCCCCAAATCAGATAGATGATACATGCAAGCAACATGATACATTAACAACATTAGAAGATTGTGCTTATATATTTAGGAACATATATGTATTGTATATATTGTATATATTTATATATGTATATATCAGTAATTAAATAAAAAGAGACCGTAATTATGAAATCAAGTAAGGGGGATACATGGGAGGGGTTGGGGGTATATGGAGGGAAGGGGAAATGATGTGATTATATTTTAATTTTTTAAAAAATGTCAAAAAGGTATGGTAAGCAATCCAGGTACTTGTTGACCACTGGGTACCTATTGGAAAGCATATCCTTTAGAATTGACCAAGGATCACCCTGAGATGTGAGAGCCCGCATGAGTTAAGGGCACAACCCTGAGGAAATCACACAATGAGCTTCTCCCAGGAACACGATATGCACATATCTAATTCCCTTGCCTCTCCAAGCCTCTCTTCTCTAGATAATTGATCTGTACATGATGAATCTGAGCAGGCACACGCAGAAAGCGTGCCTTAGAGGTAAGCTGTCCGTGTTGAGAACACAAATGTTAAACAATGGTAGCCCAGAGAACTAGGGAACATAATTTTACCCTCAGATCCAGAACACAAACTAGACAGTAATGGCAAGCCTGCCTTTAGCACATGAGTGGGAAGAACAAGCAATGATTCATTTGGTAGATTGCTCCAACCTGTGTTTAAACCTTCAAGTCATAGCATGAACTTAGGACACTTCCTTCACTCCATAATGGGCATCTGTGCATCAAGCACAGAGCATTGGACTAACCCCTTACCCACCCTTCCTGTCTACATGTCTGGTTTCTGCCTGTCTGCAATAATTGTATGGTATTCTGCATACTTTATCTTTAGGACCTGTAGCTCTCACTCTTAAGTTGAATAGCGAAAAAGTTAAAACCTCCAGTTAGAAGACATCCTTCAACTCTGACCTGGTCCTTTCAAGCAAACCTGCCTGCCTGTACAGTTCATCAGTACTTGGGAGCCTTGTCAAAGCAATATATTTATTAAAATTGAGGCCACCGACCTAAAAGGACAATGTGGGTCAAGCCAGAGGAAACCTTTTAACTCTGAAGAGATCCCATTCACAGAGCAAGATAAGAACTACCCTTTAGGCAGTTATTGGTGCATAATGTTGCAAGACTGTTTGTTTTCCCTTAGCGTTTAAGCTTTAACACATATGGACAATGCGGTATTTCTAAAGTTAAATTCACCTAGGACTTTGCCCCACAAAGCCCCATGATTAGGACTATAGGCTCAGAACTTTCTGACACCTGAATGACAAACATGGACACATGTAGTATTATAAACTGTGATAGTCAGACTAGATGTAAGCATGCCCTTGGCATTAATCTAGAGAGCACATAATTGAGCATCAGAGCTTGTTTCTGGGAGGGAAGAATGCTTGGGTAACTCCTTGATAGTTTAGGTCTCTGGTGTATAGATCTGAAAGATCCAAACAAATTCAACTATTATGTGACCATGCAACAGTTCAAAAGAAGACAGATCCATGAAGGGGGCAGTGCTGATGCTAAGGTCCTGTTCCCCAAATGGTTCTTGATCAGTCAGTAAAGAAAGCCGGGGGCCAATTGCTTTATGGAAGGTACAGGCTGGACTTCTGGGCCCCAGGAGGAAAAGGCAGATGCAAGAAAGAAGAGGAGGGTTGTTTTGTTTGGTTTTGTTTGGTTTTGTTTTGTTTTTGTCATACTTTGG
This sequence comes from Rhynchomys soricoides, assembly GCA_019843965.1. Classification (NCBI taxonomy): domain Eukaryota; kingdom Metazoa; phylum Chordata; class Mammalia; order Rodentia; family Muridae; genus Rhynchomys; species Rhynchomys soricoides. The sequence goes on along the minus strand of JADRCH010000015.1, from coordinate 2,888,882 downwards.
AGGGAGAAGAAGTCGGAAACCATGTAAGGCTCTGGGGGAGCTGGGGCCTGTGGCCACTACTACAGGTGGGTGGTCAGGGATGCTTGAGAGGGGCTGGGTGGGACTAACCACTGAAGTTTACAGCAGGTGGAGAGATGGAGATAAATTGGCAAGAGCACCCTTTTCAAGGTGGGAGATATCAACACCCAGAAACTGGGCCAAGAAGGCAAGTTGTAAAGAAACAAACTCTCTCTCTCTCTCTCTCTCTCTCTCTCTCTCTCTCTCTGTGTGTGTGTGTGTGTGTGTGTGTGTGTGTGTGTGTGTGTTTTGTCCGAAGACTCAAGGGAAGCTGGGTGGGGGCTGGTAGCATGGCCAACCCCGGAGCAAAGGTGGTAGCAGAAAAGTACATGCAACAAATCTATATTTATTAACTTGAAGGAAACTTCAAAGCATCTTGATGAGAGCAAATGAAAGTTACAAACTGAAGAATCCAGACAACAGTTGGCCTACCCAGCAGTACATGAATCTCTTATTTTCCTCCACGGGAACAGCTGCAAGGAAAGTCTGTCTCCTGGGAACGCAAAGGACAGATTTGTCTACTACCCATTTCTAACACCAGGAATCCTCCAGTAGGAACTTCCCAACTGGGACTTTCCATCTCAAGGGAGAGGGCAGCCTATGTCATTGTCTAGTCATGCTTTGGACAGTCCTCATAGCTTGCTGTCTAACCTCCCATCCTGTCTCAACCCCTATGCCTTCAATATCTCTTCACAATGACTAGAGGAAAGCTTGGCAATGCATTCACTGTCTCCCTGATCAGCCCAGTGCAGCTCCTAAGCCTTGCCATAGCTTACCGTTACTGGCACATTCACATTAGCCTGCTCTGTTAATCCTTCTAGGTCTCGCCTCCTCTCACTTCTTATACTGGCTCTGTTTGTGCGTCAACTTGACACAAGCTGGAGTTATCACAGAAAAAGGAGCTTCAGGTGAGGAAATGCCTCCATGAGATCCAGCGGTAAGGCATTTTCTCAATTAGTGATCAAGGGCAAGGGCCCCTTGTGGGTGGTACCATCTGTGGGCTGGTAGTCTTGGGTTCTATAAGAAAGCAGGCTGAGAAAACCAGGGGAAGCAATTCAGTAAGCAGCACCTGTCCATGGCCTCTGCATCAGCTCCTGCCTCCAAGTTCCTGCCCTGTGTGAGTTCCTGTCCTGACTTCCTTTGGTGATGAACAGCAATGTGGAAGTCTAAGCTGAATAAATCCTTTCCTCCCCAACTTGCTTCTTGGTCATGATGTTTTGTGCAGGAATACAAACCCTGACTAAGACACCTCTCCATGACTCTCTGCCCGATTCATTCAAGCTCTTTGAGTCTCAGCTCACTAGGGTACCTTCTTTAATCGTGAACCTTCCAAAGTCCACGGCCCAATCTGTCTTAGAGGCAGCTCTTCTCTCCCACAATCCATCCCATATTCTTTTCCTTCAGCATTAACCACGATGAAGCAATGAAGCTGTGTGATGTATGGACACCTGTGTTCTCAGTGAGCAGTCTGAGGACAGATAACATGTCTTAGAACTTGGGGGATGTCTTGCTTGGCAAAGTGTTTTCCATGCAAAAAAGCTAATCATAGCAGTATAGTCCCATAATAGGCACCAGGGAGGAAGGGGCAGGACCGGAGGATCAATGGGTGGGGCTTGCTGTCCAGCCAATCTAGCTAAGGCAGTGAATTTCAGATTTAGGAGCTTCATCTCTGAGAGACAGACAGAAAGAGACAGAGAGAGAGAGAGAGAGAGAGAGAGAGAGAGAGAGAGAGAGAGACTAGAAGACACCCCAGCTCTTCATGCTTATCTCTCACTCTATCAAGAGCCCAGAAGATGCCTGCATCCAGACATCAGTAAGCCCTTGCCTGTCTGTGCCTCATCTCCCCACTGCTTTCTGTTACAGTCTCTCCATCGCTCCCACTACCAAAGTCCCTCATCTACTTCCACACAACCAGCTCCTTGGCAGCCACTAACATCAACACAGCCTCTCTTTCAAGTACTTCCTGCCTGCATCCAAACAGGCTCTATTCTATCTTAAAATAAAAACAGACTCCTGAAAACCTTTCAGGAGCCAACCATTTCCCTATTTCGCCTCTTCACTGGACAACGCCACTACACAAAAGAATTTTCTATGTGCCTTGTCTCTCATTCTTCAGCTTGTTCGAGTCCAGCACCTCCAGCTCACACCCTATAAAGCCTGCCACCATTTGGCTCCTCCACGGTCACACCACAGATGCAATCTGAGGAGCCCTGTCATCGTTGCACACAACTGTGTCCTTTCTTTTGTAAGTCTGTCTGCTCGTGGCTTGGTCGCTCCACGTTTCATCTTTCCTGGCTTCCCCGGCCATTTCTCCTCTCTCTGTGTTTGGCTGGCTGTTCTCCCACCTGAACATTATTGGAGTTAATTGGAGCTGGGACCTCAGTTCCCTTCGCCCCTCATTTATCCTTCTCTCTTGGCAATCTCAGAGAGTCCACAGCCTTTCAAGTGCCAAAAATTCATCTCCAGCCAAGGACTTCTGATAAAAATATCCAACTGCCTCTCCACATGCTCTACTTGGATGTCTTAGAAAAGTTCAAACTTAACAAATCTAAAGCTGGCCTTCTGGTGTTCTCAGTCCCAAGCCCCCCACTTCCTAGCTTTCCCATGCTAGTCACCGCTCCTTTCATCCCCTCAGTGGCTCATGCCAGAAAACCACAAGTTGTTCGTGCCCTCCCTCCCTTGGTGTGTTTATCCAATCCTGCAGGTTCCGTTTCTAACAGAAGCCTCAGTCTCCCCATCTTACCTTCTGCCCCCAGCCATCATCAGCTTTCCCTGGATCACAAAAAGCACCTTTATTGAGTTTCTCCTCTACATGGTTTTTTGTTTTTTTCATTCTAAGAATTGTACATTTATTCAGCCAGTCAGAAAGGATTAAAGAACAACAGAACAGGACAACCTTGAGAATCCTCCCATGGGTCGGTGTTCCTAAGGCAACATTAGGGGTACTCCACCATGGTCTTCTGCTCTGGACCTGGATCTAACCTTAATACTTAGAGAATCAGTGGTCTCTGGAATTGTATGCTGTGTGTTGATCTCTAGACTGATTTTTTTAATTAAGAAATGTTCCTGGTTAAAACACAGTAATGATTTTCTATCAGACATAAAATAAACCCAAAGCCCCTAGAAAGACTTAGATGGCTCTTTTCATCTTAGCTGCTAACATTTCTTCTACAGAAAAACCTAGAAAAGCAACATTGGGTCCGTGAGAGCTATGGCCTGAATCCATCAAGTAGTCACCCAGGAGTCAAGAGCGATGCTGGTGCCGCCAATCACCATAGGGTCTGCTTCAATAAATGTCTCCAAAGTTACCTTAGGAAACTGGAGAGAAAGTGTCAGAGTTTCTCGTGATTATTTATCTAATAGGTTAAGTTTCATAAGAATAGGAAGTACATGTATGGCTCAGAGCTAATTCCTAGTGCCTGACCCAGTTGCTGCTATGTAGTAGGCATTCGCAGTATAGTTGTTGAATGAATTATAAACAATGGGAAGCTGAAATAATAGTAGTCAGTATAATAGTTATGATAGTATAGTGACAGTCAGACACAGAACTCTGACCACCGCAACTGCTGTCTACAGAGCTGAGTCAAGTCCGTGAACAAAGAATAAACTGAAAGGAAAAGACATTAGAAATTAATGATCTCATTAATTTGAGTTGGGGTACTTGCAAGGTATAGAGAAAATATGAATACCTTTTTAAAAGAAGAAAATATGAATTGACTGTGGCCGCCTATAAGAGGGAATATTTAAATACCATCAACAATAAACTATTTCTTAGAAATGTATATGTATGCTTCCTATGTTAGACATGAGGCACCTGGCTGATAACAATACAGAGGCAGGAATATTTTCCCTTGCAGTGACATGTTACCTAGATATAAAAAGGAAGGATGTGCTGAGAGCCGTGAGATAAATTGAACCTCATCCATGAAGCCACAAATAGTTCGAATCCATGTAATTGAAAAGTCTGCCATAGAAAATTGATTAAACACAGGAAGCACATGAGTGACTGAAACGGTCCACAAGGAAGGGAACAGATGTGGCTTAAGGGGGAGAGTGGGGAAGGCAGTAGAACATAGGAGATATTAAAGTGGTAGAAGAAGTGCTGGTGCTAAAAGGTACGTCATGGACCGGGGCTTAGGGAGATGTCAAAGGCACAGGGGAGGCTGGGGATCAACCAGAATGAAATATGAATGCAAATGCAAGGAAACAGTTTACCTGGTCAAGCTAATATAAACAGATGAAAATTTAAAAATAGAAACAGAACAACTAACTCTCTTCATGATACTCTAAACCAGGACCTAGTCAGGGTCATTTAGACTGCTGGTACCAGTGAGGAGATTGTGAACTGGTCATACTGGTGCTCGATTGTGCGGGAAAGAAAAGAGCTGTTAAATAGTAAGTTTCTACTTTCTACCTGCTCCGTTCCTGACCTGGTCACTGCACACATCTAGGAAAACCTTCCCTTAAACAGATGGATGTCTCCTGCACACACACATTCCAGAGATGTAGTGGCTTATGAAGAAGACACAGAGCTCAATGTGCCCTCTCCAGCTTCCATTTGTAACCCTAAATAAGACAGACACATCCATCAAGGTAGACCCGCCCACCACAGAGCTGCCAATATGTGACAGCCACAGAGAAGCAAGTCTTCATCTCCAATCGGTCTCTAGTTGCTTGATACAAAATCATGTGATGGCCAGCTGAGGATGTACCCCACTCAACAAAGTGCCTGCCTGCTGTGCACGCACGAGGACCTGTGTTCACGTTCACAGAAGACAAGTAAAAGCTCAGTGTGGAAGCATGGTGGTGCGTGAAGGGAAGCAGTAAGATCCCTGAGCTCAAAGACCAGCAAGCATCCTTGAATAACTGAGTTCCAGGCTTACTGAGAGACCTATCTCAAAAATAAGATGCAGAGGGACCAAGGAAGACCCCTAGTGTCAACAACTGGCTGACACAGACACATGCATGCACATGCAAGAGTGCCCACATGAACATGTGCCTCTACACAGAGGTAAATGTATCATCTTTTTCCTTAATATGTATTCACAATATTCTAGTCATTTCCATGCAAGAATTTTAATAGAATCATAAAACACATCCTTCTCAATTCCATATGCATGGCATTATAGCACACCTACTTAACACGTTATTCCCTGTTTTCTTAAGCAACTGAATGAGTTTATGATGTGCCATCAAATAGATATTTAACTGTGAGCCTAACTAATCCCCCTGGTAAAGTACTAGGAGGGCTGCTAGGAAAATGTAGCCATAAACGTATTGTACATAAAGTGGTTTCTATGTTTGCCTTTATTTCACTAAAACAGACTCCCCAAAGTGTCTTTTCCAATTTCCTCTTCTCCAGTCACCTATCACATGCACACTATTTTCTTTATATTGAGTTGGGCCTGCTGAAATTTAAAGCAGCAGAGGCGATATTTACACCTCTCTGGTGTGCTCACTGCCTACGAGTGAGGAATCCAGAGGGGAAGCAGATCAGTTCCGTGCCAGGGCCAGATGCCGTGCTCTGAGATTATTATCCCCTTCAACAATGTCAGCAGTTCTTAGAGATGGTCCCTACCATCTTCCCTGCTCCAGCAGTTAGGACACAGGCCCCTGGTGACAGTGAGGACACAGGCCCCTGGTGACA